>JAJHJA010000342.1:0-399077 GCA_021202915.1 Heliconius himera
AAAATGGCTGCCGCAAGCAAAGGTTGCCATTATTCGAAATATTTTATTCTGATTCCGTTTGACTGAGAATAGACGATGAAATACGCGATTTGCCTTATGTTTTAAAGTAAAATATTATAAAATAGAAGGTCAATCTTAAAATTAATGTTTATTCTAGATATTTACCTGTTAAATGATGATTATAATCATATTAAGAACATACAAAAAACTATTTAAATATGAAATCATCCTTATTTTTCAAGTGAAATAATGAACCCATGATATTAACTCTTTGCTAAATCTGTTTTCTAAATACTAATACTAATTTAAATTATCATTTTAAAACGACTAAATTATCTAATTAAATAAATGCTTACAAATATCAATCTATTATAAGGTATTAATTACATCATGTTTCCTTAAGATAATGAAGGGCGACAATTATTGCGTAAGTTCTTTTATTAATTAAGAAAATATGTTTAAGAAAATATATTTTTTTGGGCAACCCTAGTGTAATCTATTCTACTATCATGTATCATTCTTAAATATAAGTTTCATTAGAAAATCTAATCCCTACAGTTTTAAACGATGGGATCTCCACCTAAATGTTTTACAGCCTAATAAATATTTTAACGACTATTGTATATTTACATAAATAATATACAAAAGTCATAAAGTTGTTAATTGGCCATTAACTATATTATTTAATCATACATTTATTTCATTTGTTGTGATCATATAGCATTTTATGTAAATTATTGTTTTTAGAAGCAAACCTATTTTTAATCTATTTAAATATTTTGCATTTTGCGGGATAAACATAAAAACAATTAAAAATTCTACATCTACAGACAAATTGAAATATTTACTTAAATATAATATCTAAATATTATTTAAAATATGATAATCTGTAGATAGTTATTTCTAAAACATCCCCATATTAAACCGATGTCGCTAGATTGGACAATTGAATACGCAAATACATTATTGAGCACGCATATACATTCTTCTAAATGGGATATGAATTTAAAAACATTACATCTACTCTGTCGAACTATTTTCTGCACAATTTTCGTGACTTTGTGTATAAGTAGCGGAACTCAACCGCGCTGCGCTATGTCTACAGAGTGTCCATTTCTATTTTTTCTCTACCTAGGCGCTTCTAGAAGCGTGAAGTTAAAGTTCAATATTTTATATTTCTTTTATCTTAGTAGCGCCCTCTATTGTAATAAAGTTTTCATCAATAATTGTACAGTGAATATAGTTCTTTATGACATTTATAGATGGCATACATAAAATTATACATATAATGTGTATTTTGTCTATTTACACATATTCATAACATTTGGGATAATAAACGAGCTAAGTGTACTATATTTTTCACACAAAACATTGCTTTTTCAGCTTCACACCTTCTAATGTTACTCCGTCATTCACTTTTGGGTGTTGAGTCTCGGAACTCAACGCTGCATTTTGTCTTGTTATCACAGTGAGGAAATGAAAAAGTAAATCTTCTGAATGGGAATCAAAGCCATAGCCGTTGCGCTTAATATTAGACAACGTGCCACTACCACGACGCGGCCTCTATATTATTAGTAAATGGTAAAAAACGATATTGAATTATTTATTATGCAATCATACTAACAGAAGAAAGACACTTCTTTTGCTTTTGATAAAAAATAATCGTTTTTTTTAATATTAAAACTTTAAAATATATTTTTATTATAATCCTAAAAGAAGCGCGACTGTGGTTACTCTATTGTCAAATCAATAAAGAATAAACTATTAAATCTTCACTGTTAATATTGTTAAAGAGGATTTATTCTCGATATAGGCTCTATAATATTTAAATAACAGGTTTGTCATAAAATTTCAAAGTCATTGTAAACATTGTTTTGGTTTGTTTGGCTATATATTTTAACGATATATTTTTTTAAAATGTAATGATTATAGTTCTATTGTTCTTAGTGAGCATTTTTTTAATAAGTGGTACAATACTCTCCTTTGCGTTAAGCAGTGAATTAATAAGGGCGTCCAAAGTTTTTCTTTCATATATTAATATATAAGCTGAATTTAAGTTTTTAGCATATTTCCTCTACCCGGTTACTCTGTAAAGATCATTCCAACAACATCATTCCAACAACATCATCATTTGGTCAACAGCAGAGGTTAATACTGTTGAAAAAAAGTTTAGCATAATGATAAATTACTTGTGTTAATGCTTCGCCAACGTCCATACCACGTTGAACACACCGGTTCTCGTCCGATCACCGAAGTTAAGCAACGTCGGGCGCGGTCAGTACTTGGATGGGTGACCGCCTGGGAACACCGCGTGCCGTTGGCTTTTTGCCTTGCCTCTTTGTTTCTTTTTATTATAGGTGAAGAAAGGTTACAATGTCGCAGAAAAATAAAAAAAAATCTATTGTGAAATTGTGAAAATCTTTAAGTAAAATAAGGCAAAAAAGATTGGAAAGAAAGGGTCCAGCGTCCCTGCGTCATTCTACTTACTTCTTTGCTTTCTTCTACTGCTGGCTTGTAAAGAAAATCTGAAACGACATTTTTTTTTAATACAATAAAACAAAGACGCACGCATTATATGCAAAATGATCGTATTATTTCTTTAATTCCTATGAACATTGAAATTTTAAGTGGAACGATTTTTGTAGAAAACATATCGCCAACCAAATTCTCTTACAAACTTAACAAAAAAAATAACATTTTTCTTTTAAAATTATCCAATACGACAATCAAATATGCGCGTGTTTTTTTATGTTTTCGTGTTATTTTTTTGTGCTATTTTTTTCAAATAAATTAAAATAATTTTGTTTTTAAGGGGAAATCCATAAACGGCGTAACACAACTTTCTGATATATGACCCCGTCTCTGTGCTTGTTATCTTCCCCTTAGTCGTACACTCCTGTTAGAGTGATCGTGGTCATGATCTTTCTCATTTAAAAACGAGGTTGCAAGCATTCCCCCTTTGTCCCTATCTTCAATACTAATCGTTAATGGAATAGCCACTGCAGGACTTGATCAGGTTCTGTTTTTCTCGTGGGCTACCCTTCATCTTTTTCTTGTATTACCAGACGTTCTCGCTCCGTGTGTTGTGCTTGAACATCTTAAAAATCCACATTCGCACAATCGACGAAAGCCTTTGCTATTTTAGCAAAGCCTTTGCTTTTCTAGCAGTCCATTTAATTCTTAACAAGCGCCTCCAGCACCACCAAAGGCGTCAATCTTTATACGTAGTTTTTCTGGATCGTCGATAATTCATTTCCATAGAGGAAAACAGGAAATGCTAGACATCTTATTAATAGAATCGATCGATCGATCTTTCCAATTTTGCCAAAAGTAGACACTTACTTGGCTATCCAATTATTAATCACCACTCACCGCAGCTACTTCATGACGTTTTCGCAAATAAAATCGATATTAATCAAATCGAATACTAATATTAGCTTTAAAAAACGACCGCACTCGTTATCGTCCAAACATAATTTAATTTAAAATTCATACTACATTTTAATAGCTGACGCCGCAAACTGTGGTCGATTGCAATTAGCTAATGGTCCTAGGCGAAAATTTATATTGACATATTATGTATATAATGTAAAAACTACAATTCAGTGTTTCAGTATCCTTTGTTGATCAAGGACTACTTCATATCATTCTTGTTAACAGGTACCACTATGTAGGTATAATAAAAATAAACTGTGATAATCAAACTTAAACTATCATTAATACCTCAATAGACATAACAAAAAAAATGTTTTGTAATTTAGTATTTATGTGATTTCTGAGAAAATACAAAAGAAAAAAAAATGAATGAACGTATTTTAGATCATTTTAATAGATTTAAACGTAACGTAATGTAGGGAACTATTATTTATGTTTATAGTTTACTTAATATGTGTTATTTATGTATTTCAATATTGTAATTTATTAATTTATCATTTATATACATACATACATCTAATATTGTTTATATATTTTGTAGTAAGTATTAGTATTTAGTTTATTTATATGAAAGCGCTCACTGCCGTCGACTGAACCGGTAAGGTGCCGTAATATTTACGCCTACCCCTTGTCGACGGCATATTTAATTATCACAGTCGTTGCTTGCCACTCGATGTGCTTTCCATACGTTCCTTTGTTTTATATAGTATTTATATCCAAATTTGTGTCTTTTTATGTTTGTGGTTGACTTTCTAGTTTCTTATATACTGTACCGTGTAATGTAAATGTAATTGTGATTTTTACATTTGTGTTATCACTGTATGTACATTTAAAGTGGTGTTGATTAAACTCAGTGCTAAACGTGAGTAGACTTTTATTATTCACCATCAACACTACACGTAACGTAACATAATTTATGTTTGAATGAGGAAACAACACAGCTATGCTGCCCTGTTGTATCGTCTTCACGTCTCACTGCACGCCGACCAATGGCCCGCTAAATTTAAAATCATTCGTACAAGCGGACCACTGGTGGTCCACCAAACATTAATTGCGCCTATTGCTACCTAGTGCTATAATTCATCAAATGTATAAATAGTTTTTCAGTTTTTAGTAATTAGAGACGGATCTGAGCGCCGTAATTTGTTTTCAATTATTTTTTTATTATCTTACAAGAAATCGTGAGCGTGACTGTATAAGCAACAGGCGATACTAAACACGCAATGCCTCCAGAATGCGGCGGAAAGTGAGGGGCGAAGTGTCTTAACACTGGGCTCCCTCTGCCTACCCTGTTGCTTTCCAGTCCTTTCGACGGCTGCAAGCCGAGGTTCAAGTCCCACAGGAGACGCCCTTACCGCCGTCGGCATCCTCTCACGCAGGCCCATAGTGCTTTTAATTTTTTTAGGGACAGTGTATCCTTTTCCCAACCCAAATTCTTACAAATTTTCCAAAGATTTTAGCTTGGAACTATTGTTAGGCAAGAGAGAATGCTATTTATTAAATATATTTAACATTATTCCGTAATTAGGAGAAAAATATTTTTCGAAAACATATAATGAAACTGTAACAAACATCCAAGAATTTCGATGTAGCTTGATGAAAATGTATGCCTTAGTGGTCAGAGCGTTTGGACGGCTTCCAAAGAGCGTAGGTTGAAATATCAATACGTTCAAATTTTTATACGCGTTCTTAAATATAGAAGAACACTGTCAAAATATTAGAAATACATAAATCTGTTGAAATACTGTTAGACAATTAAAAAAATGCACAGCCTTCATCAACTCCAACGCTCTCATACCACATTTCATGCTAGATTTTAGTTCATATTGTGACAAATTTATATATTCCATTCCAAAAATTCCACCAATCTTTTGAATAATTCTTATTTCCATAGCAAAGTAGTTGAAATTCCCCTAAATTGCAGTTTTTGGAGTTGAACTCAGCCGTTTGTTATGTAAATAGTCTGAATGTGGAGTATTCTAGTTTCATTGAAATGTGCGGCGTTGCGAGCAACAGCTGTAAACGTTGCGCTCCGTCATTTCTATAGGCGGCGTTGTGTGAAATTAATCTGCGAAATCTATTTTGTGAATAAGTTTTTTTTTTTTAATTTGCATAATGGTTTGTTTTAGAATCTATGTATTTAAGATTTACTTATACTAATGAAAAGTAGCGGCTCGTGATGGTGCAGTAAGACAGCGCGTGAATGCTTATTATTTATTCTAAATTATAATTATTTACTTTTACTATTTTCGACTTAGATACATAAATCGCGGCGTTAAGCTCGACTACTTAACATATTATGGTTGAAGCTGCTATTTTTTTACTCTTTTAGTAAATGTGAATCATTTTTTTTAGATTTACGCTTCGCGAAGCCTGGAAAACTAGTATTAAGATATTCCGTCTCCTATTAATATATTTCCATTTCCCATTTTGTGCTGAATTATTGAGACATTGCGCTTACTATTGTTACCAGAGCAACGAGATAAAAATATTAAATATTCCATGCCCTCGACTGGGAACATATAAACTTCGCATTCGAGTACAATAAACAGGCGATATGTATGTACATCGGACTAGCTAAAAGTACATTTTATAAAAATAATAAAAAAGCGATAGATAACATCTCGTATTTATAACACAATTTATTATCGAGTTTTTTAAAATTTCTCTTTGAATTAAATGAAATTAAAACCTAAATAAGAACTGACGAAAAGGATAAATCTTCTAAAATAAAAACTAAAGGTTTTAAAGCTAGCTAGTTATTAAAACTCAAACAAAAATTAAAAATATAGAAGTAGAATTTATTTTATTCTGTATTTTTATTTTATTTAAATAACCAAAGGACAGGAAAAAGTAATATATAAAAAGTAATATATAATAGTTTAATACTTAGAAAACGTTAATTTCAATAATACTTCAATGAATGATCTCTTAAATTGCTAACCGGGTTTAAACTTAACGCGCGTATAGTTCACCTATAATTCATCAATAATGGCTTCCTAATACATTTTTAAAATGACTTTTAAATATATATATGCCTTATTGTTGAAGTAAGAGTGAGTGTTAAGAAATAGTGAGTGTTTTCTACTTTAAAGAACACAGTATCGATGAAGCTGGAGGAAGGAAGGTCACGTAACAACATGAGGACCCCTGGAGGAGATGTATGAAGGGGTTGATGTGAGACCGTAGCTCGTTCCGTTCTCTTAGTAATAAAGTAATGAATAAAGCGCGAAGCTAAAAAAAGTTCTTGTTAATAATACTTAAAAATCTTATGTATAATTTACAATATTATGTAATAATTTATGATTGTATCAAAGATCTAATTTGCTCTAATATAGAAAATTTGTGGTTGTAAATATGAAATATATTTTATAACACATTTCCACATCTGGTAAAGCAGCAGCTGACGCAGGATGTTCAGTCCAATGAATGAAACATTATTACGTATAAAGTTAAATTGTTATTTTAAATACATACAAATTGAAACTTCCATGGCGTAGTTCGCATATGTCAAAGTGTCGAGTCGTGGGTTTGATTTTTACTGTATTTTAAGCTACATGATTATAACACTCCGTACCCCGCGCTCTTCCCAATGTTCGAGGGAGGCATTCTTCTTGAGTGGCGGAACTCAACGCCGATTTTCGTTTTACCTGAGCGAGGAGAAATTAAATATTTCATTCCCTCGACTGGGAATCGAACCCACAACCGTCGCATTTACAGTCGCACGCTGCACCGCCGAAGGCCTCAAGTACTAGATTAAAGTAAAATATCCAAAATTCCAACGAAAAGCGTTCAACAAACAAGTAATTTTGTGGAGCTATCAGCACAAAAGAGTTTTGGAACAGGAAATTGCTGTTCAGATTGGCCATTAGTGTGATCAAAATGAACACCATTAAAAAAATGATCTTAATCAAATAAACATCAATCAGCCTGCCCTTTGGAAATGTCATATCCGCAAAGGAAATAAACCTAGTTATCAAGAGTCGATTACGTGGGCCTAAGAAGTGGTTGTTGTTGGGCTTTTATGATTTTTAGGTGAATGATGTGAGATTTTTTGTGATGTAGGTAGTTTTGTGAGTCAAGGATGGCCTGCTTTGTTGTATATTTCTGCTTTCGATTTTTTTTCGAATAATTACCTAAGTTTTTGAGTTATGGCGCCAGATATTTTTTTTATTTCACAGGGTAGGCAGGCAGGGCAGGCAGAAGGAACCTTGTGTTAGTGTTGCTAGGCTTAAAACATTTTTATACTAACGGACATTTACGCTGTCTGTATATTTGAGTTGATATACTTAAATTATAATCTAATCTAATCTAGCTTCATGCTGTATCCCTATACCGGCGCGGTAGTCAGAGACGGAGCGCCAAAGACTGCGGTCTCTGCATATATGTTTTGCCTCGTCCTCTTTTATCAACGTCTTCATACATCCCTCCCTTCAGGAGCCCCTCATGCGCCTGACCTCTACTACCATACATACCATCTTTGATTTTGTGTTTTCGAAGGTTAACTGAGATCTTTCCTTCATAAATCTTTTTTGCCATTCTTTCATTCTTTGATTTGCCATTTTGTTTCACTCATTCGTTCGACGTGTCCAAATCAGCTGAGCACGTTCTTCTTCATTCTCACAGTGACATCCTCGCCAGTACCTGCCATTCTTTATGGCGGATTCAATCAGCTAAGCTGACTCAATATATCGTGCGAAGAGATCGCATCTCCACAGCATTCATCTTTCTTTCATTCTTCTTTTGTAATACCCACGTTTCGCTGCCGTATAACAGCCTCGGTACCAACACTCCATTGTTTATATTTAATTCGAGGGCTAAAAATCTGGACATCAAAATATGACAAAAAAAACATTCAAAATCGGACAAAAAATATTTTTAACAAAAGGAATTTGTACAGGACAAATTTTAATTTATCGGCATTCGAATTCGCGCCTCTTGGACGTCTCCAATAGCTGCTGCTGGTTTTAATTCAAAAAAATCTTTCAAACGATTCAATGCAAATTAAGCTATCTTGAACTGCGAATAAGGCAATAAAAGGATGTTCCGGCCATCTCAAGCACAATCTCCTTTAATGACTACATTAAGCCTGGTGTAACTTGATTACTCGCTAAGGAAACTAAGTGATTACCCACTACTTTTACACCTACTTTTAACTTACTTTCATTTTTTTAGCTTCACGCTATATCCCGCACATGGTAGGATAGACAAAGAGAACCTGGGAATTTAGTGTTTTTTATTTTTATTTTATTTTCGTATTGTAAATTTAAATAAGTAAATTTAAATAAATTGATACACAGGTGTTTACACTTTACAAAATCTAGAACAGTCAACAAGTTTTTTCGTCAAACTACTACAACATTTACCTCCTCTTATCTCTAGCCTTTTTTGCTGATGTATAGTCCTGTGATTTCTGTTCTAGTCTCACGTTGTATTCCGCACAACGCAGGATAGACAGAGGGAACCTGGGAATTTAGTGTTATGAAACTCTATTGCTGTTCTCTTAGTAATAAAGTAATGAATAAAGCGCGAAGCTAAAAAAAGTTCTTGTTAATAATACTTAAAAATCTTATGTATAATTTACAATATTATGTAATAATTTATGATTGTATCAAAGATCTAATTTGCTCTAATATAGAAAATTTGTGGTTGTAAATATGAAATATATTTTATAACACATTTCCACATCTGGTAAAGCAGCAGCTGACGCAGGATGTTCAGTCCAATGAATGAAACATTATTACGTATAAAGTTAAATTGTTATTTTAAATACATACAAATTGAAACTTCCATGGCGTAGTTCGCATATGTCAAAGTGTCGAGTCGTGGGTTTGATTTTTACTGTATTTTAAGCTACATGACTATAACACTCCGTACCCCGCGCTCTTCCCAATGTTCGAGGGAGGCATTCTTCTTGAGTGGCGGAACTCAACGCCGATTTTCGTTTTACCTGAGCGAGGAGAAATTAAATATTTCATTCCCTCGACTGGGAATCGAACCCACAACCGTCGCATTTACAGTCGCACGCTGCACCGCCGAAGGCCTCAAGTACTAGATTAAAGTAAAATATCCAAAATTCCAACGAAAAGCGTTCAACAAACAAGTAATTTTGTGGAGCTATCAGCACAAAAGAGTTTTGGAACAGGAAATTGTTGTTCAGATTGGCCATTAGTGTGATCAAAATGAACACCATTAAAAAAATGATCTTAATCAAATAAACATCAATCAGCCTGCCCTTTGGAAATGTCATATCCGCAAAGGAAATAAACCTAGTTATCAAGAGTCGATTACGTGGGCCTAAGAAGTGGTTGTTGTTGGGCTTTTATGATTTTTAGGTGAATGATGTGAGATTTTTTGTGATGTAGGTAGTTTTGTGAGTCAAGGACGGCCTGCTTTGTTGTATATTTCTGCTTTCGATTTTTTTTCGAATAATTACCTAAGTTTTTGAGTTATGGCGCCAGATATTTTTTTTATTTCACAGGGTAGGCAGGCAGGGCAGGCAGAAGGAACCTTGTGTTAGTGTTGCTAGGCTTAAAACATTTTTATACTAACGGACATTTACGCTGTCTGTATATTTGAGTTGATATACTTAAATTATAATCTAATCTAATCTAGCTTCATGCTGTATCCCTATACCGGCGCGGTAGTCAGAGACGGAGCGCCAAAGACTGCGGTCTCTGCATATATGTTTTGCCTCGTCCTCTTTTATCAACGTCTTCATACATCCCTCCCTTCAGGAGCCCCTCATGCGCCTGACCTCTACTACCATACATACCATCTTTGATTTTGTGTTTTCGAAGGTTAACTGAGATCTTTCCTTCATAAATCTTTTTTGCCATTCTTTCTTCTTTGATTTGCCATTTTGTTTCACTCATTCGTTCGACGTGTCCAAATCAGCTGAGCACGTTCTTCTTCATTCTCACAGTGACATCCTCGCCAGTACCTGCCATTCTTTATGGCGGATTCAATCAGCTAAGCTGACTCAATATATCGTGCGAAGAGATCGCATCTCCACAGCATTCATCTTTCTTTCATTCTTCTTTTGTAATACCCACGTTTCGCTGCCGTATAACAGCCTCGGTACCAACACTCCATTGTTTATATTTAATTCGAGGGCTAAAAATCTGGACATCAAAATATGACAAAAAAATCATTCAAAATCGGACAAAAAATATTTTTAACAAAAGGAATTTGTACAGGACAAATTTTAATTTATCGGAATTCGAATTCGCGCCTCTTGGACGTCTCCAATAGCTGCTGCTGGTTTTAATTCAAAAAAATCTTTCAAACGATTCAATGCAAATTAAGCTATCTTGAACTGCGAATAAGGCAATAAAAGGATGTTCCGGCCATCTCAAGCACAATCTCCTTTAATGACTACATTAAGCCTGGTGTAACTTGATTACTCGCTAAGGAAACTAAGTGATTACCCACTACTTTTACACCTACTTTTAACTTACTTTCATTTTTTTTAGCTTCACGCTATATCCCGCACATGGTAGGATAGACAAAGAGAACCTGGGAATTTAGTGTTTTTTATTTTTATTTTATTTTCGTATTGTAAATTTAAATAAGTAAATTTAAATAAATTGATACACAGGTGTTTACACTTTACAAAATCTAGAACAGTCAACAAGTTTTTACGTCAAACTACTACAACATTTACCTCCTCTTATCTCTAGCCTTTTTTGCTGATGTATAGTCCTGTGATTTCTGTTCTAGTCTCACGTTGTATTCCGCACAACGCAGGATAGACAGAGGGAACCTGGAAATTTAGTGTTATGAAACTCTATTGCTGAATTCTTGTGTTGACTCAACACCGCACTTTGCTTCATTACCAGAGTTAGGAAATGAAAATATTAAATATTTCATTCCTACAAGTGGTAATCGAATCCACAACCGTCGCGTTTACAGTCGCACGGCCTCAATTTTATTATTTTCATTGTTTTTTTCCCGCGCTATTTTTTACCAATCCCACAGTTTGACTGAAAAAGATCTCTTCTGGAGATACTCGTATGTAAATCCAGTCCAGTCCGTTGCACGCAAAATTTTTAATTGTTTTCTTTTCTGTATGTACTTAGTGCAAGAAATAACAAATTAAATTTGAATCTCCAACAATTTATTGATATACTAAAACCAATATAATAATACATATATTGCATTACCGCATTGTTCAAAACACAGGTGGAGGCGGTGCAGCATACGCAGTAACTTAGACCGAAGTTCGACCAAACGGAATTAAGCCTTCGGAAACTCGCGGATGCCGAGCGATTTAACTTTACCGTTCTCTGAACAGATAGAACAAGTATACTTGTTACATTATAATATATTAATAATAAATGACTTGGTTTCAATAGTGGTTGGTTTAATTTAAATAAACGTTGTATTAATGGTTTGTTGGTATTGTTGGTTGGCCTAGATAGATTAGGTAGGTACCGGCGTAGGTATGGGGCTGTGGGTTCGATTTCCATTTGGGAAATGGAATATTTAATATTTCCATTTCCTCTCTCATGGAACGATGCAATGTGCGGCGTTGAGTCCCGCTACTCAACACGCAATGCTTCAGGAATTAGACGGAAAGTGGGAGACGGAAATGTCTTAATGGGAAATGGAGTGTCTTAACACTAGGTTAACTGGATTTTGTCCCCAGTTACGTACTGGATACAACGTGAAGCTATAAAAAAGTGAATATATTCGTTATATACAAAATGACGTTTCTTTAACTCCTCCATCTCTAGCATTTAACAGGCAAAAAGAACCTACTGATAAAATTTAGTTTACTTAATTTACGTTCAATTTCGAATCATTATTTTAAGATGAGTATTGAAACACAACGTTGTTATGTGTTTTAATAGATAAAATAATAAAATAAAAAATAGTCACTCTCATCGCTTTTGTTTCATTTAATTGTTTGTATATTTAATCATATACCAGCTATTTTCCGTTGTATCTGTATACTATAAAATCTGAATATTTCACATAACTGAACTACTTGTAGTGTCCAAGTACTGTGGAATGTATGAGGATATTAGGTTAGAAATCTGACAAACTCACTAATTACCGTCTGATTTACTTAGTTAGTTAGATAACATTATTGTAAGATGTTTGTGCCTTTCATGAAATATAATAGTTAGGAAATATATAACATTGAAGAAGCCATCCGCATTTCTAATTAGTTAATAAATAAAATCAGCTTCACGCTGTATTCCGCACATAGCCCAGTAGGCAGAGGGAACCTATTGTTAACACACTCCGTTCCCCACCGCCGTTCCGCCGAATTCTGGAGGCATTGCGTGTTGAGTGGTGGAGCGCCGCGCTTTGCCTCGACATCAGAACGAAAAAATGAAAAAAATGTAAATAAATAATTCATTTCCTCGAGAGGGTATCGAACCCTCAACCAATCGATTTTACAGTCACACTTTGTGCCTGCGCCACGATTGGCCTCAATCAGTTAATAATAAAATCAGTAATTCAGTTAACAATTAAAAAGAAATAAAATGAGAATCGAACTAACAACCGCGTCCAGCCAGATACTTTCCACTGTGCCACAACAGCGCCAAATAAATTCCATTAAAGAGGTATAACTGTAAAGTTAGGATAAACTCTAAATCACGTGTTAGGTCAACTGTAACACGTTGCGGGTCGGTGGCCGTGCATTCGCGCAGTGTCGTGATTCTATTTACGTTATTTATGTATTTACTATAGCAAAGGTTTATTTTTTATATCAAAAGGAGATTCTATTAAATTATTTATTGATGAATAAGAAATAAAAAGTAGAAACTATACCATACTACGCGTGAAAAGGCGTAAAGTAGCTTAGCTAAGTAACCAATGAAGAGTTCTACTATTCAGGTCCTGGTTCCATCATCAGATCAGCTGTTGCTGTATGTATTGTTACCTAGGTTACGTATAACTGCCAAGTTTCAAAATGACATAAGTGGGTTAAGCTCGCTTTCTTATATCTGTCGAAAGGCCAGTCGTGGCGCAGGGGCACAAAGTGTGACTGTAAAATCGACTGGTTGTGGCTTCGATCCCTACTCGAGGAAAAGAAATATTTATTTACATTTATATTTTCATTTCTTCGCTCCGTTAAGTACCGGTACTCAACATGCAATGCCTCCAGAACTTGGCGGAAAGTGAGAACCGAGTGTCTAGCACTAGCTTCCCTCTGCCTACCCTGCAGTGTGCGGAATACAGCGTGAAGCTGATTTAAATTTAATTTATATCGAATACATAGTTACAAGTCGACCTACATAAAATCGATACCTTCTATAAAAGAAATACTTTCTATAAAGTGATCAGAGACATCACTGACTTCGTAATTATATTTAACGCCAAACTTTCCTTCACCCTCAAAAAGCATTTACTTTACAAAAGTTAATAGCTTTATTCGATTATGTTTGCTAAAAGCAAAATTTAGACCGTCTAGAAATTTCATAAATTGAATTTTATATTAGAATTATATTTTTCATAGTATTTTTCGTTTACTCAGTCTGGTGAAATGAAATGCGGCGTTGGGTTACGCCTAACACGCAAAATCTGTAAAATATGTAAAAAGTGAGCAATAGAGTGTAAATTAGAACTTAAATGAGAATAAATGAAAATAAAGATTTTTTCGTACCTTTACACTATATGCCGCGTGTAGCAGGGTAGGCAGGCTGAATATAATATTGACACACTTCGTTCCAGTTTTCTACAGATTGCGTGTTGAATGGTGGAGCTCGTGTTGAGTTTTAGAGTTGCAAGCTTTGCCTTCTTATTAGGGAGGGAAAATGAAAATAATTCATTCCCATCAATGGGATCGAACCCACAATTATTGTATTTACAGTTAAACGCAGTACCACTGCGCCATCAGGACAATGACGTGATTTATTTATGTTTAAAGATTTTTGTAAATTTACCGTGTGTTGTAAATAGGACGGAGAGCAGGGAATGGAGTGTCTCAACACTAGGTTCCCTCTGTCTACCCTGCTATATGCGGGGTACATCTTGAAGCTAAAAAAAAAATTATCAACCTAACCAATCATCAAAAATGTGCGACTCCAAATAATCTTAATGAAGAAGATAGATGGTTCTCCAGTAGGTAAGTATCAATGCGCTTAACGATCTGTTACTCTTGCCTACAAAAAATATGAGAGAAAAGGTATTTAGTTTTCGTTTTAATGTCACGACACGTCGACGATACGAATACGACTCGAAAAAAAAATATTATTAGTAAATATATATTATATGTCTTAATGAATGAGGAGGAGGAGGCCTGCTCGAAGAAATGAAATATTTAATATTTTCATTTCATCGCTTTAGTAACGAGACAAAGTGTAGCGTTTAGCTCCGCCACTCATCACGCAGTTTGGTTGAAAATGGGGAACGTAAGTTTCTTTTAATGGGAACGGTGTGTCTTAATACTAGATTCCCAGGTTCCCTCTGCCTACCTGTAAAAATCTTATAATGCCTGTAGATGTCAGTACTACTAGGAGCAATTAATTTATAATAATTAATATAAATTAATTAACATAAATAAAGATGTCTGTGATTTTTGATTAATGTAAATGTAAAGAGATAATATATTAGGTATCTATTTTATACGTATATTTATTTTTTGTATTACTCTTATATGACATCAACCATAAAAACTGGTTTCATTTGGTTTTGGATCATTTCAAAGTTTAGTGTGTGTGTAGTGTTACAATACAATTTATGTAGATTTCTTGTGCACAAGGGAAATATGCTTTATGGACGAACGGTACTGTGGGGCTTACCCGGGAACGAACCCGATAATACCCACTAAAACACAGGGGAAATCTCTCCACCTAACTGGATCCGCCACACGTCATTTCAATGGAGTCAAGACACTCCATTCTCACGCTCTCACGGCAAACTGTATAATATCGTATCGTGATAGTATCGTTAGGTGTAAAAACACCCAGTTTAAAAGTGCAGGCGGTAAGCTTTATTAGCTAAGAGGGCTTGAGACCCCGCAAGGCTTGAGGCTTCCGAACCAATTATTGCTCTTGGTCTCATCCATTGTGCTATTGTTTACATCAATTCTACTGTAAAAAACTGTTCTATTTAAAGAATCTCTACCTTGCTCTATGAAATATAATAATATATTTTTAACTTAACATATATTCCGTTTATAGGAGGGTACAGATACTATTAGACTACTACTATAGACACTCCTTTCTTCACTCTGTGTCCATGGATGGATTATTTTCATTTCGTCGCGATAATGTGAGTATACGACGTTGCGTTCCGTCACTTAACATGTGTGTTACGAAAAAAATCAATTACGTTTTGGAGATCTATGGACTGACGCAGTGCTTATATCACGTTTAACAACGGTTAAGCTCCTAAAAGATTCTAAAATTACTAAAAATAATATATATATTTATTTTTGAGATGAAATTAGATATAATTTGTATTCTTGTTTTTTGTGAATAAGCTATTTATTTCCAGAAAGTTATCCTTTAAATAAAGAAAATTAAATTATCTTCTATCATCTTGTCAAATTGTTGTGCAATTCAACGAGTGACATACAATATTATAATAACAATTCCTCTGAGTAAAAAATCGAACTTCAAACCTATCTTAGCTTCACGATTTTTCGAGCAAAACAGGGTAGGTAGAGGGTAACTATAGAAAAGAGCTAAAAACCTCGTGTGTTGAGTGGCGTAATTCAACGCAGCGCTTCGTCAATCAGAGCGTGGGAATGATAATAAGTCAAATATAATCATATCTCCGAGTGGGAATTGAATCCAAAACCGTTGCGTTATACAGTCAGAAGCTGTCCCACTGCACCACGACGACCTCCATAATAATAAATCTATAAAATTCAATTAAACACATGTTGAGCGTATCTTGGCGCAAGGTTCTTGGCAGTGCTCTTGAACAATATTAATGATGTTTTGGGAAAAGGAAGTGACGTCACCACGACGTCGCCCGCCATCTATAACTTTTTACTCGCGTGACTGACTTTACAAATAATCGAGATAGCAAAGGTTTTATACATCACAGCCTTAGAATAAACCTTAGTTAAATTTTGTATATTATAAATGTTCTTATTGATTTATATTAACATTTAATGTATCTAAGTTTCTTTTTCTTAAAATAGTTTCACGCTGTATCGCGCACTCAGGAAGGCCGCCCCGCGGTAAGACTGGCCACTTTCTTCATTTCTTCATCTTTTTTTCTTCTTCTTTCTTTTCTGTCATACAGATTTTGTTAAAAACTGTCAATAAAAGGTGTTTTTTTATTTATTTTTAAATATAAGGCTAGTCGAGGCGCAGATGTGGCTGTAAGCCTGACAGGTTGTGGGTTTGATTCTCACTCGGGGAAATGAAATATTTAATATTTTTACTTCTTATCTCTGATACGCAAAAAATGGCAAAATGGCAAAGCGCGGCATCTAGCTCTGCAACTCAATACGCAATACCTCCATAACTCGGCGAAAATTTGGGAGCGGAGTGTCTTAACACTAGGTTCCCTCTGCCTACTCTATTACAGAAAGCATTAAGCTGAAAAATTGCTGCTTGGGTAACCAATACAGAGCCTACATAAAGTATAATCTGTCACACGGGAATAAATCTTCTCTATAGTATAAGTATTTTTTACAGTCAGACGCTGCACCATAACAGTCACAAAACATGACATTTGTACGAAGTAAAAGAAAATCAATACCTAATATTTTTTATTTTTATTACCTCAACGAAAGAAAAATACGCCAATTTCTCTTTTTTACACCACACCAAAAGGTATTAATGAGATATATCGGCCGTTTCATTTATTTTCGTATTCAGATCGAACATTGTTTCGAACGTTGAGTGATTCCTTTTAATATCTGCAATACGTTGATAATATGAAGGAATTTTTAATATGTTCATTTTTTTTATTGTTTATTCGAACCAATTTAATATGTTTGGGGCCGTCGTAGCCCAGTGGCATAAGGGTCTGAAACACGATGGTTGTGTTTTCGATTCCCACTCAGTGAAATTAATTATTAATATTTTTTTATTTTCATGCTCTGGTAGCAAGGGAAAGCGCTGTGGTGAGTTTCGTCACTCAACATACAATACCTCATCCGGCGGACAGTGGAGAACGGACTGTTTTAACACTAGGTTTCCTCAGCTTATTCTACCATACGTTGGATCCAGCGTAAAGTTGTAAAAAAAATATGTTGGCAAATTTCGGCGTAAATATATGTAGCGCAGTTAAGGTGAATCAAATTGACTGCAGTAGTTGTTGGTTCGAATCGTTTTCAATGGATCGATGAAAAAAAAAACAACATAATGGGCAGGTTAAACAAAATATTTATCAATTGCAAAAAAAAATAGAAGCTAGTCGAACTACCTACTGGCTTATTCATACTTACAATCTATTCCAAATCGGGATTATAAAAAAGATATTAATTTTATAATCTAATAAAATTAATTAAATTTCCAAAAACCACAAATATTAAAAAAAATATATATAAAGAAACATTTATTTCAACTAACATACCATACAAAAACACAAAATAAAACAAAAAAAAAATATTTAACGAACCCACAACCACCTACCCTAAAGTCATTTTCATACCAGAAGCAAATACCTATACAAAGCGAGCACTGAACAAATGAGTAACTCTAGAACACATGTTCACTCACCTCTGTGCGGTGAACGCGGTTGGGACCTAATTTCCTTTGATTGATACCGACGACCAGCACCGGCGCCGCTGATACTCCGCCAGCAGGTAGTTCACTGGGGTGAATAGATGTAAGCAATCTGTTTTATAGTAGCGACAACTTGGTTGTAATTGACTGAATCTATGTATAATATTGTATGTTTTATATGAGACTAGGTTTGTCAACTTTTCTAATTTGTACTTCCCGTTAACCTACAATCCTGAAATTCGTACAGAAGCGTCGGTAGGCGAGTCCGTCTCGCACTTAACCGATTTCTTAATAATGAATAAAATAATATTTAAAGCCTAATAATAAATAAAATAATATTTAAATTTCTTAACTCTAATTTCCCTCTGCCTACCCTGCTGTTTGCGGGATACAGCGTGAAGCTGATTATTATTATTATTATATTTAAAGCCATCTAACTCACGGAATTTACAAATGTAAGTACATTTTTCATACAAATCGCCACATTTTATGATGTCGTGATTCCAAAGCGGGCCTCGTTCATCATTCTTTTAAAACATTACTTCAGTAATATGTCATAACGTCCCCCTACGTCCTCAAGCCATTTCTCTACGTAACTGTCGCACCGTTCCACGTTCTACGATGATTATACGGCAGTTGGAACAATGCGGAAATAAATAACAGCCCTAAATAATGACTTGTAAAATGATTACAGTAAAGGAAGATTGAGGACCACTTGTGTAGTGTGTTTTGAATGTATGGAGATTTTGTTATACGCGATAGTAGTGGGTTCACTTTTTTATCTTTTCTCTTCTTTTCATCGAATAGACCGCGAGATAGAAATAGGCAAGAAATGTTGAAAAGGATATATCTTTATTTTCGATGTAAAATCTAGGCTATTTATACTAATATATTATAATATACGCTGTAGAACTTATTTAGTTCAACGTTAATCTCAGGAACTACTAGTTCAAATAGTTTTTTTTTGTTATGAACAGTCTATTTCCCAGTAGGGCGCAGACGTAGTTCAAAATCCAAAAAAAAATGTTTTGAATAAGTTTATGTTTATGCTTTATTAAAACTATTTTGTAGTTAGTACAATATAAAAGATATTTGAAGATATAAACTTTTTTTCAACTTTGTTAGTTTCACATTGTATTATTGACGTAGATTTTTTTTCGCCGTGTGTTCCCGGCAGGAGATGCAGGAAAATAGGATCATCCTGGTACTGGTGGTCGTAAGAGGCGACTAAAGTACGTGTGGTAGGGTCACGTCGCCAGCAATGGCAACACGCATGGACAGACTCGACCGGATCATTACCACCCCCGGCATTTAAAACCCAACCTACCTTAAAGGCAGGCCTCTGGTATTGCACGGGGACGTGGGCGGCTGGAATTACTTACCATCAGGTGACCCGATCGCTCGTTTGCCGTGTCCTTTTCCATAAAAAAAAAGAATTGTAGACAGATGGAACCTGGGAACCTAGTGTAAAGACACTTCTTCCCCCTTTAAAGCACTTCCGCTGCTCCTTTTCGCCGAATTCTAAAGACATTCTCTAGAATTCATTATTGAATAGCGTAACTTTGCGTCGTTACCAGAACAAGGAAATGAATTAAATTAAATTAATTTTCTCAGGTGTTGGAATCGAACCCACTACACCACGACTGGCCTCACTGGCCTCAAACAATCAAACAACCAAACCCCCTTTCTAAAAAAAATCAGTTTTCACCATAGATAGAGGCGACGCGAACACTTGCATTAATTCACAAACTTTTCCCCTCAAAGTGAAACCGTCCAAAGCGCATTAGGATTTAACAACGTTATATAATTTAATTATGCAGCGCCCGTGTAATGCTATCACGTGTTACTAAACCTAGTTTCTGTTAGAGACTTTTTTTTCTCTCTCTCTTATAACTTTATAGGATATTCGTTTTTTTGTGTTTTTAGGTTGCATTAATTCCTTTTTATTGAAATAGAATTTACTATTTATTAATTTTATGTGTTTTACGCTGCTCATTTAGTAATATAGGCGTAGGCGTAGGTGGTAAGACACTGCGTTCTCCATTTCAAGCTTAATCTTCAAGATGTTGCGTGTTGAGTGGCAGAACCCAACGCCATGCTTTGCTTGTTATCAGAGGAATGAAATGAAAATAATACTTTTCTCCCAGTAAGAATGGAACCCATAACCGTCGAGTTTACTGTCCCATTGTTTGTCGTATATAAAAGTAAAAGTAATCAAAAGTAACATAAACTTTTCTAAATACAGTATTTGACTGTACCGCGAACATCTTACGTATTTTGACCTGGTTTTAAAATACAAATGATAATTAAGACTACTTTCATTCATCCCTTAATAAAAAAGTTGAAATTTAATATGCTTCTTATTAGCCTTGTAATGTAAAAAGAAAGGAAGTGGCACATTCACCCTTCATTTTTATAACCAACCACATTTGTTCGCATTACCTACGACGTTGTGTTTATATAAATTCATAAGACTTCGTTGACATTACGCTTATATACGATATTAGGCGACGAAAATACTAGGTATATTTGTTGTTAGAAAATCCTACAATATTAATAAGTTTTATGAAGCATCTTTTTAAGGTCCGTACCCTTATATGATCACTTTGTTCACCTGTTCGCCTGTCTGTCTCTCCAGATCAATTATATTGAGATCACTTGAAGCCCTGATGATGAAACAATATCAAGCTGAAATTAAGATGAAATATTCAGGTCTGCGTTTCTTCTAAATCATCGCATTCAAAAGTTACGAGCATTTAGGCATTGTTTTTACTGCAGTTTGTATGAAGTTAAGTTATAATAAGTTCCTGTGGATCTAGAGTTATGAAGTTTTTCACAAAAACTAACGATACAGGGAGCAGAAAAATGTCCGAAAAGGTTGTTTTTTGTTATATCGTAGAACAAAAAAATATTTATTTAAAATGAGTGGATATTTCTCTCTCTACACGAACTCTCTTCTCTATTCTCGAATTACAATCTTGAAATACCTATTAAAGCCTAGGTGTGCGAGTCCGACTTGCACTTTGTTGGTTTTTTGTACTAAAATCTAACTTGCCTTAGCTTTTATATTACTTAGTAAAAATAGTCAAGCTATACCTTGTAGTAGTTTCAAGTTTTGAGCAAAAACAAAGAGACAGACAGACAAAATTATATTACAGTCCTATAAAGAATCTAATTTTTCTTTTGAAGTATTTCCATAATTCCCTAGAAAAGAAAAAACTTTACGTGAGTGAGTAATTAACATACAACCATAGTACTTTCATAGACTTTCTCTTCGCCATAATCCATATTTCGTAAGAATCATCCGCAAAAAATAAGAAACACATTATAATATTAATTTCCATCAAAAATCGACTTTTACAGCTTACCGCCTAGAGCGTTCGTTTAGCTAATTTCACGAGGTGATTAATTACGAGACGAAAAGCTATCGCCATCAGCAAGGAGATGTCCTATTCTATCCTGCCTGGTGCCTGCCGTGATAAATGATCCATAAATTTTATTTATTAAATTTTCCTGAAGAATATTTATTGTTGCCAAATGACGCGGTGTCTATTTTGAAATTGATGAAATGTTTATATATACATACAGGTATATAGGTAGGTATATATTATTATACTAGCGGCCCATTCGCGGCTTCGCCCGCATACCATCTATAATTCTTTTAACATAGAGATTATATGATTTATACATTAAACCAGGAAAAATTTTTTTGTACAATTGAGAAAATATACTGCTCTATGTGGGATACAGTAAAAAAACTGGATAAGCGCGAGTCAGCCTCGCCCACCGAGGGTAACGTAAAAATTGGAGGTCTTGAGCTTTTTTAAGGCTATTATTTTTTAGGATTTAACCACAATGTATAGTTTTCAGATTTTTTCCTGAACTAGTACTACCAGTAGATGCTAGCTGCCAAATTTCATAATTTTAGGTTAACTTTAATAAATGTAAAAATATTTTTTTTATAACGAAATCATGGTGCCGTAGATCAGAGTATATGATTTGAATTTCAACTCGACATCTCCAAGCGTTCCTGAGATATAAAGGCTCTCGATAGATAGACAGACAGACAGACGGACCTGAACTCCCACAATACTTCCATGTTATCATTTAACCTTCCAGCAACTTTCAATTGTTATAAAATTTGAATATAGTCGTTTATTTTGTTTTAATTTTGCTCAAGTTTGCCGAAAATGATTTTTTTTAACAGTGAATCAAAATTCATGACGATTCACGTCATGAACCGGACATCCGTTTTTAGCACGCTGTTGTCACCAAGATATTTATTATTTACTTCTTCCAAAATATTCGTGTTAGGTTATTTTTTACTAAGTACCTATACTTTTATTTTCTCTTAAATAGTATGAGGCATCATGGTGCAGCCTCTGTAAGCGCTATGGTTGGGGGTACGATTCTCACTCGGGGGAATCTATTATTTTTACATCTTCGCACTGAAAAGATAAATCGCAATGTTGAGTTCCGCCACTCAACACTTAATATTTGTAAAAGTGGGGAACAGTGTTTTTCCGGTCCCTAGTTCCCTCGAATTCTGGAAGCATCGCGAGTTGAGTGACGAAACTCAACGCCGCGCTTTGTTTCGTCACTAGAGCGATTAATTGAAAATACTTATCACACTACCAACCCGAGGATATAAAATATATAATATTATTTCGCTCTAGTGTCGAGGCAAAGCGCGGCGTTCTGTTCCGCCACTCCACATGCAATGCCTCCATTATTCGGCTTATTGAGAAACGGAGTTTTCCTTTCATAGTTTTCGTTCTAAAAATATATAAAATGCTTTATATACAATGTTGTATGGGTTGTATTGTCAAATACATCACTGCAGCGCCATTAGCGTTGATCCGGACATCCGATCGTCATTAGAGGCGGTGTCGCGCGTTAGCGCCCGCACAAACCAGAACACCTGTATATAATATGTATGGACGTGTATACATACATATCTTGTATTATTTATATATATTATTGCACTCAGGAAAAAATTGTAGGTATATTTGTTTAGAAAACATAGAAAATTTTTTACGTAGTGGGATTTGAACCCGCGCCTCTTGCAAACCATTGCGTTTTATATAGTTTTTTTATATTGCTTAACAGAATAATATACTCGTATTCATATTATATATCTTAGTATTGTATTTAGTAAGCAAATATCAATCTAGGACACTGGATAACTAATGTAATGGTAATGATTGGATCGGTAGAGAAATATTATCCTATAAGAAAAAAATATTAAAAAAATATATAAAAATAAGATTTGGAATAGAAAAAAAGGAATGTATTGAATTTTTTAAATAAAATATGGTGTTGGTTTATAAATTATTTTTTCTTAAACAGTTTTTTTTATCTTGCTATATGAGAATGAAACTTTCTCTAGTTGCGGAATTGTATTGCGCATATACAGGCTCTTAGTTTTGTCTGAACATTTTTTTTTTGAAAAATATGTTGAGAAAATATTATGCTTCAATATAATGTATAATTGTACTACCAGGTACAAGAAAGGATTAGCTAAAATTATAATATCATCTTATTTATCTTTGGAATATTTAGTCATTTGCCAATAGTACTGATGTCCAGCAACGTACAGAGAATCATTTAAATCCGTCCTTTGCGCCATGTTAAAAGCCTGCGGTTCGCATAACAAATGAACGGATTTGAATTTCAAAACGAGTGTCAATCCAAAGATAAAATATCAAAGTGCTGGGTCCATAGACAAAGCGTTTACACCCAAATAGAATTTAGGGAAAGCTTTGCCAAAGTTAATTTAAGAGAGACAGTCGTTCTACTTAATAGGTTAGAATAGAGAGAGTCTAAGCCAGTCAGCCTATAAGAAGCCAGGAATAAGAAGCCAATAGAAGATAGTTATTGTACTCAATAAAGTTGGCTTTTTAGCTATAGCCTAGTAATTTTGCTTTTGATATAGTAGCTGTTCTTCACGTACTTCGTTAACATACTATATAGTATT
The DNA here is from genome assembly GCA_021202915.1 of Heliconius himera. Classification (NCBI taxonomy): domain Eukaryota; kingdom Metazoa; phylum Arthropoda; class Insecta; order Lepidoptera; family Nymphalidae; genus Heliconius; species Heliconius himera. The sequence continues at coordinate 24,061 of JAJHJA010000342.1, forward strand.
TCCTGTTTCCGTAGGAATTTAGAGAAAATATTTTTAATACGCTCTAAGGAAACGTGATAAATTTTAGAGTTCTGCGATGCCTTAGTTTGGCAATGCATTACCATTAGTCACCTCGTAATGGAAGAGATTTTATAAATATGATTGTTTTCAAATAAAATATATGTAGGTATATTTTTTAATATTTTCTTACGTTCAATTTTTGTAACTGATACTGAACCTTTCCATTTTTAATTATTTGTGTAAAAAAATAAATAAAAGTAACTGCATATTCCGCCTCACTCAAAAAAGGTAATTTTTGATTGACTAGCATTAAAGTCAGTGTAAATTATAACCGAATATGGAGAAACAGTGTAGATACGTGATTAAGAAAGTAACGCTGCTCAACGCTTTTTCCCGCATGGCAGGATAGGCAAATGAAATGTACTTATTATTAAATCTCTCCGTTCCCCACTTTTTCCTATTTGTAAGGCATTACGAAATTACGTTGCTTTGGTCCACTAGAGCTATAATACGGAAATAAATAAAACATAACAACAACTCCGTGCGGGGACCGAACCCACAACCGTCGCGTTTGCAGTCAGACGCTGTCTTAAAAAAACACAATTTAAAAATATTTAATAAGACAAATACATATTATCAAGAATAATAACTCGCTGACGTAGACAGCAATCTTGGAAACTTAAACAAGTTTTACATGCGGCGCTTTATCTAACTTGGGGTCTTGTAAATATTTCACCAGTTTCAAGTTACTTCTTCATAATAATGTACAGTTCGCGAGGAATAAGCTGAGCTTTGCATTTGTGTGAGTGTCAAAATATTTTTATTATTAGACTTTTTTACTGACTCTACTCAGTAAAAAAGTCTAATAATAAAAATATATCATTTCAATTACACCAGATATTGCATCCTCATTATGTTTACTTTACTGATGTATCGTTTATCCTAATAATGAATCGCTCCGTCATATAATCGAGATAACAATATAAATAAAATTAAATGAAATCAGCTTCACGCTGTATCCCGTACACAGCACGGTAGGCAGCGGGAATCTAGTGTTAAGACACATCGTTCTTCACTTTCCGCCGAGTTCTGGAGGCATTGTGTGTTGAGTGACGGAACTCAACGCCGCACTTTGCCTCGACACCAGAGCGAAGAAACCTAAATATAAATGTGAGTAAATATTTCATGTACTCGGGTGGGAATCGAACCCACAACCAGTCGATTTTACAGTCACACTTTATGCTCCTGCGCCACATACCACATACATGTTTTTCCATTATTGTACAGTGATACAACATTATCTTTTGTTTTTAATAAATGGAGAGCAGAGTATTTTAACATTAAGTTCTCTCTGCATACATCCGGGATAGAGCGTGAAGCTTAAAAAGTATAAAAAAGAATATTATACAATTTTCAGTATACATTACAACTCACGAACGTCTCGCAAAAAAGAAAAAAAGGCATCCCTCTAAGTCTTGTTAACACTAGTATTATCTTTAGTTCAAGAAAGAGTTGAGTGTAGACTTTGTTTTATTTGAACCCAACGCCTTGAACACTTTAATCCGGGATATATGAGAGAGAGCTCTTTAAAAGTTGATTCGTTCCTTAGCTGGCTTTTTTTACGAAAAAAAAGTTTTTTTTAAAAGTCTAGGTTTTTTATATGTAAATTATAAATAATTATATTATTATTAGAGGCTTTGGCGCAGTGGCGGTTCACTATGTTCTATTATAATTGGTTCAATTTCCTTTATGAGAATGATAATATTGCCAGGTTATAAGGTGCGGCGTTGTGTTTCGGCCCCGCACTACGTAATGTCTCGAGATTTCTCGGAAAATTGATAACGGCGTGTGTTTCATTGATTTAATTGCCTGCTTTTAATGATGTCTGTATTAGATAATCATATTTGAATGACATAAGAACAAAACTGACGTAAGAAACAATAATAATATCAATTTGGTTTTGGTTATTAATTCTGAAACTCAGTTCTGACAATTCTGAAACTCAATATAAATAAATAAATATTATAATTTCTTTTTTTAATATTATTTTTAAATGTTGCACACTTTGGAAACGTCTCAGAAAACATAAAACTTCGAATAAGGCGTGATTTGAACCTTCGCCTTAGGAAAACTGGTCTAATCCTCTGACCACTAAGCGATATGTTCTTATGAAGTCACATCGAAATTTTGATACATTTTTTGCTGAAAACAAACTATTGCTGTTGCTGACAAATAATACATATAAAGAAGTTGTAGTTACTTGTAGTTGTTGACAAATAAATAAGTTCTAAAAATATATAATTGCGCTTACCATGTTGCGTAGCGTAGCTGAGGACAGTTGTGAAAACGTGACAGGTGGTAAGTTCGATCCCACTCGAGGAAATAAAACATTTTATGTTTTCATTTTGTCGAGGCAAAGCGAGGCGTTGAGTTCCGCCCAACAACAACAAGCAATACCTGCAGAATTCGGTGGAAAGTGAAGACTTGATTGTTTTAGCACTAAACTCCCTATGTCTACCCTGTTACATGCGGGATATAGCGTGAAACAAAATGAAAAAAAGATCATAAACTACACAATAAATTTTGATAAAACAAATATCTATAAAATATCCAAAAAAAAATAGACTTTAGTAGCTCTTACCAACAAGTCCCTTGGGTTAGCGGCGCGATGTAATTCTCAAGTTAAATTGACGACGTTACTAATTCAAGCAGAGGGACTTTTACACTGCAAAATTGGATGACATTTTTGATGGAATTTAAAAACGATTTTAGACGGGTTTTAGGTAGTATACTTTTTATGGCGAAGTAAAAATTGGGTGTTATTTTATGGGAAATAAAATAGGAACGAAGGTGGCTTTAAGCTTTTTCTCGCTAAGCGTTGGGTAAGTCACTCCGTTAGCAGTATTTTAAGACACTCCGTTAGCAAGCAACCGTCCAATTTTCGAGACATTGCGTGTTGATTGGAGGAACTCAATTAAATATTTTCTTTTGAAATGTTTAAAAAACGCCGAAAATCAAAGATTTTATTAGGATTATTAAAAGTTCAAAATACAAGATATTACTTGGTGAGGCCATTCGTGGCGCAGGGGCACAAACTGTAAAAGCGACTGGTTGTAGGTTAGGCGTTGTTCCGCCTCTCATCAAACTATACCTCCAGAATTCGGCGGAAAGTGGGGAACAGAGTATCTTAGCGCTAGGTTCCTTGCTATGTGCGGCATACAGCTTTGAAGCTGATTATTACAAGGCATTACGTTGAAAGTGACAGTTAATGATTCTGACGCATTATCATGATATTATATTAAGATTTTTTTTTACTATCACACTGTATTCTGTATAAAGCAGGGTAGGCAGAGGGAACCTAGTGTTAAGACACTCTGTTGCCTGAAAATCAATTTAAAAAAATGTTTTGTCAATTACTTTTTATGTCCATATCACAAAAAAAATCAAAAATTTTCCTACCCAAGTGTTTCTATTTTTTACCATGAAACGGCTAATATTTGTGAAATTAAAGTACGGATTAGAGTTTCCTAATGATACCTCAAAAAAGTAGGTCAAGGTATTAGCGAAGTGGATAAAGTTTTTCTTGAGGCCGTCGTGGCGTAACACAAGCTACTGTAAGCGCGACGGTTGTGGGTTCGATACCCACTAGGGAGGATTAATTATTTAGTATTTTCATTATTTACTTCGCTCTGGTATAAAGGCAAAGCTCAGAGTAGAGTTTTGGGGAAACTGAAGTGTCTTAGTATAAGAACAGAGTGTCTAAATACTAAGTTCCCAGGTTCCCTCTCTCTCTATTGTATTATATGAATTATGTCGCGTGAAGCTAAAAATAATAATTCCCTTGAGTTGAACTAACAAACGTCCTTTATGCGTTAGATATTTTTCAAAAAAGAAGTAATTCAAATTTTATGTTGACTATCATAATATATAAAAAAACTTACAAAAATAGGTCCAATACAAACATTAACTTTACGTAGAAACATTTAATTTTCAATTTATGATAACAATGACCGTTATAAAGTACTCACGATTTAATTTAAAAATATTTATTTATCGAATATTTAATTCTGAGTGGGGACAAAGTGCAAAGTTTTTAAATTATTATTATAGGCCCAGCTGTCGTTGTTTAAGTTTTAAGTTTCAAAGTTGTCACGTCAATAATCGTGATCCCTGGATGGTGATTTAAGGAACAATCTGGTATTTATTTTTGGAAAAAACTAATATTTACCTGCGGTTTCATCCCTATGGTCAAATGAAAATAACTAAAATACATTCATAAGTTTCCAAGGTAAATCGTATCACTCACGGAGACTGGGTTCCATTGTCTATTATTGAGACTCCGCTGTCCATCCGTATGTCTGTACGTTTTTCACAAGACTATCTCATAAACAGTTGAAATTTTTGCAGATTATGTATTTCAGTTGTCGCTACAACAACAAATATTATTAAATATTTAAGGGTCTCCCATAAGTTTTTCCTTATATTTTAAAATTACATCTGATGTCAACGTAATATTAACACACATTTCTCTATACACTTCTAAGAGCAACATTTATATTTATAGTATTTACACACAGTTTACTGTAATACGAAATCCAATATCTAATATAAAAAGCACGAAATAAGCTTTCGCGTCGTTTTCAAGCGTTTAAATCTTTTCCAATTCGGTTCACGCTCACTGAAGGTAACAGTTACGAACTTATAACAGTATGTAACGAAATTGTCAAAAGCACTCCTTTGAATCTATGGATACATTTTTAAACTTAATATAAAAATATTATATATTATGTATTTATTAGGGTATAGTAGTATTATATTTGTATTTGGTTATGTTATAACTTATTTTTTTTATTTTATTATCTTATCGTATTTTAAAATAAAAGGAATCGTTATAATATGGTAAAATGCATATTTCACCAGAAGTGGAGCGTGGTAAATAGTGCCTCATTTATTCGGCGGAAAGTGGAGAGAGGCGTGTCTTAATACTAGGTTCCCTCTGCCTACCCTGCTACTTGCAAGGGATTTGGGATTTAGCGTGAAACTGTAAATATATATACATATAATTTAGTGCTGCATTTTATACACAAAAATATCGTTATAATTGTTGTAATTTATGTTGTCAATTTAGTTATTACGCTCTATCCCATATACAACAGGGTAAGCTGACAGAACCTGAGAACTTAGTGCCAAGACATTAAGATATTTCCGTTCCGTTTCGTTACTGTTTTATATAGATTTTTTAGAGACTTCTTTTTACCAGCGGCGCCGCCCTGTATTTAAATGAAACTATGAAATTAGGTGACGTATTCTCGAGGTAGCTTCCTCGAGCACTGATCTGACTGGCTACACACATGTTATGCATCTCTACATAGACTAAAAAAAAATTAAATCAGCTTCACGCTGTGAACTTATAAAACTTATAAACTTATAAAAATTGTTATAATATATGTACATACATACATACATACATAATATATAGAAAAAAAAGCTTTACGCTGTATCCCGCACACAGCAGGATAGGTAGAGGGCACCCTACCACTAGAGTTCTACTCTACGTCGACGTTAGGCTAAAAGAACTATGCAACACGAAAACATTTGTTTGTTTTCGTGTTGATTTTGATTAAATGAATAGAAAAAATTAAAAGTTCGTACATATCGTAATTCTACTGACTTCCCAACAAATGTACCAAAAGGTATAATATAATATAAGCTTAATAAAGTTGTAACCGCCACTTGCTCATATCAGTGGTGTGTATGTTCAGTCCATTGAATTATTCATTAGTCGCACTTGACCAACTCGGCTTTAACTGAATATGGAAGCTTATATTCTATATATGTATATACTATATATTATACAGGCAAGTCGTGGCGCAGGGGTACGAAGTGTGACTGTAAAACCGACTGGTTGTGGATTCGATCCCCACTCGAGGAGATGAAATATTTACTTAAATTCATATTTCCATTTCTTCGCTCTGTTGTCGAGGCTAAGCGCGGCGTTGAGTTCTGCCACTCAACACACAATGCCTCCAGAATTCCGCAGAAAGTGGGGAACGGAGTGTCTTAACACTAGGTTCCCTCTGCCTACTCTGCTGTGTGCGGGATACAGCGTAAAGCTGATTTTTTGTTTTTTTTTTCTATATATTATGTATGTATGTATAATATGTACATATATTATAACAATTTTTATAAGTTGAGATTATGAAATTTGTGGTCTTTTTTAGAGTTGAATGGCAATTGTACCCTGTGATGACGATTGATATCATATTTTATAAAACTTGTAATCGTCCGAAACTTTGTTTGCGTGGATATTAAGATGTTAAATGGAAAAACCTGTTATTTCCTGTTTCTGTTGGAATTTCAAGAAATGTTCTCGTCGTGGCTCCCTATTCTCTCTAAATTACCTAAAACCAAGAAGTTAAATTTCAAAATTGTCAACTAGTCTTCTAGTTTCGCAATTACATTCGGATTTCGCCGTTGCCTGCCTTCTTTCACTCAGTAACGAAAGAGTTTTATATATCCTTATATAGCTTAAAAGGGTATCGTGGCGCAGTGGACAGCGTCAGTAACATAATGGTTGTGGGTAGGATCCTCCCTCGGGAAACGAATTATTTTCATTTCCCCGCTCTGGCAAGACAAAGCAAGGCGTTGAGTTCTACCACTCAATACTCTATGTCTCGAATTCGAGCGGAAATGAATTTTGAAATGATACTAGGTTGCCACTTCTCAACGCTGCTTACATTTATAATACTATATATTTTTGCTGTTTCGCTTCATTTAGTAAATAAAGCGCATTGGGTGCCTGTTAATAATAAAATAATAAGTGAAAAGAAAATAGTGAAGCCTAAAAAAAAAAGAAATGAAATAAAAAACTTCATTTACCTATTCAAGAACCAAAAACATAAAACTTTACTTACTTAAGGTGACTCGTATATTTCCAAATAACCTTAAAAACGTTAAGAACTGCGTACGATTATTTAGTCCCTTAACTTTAATTCTGGTCACGACACGTTAAAGGGACCCGTCGCGTCGTATAAATTACATTCATTTAGTACTGTACCCAGTTTTTGTGAATTGTGAACAGGTTTGTGCAAACAACAAGAGTATTCGGGACTTTAGTAAACAGCTCTTTGCTTTAGTGGGAATGTTTTTTTATCTAAGCAGGTCGTGGGTTTGATTATTGTGCAAAAATTACTTAAAATTTTCACGGTTTCTTTCAATATATAAGAACATAGCAGTAAACGGAGAGAGAGTAGTAGTATACAGTGTCACTCCACTTTCCGCCCACATTGTGGGTTATGTGGAATAACTCAACGCCGCTCTTTGTCTTTTCTGAGCGAAGAAATGAAAATAATTCAGGTACATACGATCATAAGTATAAGTGGCGATCGTTAATTGTTGTAAGTGTGATTAAAAATTACGAAAAATATTATGAAAATATTTTTTTTTTTTTTTTTATATGATTAAAGTGTATATTAAGACATAAAACATATTTAAGAAAGCTTAAATATATTTTTAATTTTAATTATTAATGAATTATTTGCATCGTTTTATTTAAGTGTTAATTGACATAATATATAGATATAGAGTTTTCCTGATACTTCAAGACACTCTGTAGCAGTTTTTTACCTCTACAGCTTAGCTTTTTCAGTCTACAGACAGTTAGAAAAAGAAAATATAAAAGATGTAAATGGTAGGAAAGAAAGGTAAATAATAATAGAGAAGGTAAATGAAAGGAAAGAAAGTTCGGGATTAAGTGTGCATTTAAAAAAGATTTGAACCCACGTCTTTTCAAACTGTCCCGATAAAAACTACTTCCTTTTATTTGAGCATAGTATCCTATGCTTACACTACACCTACACTTTAAATTAAGCTAAAAATACTAATTTATAAATAATACTACTAATTCATTTTGCAAAATTTTCCACTAATACAAAATTTAACTACCATTATCACGAGTTTTCAAGAGTTTCTCTTAATAGGCAGTTAGAGTAGCAGTTTAAAATATTTCACAATGACAATTTTCAAACCCGTGCGCCGCCATTTAAATTTCAAAGGACTTTTCAGAAATAATGTCTTTAGCGTTCCATTTAATTTCGGTCTCGTGAGATGCATCAAAATGGGGTGTCGGTATTGATTTAACGCTGAGTTCTGTTCGTTTATTTTGGTTGAATTAGTTTCACGCTTTATCACGCAGAGAGAACACTACCGTCTCTACATACCTCTTTGTTCTCGACCACTGCCATCAACCTCCAGATACATCTCCTTTTCCGGGGGATCCTCATACTTTTTACGTGACTTTCCTCCAGCATCTTCGATACTGAATTCCCGAAGGTCAACTTAAGTCTTCCTCTGTCGCACTTACCATACACTCTTCTAATTACCACTCTTGTTTAATAAATCTTCTAGTTTGAATTAATAACCTCCTTTTTCGAATTTGGTAAATAAAGTCTAACTTTCATTAAAAAATACTACTAATGAGAAAAACTTTATAAAAAAATATTCTCCAAGGTATAAGGTAGCGTTAACAGCTAGTCATATTTACCTAGAATGTGTATGCAGCGGCACGCCAATATGAGGGCGTGATGTGAGCAAGACAAGTAGGGTGTGTACACGGTACAGACGTTTTGAGGCCAGTCTTTATGTATTTTTTTAGTTATTTAATAAGTTTAGTTTGTTTTTAGTATAATTAGGTCACAGGTAATGAGGCCGTTGTGGTGCGGTAGTCTTTGACTTTGAGCACGAATGTGGGTTCGATTCCTATTCTCAGATAAATTATTTTTTATTTCCTCTCTATAGTAAGGTAACCCTACTGTGTGCGGGATACAGTGTGAAGCTGATTTTTTTTCTCTCTATAGTAACAAGCACGACGTTGAGTTTCACCACTCAATACTCGATGTCTTGTAAATGGGGCGGTACGTACGCCCTCCGTAACCTTGGGTAGGTTATGACATGACAAATTTTAACTTCCAAGTCCAGCAGTATCAGCTGTCAAACACTAAGTATTTTAAGAGTACTTATTATACACATAGATAATTAATAAAAAAAACAAAAAAAAAACCCTACAAAACGCAGACGTACAGACACACTATCGTAGATGATTATGGCAGTCGATATTCAAAGGACGTGAATGCAGCTCGTTACGGTTCGATTCTTCTCACTTTAGTAACGAGCTTTGTGCTTTTCTTTCACCAGACTTTTGGGGAAAGTCGGGAAACGAAGTGTCTCAGTGGAAACGGAGTGTCAAACAAGGTTCCTAGGTTCCCTCTGCCTAATATATATGGGGGAACACTGTGTCAAGCTAATGAAGAAACAAAACATCATAATAAAATTATTTAGATCTTTGTTATTAGTACAGCGATTGAAGTGAGTGGTGTAGATTGACCAGCGAAATGGGCTGCATTTTGAATAATAAAAAGTACTTTAAGTTACGCATAGTTTAATAGTTTCCTAGTTGTATATTAAAAAGCGCATTTGGTGCTACTCAGATGTAATTGCATTTTTTAAAATAAAAAATGACAATCTACTTGAAACGACCGTAGCTATGAACTTTGATATCGTGCATTATTTCAGAGCAAATACGTCATTGTTACACCAAATAAACTATATATATTGAACTTTTGATATGTTATAATAAAACATATTAAAAACGCCACTAAATTAGTTAATTTGTGCTCAAAGTCCTTAGTAATTTTAAGAATTCCTTTAACATTTTACTGAACTACATTAAAAAATCCATCAAAATAAATTTGTAACTTGCAAAGTAAATAAAATTGTATCGTCTGTGGGTTAATTAAATAAAATATAATTATATATTTTTCACAACCTGAACCTGCCGTGGAAAGTCCTCGCCAATTAGAATATTTTCAAAGGGGGTCCTTTATAGTGTCGCTGATTCAGAGTTCGTTGACGTTTTCCTGTAACCGCACATAGTAGATTTTTTGGCAGTGTTTACATTATATAAAATACCTAAAAAAATATTACAAAGTATTAGGTGTTAATTTCTTGTGTTTGTTTTTCAATTTCAATCTTTTCTTGATTAAATTATGCAAATGGGTAGTTATTATTAGAGAATACATACATACTCGTAGACCTACACACACTATATCTCTTTAAAGTCATAGTCAAATAATTTTATTCTAAATAAATAAGAAATTACATGCTTCATTTTTTGAACGTCAAATAATTTACCACTAGTTCACTAAAGTTAATGCCTCAGGTCTGAGAAGAACCGGCGCAAGAAACTCAGCGGGACCTATTTTTTTAAAATTAATTTTAAACAAATACATATCTAATTATTTGTGACAATTATATCTTTGAAACAGACTGGAGCGAGCATTTCATTCCCAAGGCGTGTTATCATTTACATAAGTATTAATTTGATAATAACATTAACACACAAACGTCTTTTCACAACTTTTTTAAATCGTGATATAGATAATTCTCTAACGTTTTCTGGGATCCTATTGTAAAAGCGTACACATTGCCCCGTAAAAAAATTAAGGATTCGATGCAATCAAGTTACAGGTGTGGTAACTTTAAGCCTATTTCTTGTATTAATATTATGTACATCACCAATTTTAGTATACATAACATTTTCAAAAATGAATTGAGATGTAACTGTCAATATATTAATTCTTTTAAATTTTTATCTTAAGGAGTCTTTAGGGCTTAAATTATAGATTGCAGGAATAGTTCGCTTCTGCAGGACAATATAAAAAAAAAAAGAAGTAAAATCCATAGGACATAATACTTTGAAAGTAGCTAAAGTCTAACGGTAAACAAGTCGAACCGTTTTCACGTCAGTTAATAATGTCTATTATTATATATTTTCTATTTGCCAATCCATCAATATGAGGTCCCCACTGTTAATTTAAAGTCAATGGTGATACCGAGAAATACTGTGGAATCGGCAAGATCCACCATTCAGGAGTACTTAGTACGTACTATTTTCGTGTTAGGTGTTCTAATTATACATTAATTCTTTTAACATTCAATAGTAAGTTATTAACAAAATACTACTTTCAAGAGAGCAATATGCCAGGAGCATTTTGCAAATAGTAGTACAACGACTCACTCGTTGGTCGTTCTTGTTGGTTCTAGAAATAGGTTATTTATGTTGTATGAATTTAATAATAACTTCAGATCATCTAAGTCATTAACCATCTAAGTTATCAAGTGGTGGAATTTTCAAGTAAATTAATATTAAAATCATCACATACAAATGTTAATTTCTTAGACCCAGATAATCTTATATAAACATTGTATTCTTTCATCACTCATCCGTCCGACGTGCCCACACCAGCTGAGCACGTTCTTCTTCATTCTCACCGTGACATCCTCGCTAGTACCTGCCATTCTGTGTACCTCTTCATTGCGGATTCGATCAGCTAAGCTTACTTCGCATTGAAGAGAACTCCGAAAAGTATTATTTGATAAAGAAATATACATTTTGATCCAAGTCAACTATTAGTAAAAAAGTAAATAAAAAAATCTCCAATGTACGGTGACTCCATTTATATTTTTAACGAGACTTTCATACTATAGCAATAAAATGGAGGGATCATTTGACAAGTTGGAGTTCTCATTAGCGACGTTTAATGAATGCGGTTTCGCGAAAAGGGCAAAAAGTGGAGGTTATTTTGTTGTATAAATGTTTAAAAATATATATTTTTTGTATTGTGTAATGCTTAAATAAATAAATAGCTCGAGTGTCTCTTGAGATGGAAGATGAAACTGCAGAATTGCGGATTGCTAAAATATTTTTCTAGGTTCATAATGAATATTTTTTAAAAACAGCTTCAACTTTTTACCCGCTGTCCGTCCGAATTGGAGAAATTGCGTAAAAAATAATTAAGTTTACAGAGAGAGAGAACGTCTCCTTCTTCAATATTTTTTAATAGCATTTTCTAATAATTGTATATATTAAGGGGCACTTATGTTTGTCTGTAAACTCGACGATTGGGGGTTCGATTTCCACAGGGGAATCAAAGTTTTAATATTTTTATTTCCTCGTTCTGGTAACGAGGCAAAGAGAGATATTGAGCTCTGATGGTTTGAGTGGTTTTTCAAAGTAGAGAACGGTTAAGTGACTTAATGGTGATAGGAATGGTGTAACATGTTGTTCCCAGGTTCCCTATGCCTAAAAAATATATTAACTAAGAAAAATAGTAAATTATAACTTACCGATACTGCTAAATTTAATCCACAAGACAGTCGTAACTTCAAATTCCATACAGTTTTACTTAAATCTTTCAAGATCAAAGGAATAAATGGAGTGTATCATCATTATTCTCTCTAGCTTTGAAGAGAAAAAACATATAAAAAAAAAATATTTTTCATACTAAAGCCTTTCCCGGACTTAAAGCGCGGTTAGTAATCCCTCAGCACCTGGTTCCTTTGAAAAATCATTAAAACGTTCGCTCTAAAATGGGAAGCACTTAATTCTCAGTGTCGGCTAGATTCAGCCGTGGCTCCGCGGGAAGTCGACTTGAGCTTCATTATAAATGTACTTTGATGTGCGAAAAAAACGGCGTCGCGGGGACAAGATGAGTGGATACGTCTCGACTCTTGAATTCTAAAATATTGTGTTTAACTATTTATTTTTTCAATAAAAATATGTGTAAAAGTATATAATGTTAAAATAAAATCAAATAAATAAATCAGCTTCACGCTGTATCCCGCACAGTGCAGGGTAGGCAGAGGGAACCTAGTGTTAAGACACTCCGTTCCCCACTTTCTGCCGAATTCTGGAGGCGTTGCGTGTTGAGTGGCAGTATAATGTTAAAAATATGGTATTATTGTTTTCTGCTTGATCGGTTCTCGTTTTATCCTGCACATAGTAAGGTAGGCGGAGAGAATTTTGGATATAAGCGGCGGTTTGGCTTGTTACCAGAGTGAGGAAATGAAAATATTAAATATTTATGAAAATATTAAATAACCTGCAGACGTACAACAAAGTGATCTTAATGACGAGTTTTGTTTTCCATTTGAGGTATACAACGTTAAAATGTAAAAACGCTAAAATGTGACATTCACAGCTGTTTCTTTGTAAAACTAAAAAAGGAACAGCGACTTAGTTTAAAAAAAAAACTGAGAAATGTTGCTTCAACAAAATATAATACAAGCGTTTAGTTAAAACATAATTACTTTTAAATCAGCTTCACGCTGTATCCCGCACACAGCAGGGTAGGCAGAGGGAACCTAGTGTTAAGACGTTCCGTTCCCCACTTTCTGCCGCATTCTGGAGGGATTGCGTGTTGAGTGGCAGAACGCAACGCCGCGCTTAACCTCGACACCAGAGCGAAGAAATGGAAATATAAATTTAAGTAAATATTTCATCTCCTCGAGTGGGGATTGAACCCACAACCAGTCGGTTTTACAGTCACACCTCGTGCCGCTGCGTCACGACCGGCCTCTTAATAATCTTTAATTTTAATTTAATTTAATTTAATAATTACTTTTAGTACATCATTATTTTTAAAACCATTCAACATTTCGTAGATCCACAGCGGGAGCGGTGACGCTGTAATCCGCGAGACCACCGAGATGAAGTTCATATTATATATTAATTTCGTACTTCCCATCGCTCTAATGTAAGTTAAAATTAAATTTGACAAATCCACCAAATTGAAATTTAATGCTTTACTAACTATTTTATAATATAGTATTAGATGGTAGGTAGTAGATAATAAGACTAGGCTTTTTTATAATATGAAACTATTGGACGTGTTAACGAAATTTGATAGTAATCTTTTTGAGTCCCTCTAGGGGTAATTCATTTTATGATCGTTACCTTGGTCAGCTGAGCTCCACTTAGTAGTGGTGGAGAGACATCTAAGCACTAGCTTCTTTCTTTTAGTACGGTAGGCAGGGGGAACTTAGACCTAGGGGACCTAGGGACCTAGTTTTAAGACAAAGGTTCCCATTAAGAAACTTCCGTTCCCCAAATTTTCTCCGAATTATGGAGTTATTGCGTGTCGAGTGGCGAAATTCAACACCACGATTTACCGCATTACCAAAGCGAGGAAATGAAAATGTTAAATTTATCGTGTCTTGGGAATTGAACTCACAACCTGTGGTATTTACAATTACATGCATGTACCCCTGAGCTACGACGAGCTCACCTAACATTGTGAAGTAAATTTTTTATATATACTTAACGAAGGCTTTAACAGAAAAAATGAGCATTGGATAAAATTATTAATCCCTATATATTTCTGTTTAGAATATAGAATTTAATATTTGCTCTTTTGACACGCCAAATGCGCAGCGTTGAGTTCCGCCACTCAACACGCAATGCCTCGGGCGGCAGAAAGTGGGGAACGGAGTGTCCCAATACTAGGTTCCCTCTGGCGACCCTGGTACCAACTGGGTATATTATTATTGTTATATAGCTCTAAGTGGACCCGCTGTCACGACTAGTATAAAATATCCTGTGACAATGCATATTCATGGTAACTTTTTGAAGAATATAAAATCAGGTGGATTTTGTAAATATTCATAGCGCCCTTTGTCTCGTCGACGACGGATCGTAGTGGAAACTTCTTCAACAATTTGTTCAGATTTGTCAAAATTAACTTTGGAAATAGTCTCTATTATTTATATTATTATTATGGTTTTTGTTTTATTATTTATTCTTAGCTTCTAGCTGCATCCCACATATAGCAGGCTAGGCAGAGGGAGCTTAATGTCAAAACACTCTATTCTCTACTTTCCCATGAATTTTTGAGGAATGCTGTGTTAAGTGGCGGAACTCAAAGCCGCACTTTACTTTGTTACCAGAGCGAAGAACTGAAAATATTAATAAACAATAATTCATAACCTCAAGTGAGGATCAAATCCACAGCCATCGCGTTTCTGTCATACTAAACTATATATAAATCAATTTAACCTAGCCTTCGAGTAACAAATCTTACTTAGGCATCCCTTCTATTAGGACCTTACCCAAATATCCAAAATATTGATAGATTCAATAAAAGTTACTTCGCACCGGCAAAATACCTCGTGGGAAATCTCAGAACACTATTTATTTACGCAAAACTCACATTAAAATACAGTGCGTTTGGTGCTGACCGACCCATAGAGTTTATTTCTAATATTAAAAGCTTTGGAAGCTCCTTAGAAAGCGATTTATTTGAAAGTAAATTTTAGTTTGTGAATTTATTGAATTCTTAACTGTATATCATATTTTTATAAAATTTATGTGACCTTATATTGCTAGGAATTTATAATAAAAAACTTAGAATTTTTAGGCCATGGTGACGCAGTAGCACAGCGTCAGGCTATAAACGCGACGTTTGTGCGTTCAAAAAAATAAACAAATATCCTTCAAAGCCCCTCAAATTAGAAACATTATAAATTATTCCCAAGCAATATGATTTTACATTAAATTACATACATATATCAGCTATAAACGTACTATTATTAACTTTCAAGTCAATTTTAAGTTGAAAATTTAAATGTCACGTTGATGAGGGTCATATTTAGTAAAGATTAGTCTCAGCGTGTCACATCTATTAACATTACGTGATAGTAATATTTATTGTCTATATACTTTTTTTATTATAGGGGCAGCAAAGGGAACCTGGGAATCTAATGCTGTGATATTATGTTCCCATTAAGACGTTTCAGTTCCCAATATTCGTCTGTTTTTTCGACGCATTGCGTGTTGAGTGGAGGAACGCCGTGTTTTGTCTCGTTACCAGAGCGACGAAATGAAAATATTTTTTTTCTTTCTCTCAAGTGGGAAACGAACCCACAATCTTGTGCTTGTACTTGTGTAGTGTTTGTGGCCCTGCGCTAGAACGGCCTCATGTTGTAATTGTTATTTATTACGCGCTGGTCATCACACATCGTTTCTAAAAATGTATAGTAATGTAAAAACGGTTAAGTATAACCTTAGTTCTAAGGAACTACTAAAAAAATGTTTAGCAAAAGAATACTATATTAATATGTATATCAATGATAATATTACAATTAATATTATATAATAATATTAAATAATAATATGTTAAAAAGGATAAGGACCAAGTTACTGTAGTAAAATGAAAAATTATATTAAAAAATCAAACACAGCAGGGTAGGCAGAGGGAATCTAGTGTTAGGACACTCGGTTTCCCACTTTCCGCCGAATTCTGGAGGCTCTGCTGAGTGGTGGAACTCAACGCCGCGCTTTGCCTCGACATCAGAGCGAAGAAATGGAAATATAAATTTAAATAAATATTTCATTTCCCCGAGTGGAGATCGAACCCACAACCAGTCGCGTCTACACTCACACTTTGTGCCCCTGCGCCACGACTGGCCTCTAATACTAAATAATAATAGGATAAAAAGGATACGGACCAAGTTACTGTACTGTATTAATGTACTGTATTAAGATAAAATAAAAAATATTTAAAATTAATATTATTATATATATTATATATATTAATATTATTTTATAAAAAAAAATTAATTAGGCTTTTCATCCATCCTGTCATTGTCACCTCCTCGCTAGGGCGAATTTCGACACGTTCTATATTGACTGGGGTCGGCTCGTGACTGTTGCCGTGATTTGTTGCAGTGAACTGTCACATTGTGTTGATACTTGATTTGAAGTCAAAATTTTAAGTGTGACATGGATTTTTGTTTAAATATATATTTTTTAGTTTCACGCTGTATCACGCATATACTGTTAATAAAGTATAAAACGGAGTACCGTTTTATACTTTCCGCCCAATTTTCTATTGATTTTTGTGCGCTTACAATGGAAGGAAATTATTTTCTTCGAACCCACAACCATCGCCTTTCCAGACGCCGTGCGAAGAAAGAAATTCTGGTAAAAAAAATGTTTAATATTTTTATAAAGATATTTTTAAATTAATTAAATTAAATTACAGCGTTGGATCCATGTAAAAAAAAACAATTGTATTTTTTTATTCGTTTTTGTTTAAATTTGTGTATTATTTTGATGCCGATTGTTTATGTTTCTCTTAATAAATTTAGCAGTTGCATTATTTGAAAAAAAAAACTATTTGTAATTAAAATTATCTTCGAATTAAAATTTATTCCATATATTACATATTTTTTTTTAGGTTCATGTATCCTACACATAGCAGGGTAGACAGAGAAAGTGGGGGGGAACCTAGTGAACGCTACTACCTTACCAAAGCGAAAAAATGAACATTTTTAATTTTCTCATGTAAGTGGGAATCGAACCCGCAGCCTATCACGATTGACCTCATATATGATTTATAGTAGTCGTAAATGCAGGTTATATTATCTGCTTACAAAATCCATTACTAAAGCGTTAAAAAACCATCTGATAAAAAAGCTGAAAGCTTTAGCGTTTTTCTACTGAAAGAGCTATACGTATCTAAGCATTAACAGCGTTTCAGGGACAATTTTGGCCTAATAAAATAAATAAATGAAAACGATCGTTTGTAGAAATACCGCATTCAAATTACTATGCTGAATATTTTCTTATCATAATGACCGCATTTTGGAAGCCCTTGTTGCCTTTACCTAAACTCTGATCTAGATTGATCCGGTTTTTTGTAAAGATTTTTTTTAAGAAAAGGCCTCTTTTTTATAAAATCAACTTAAGTAATTTGGATATAAAGTCTAAAACACTTTGGTAGTGGACTAGTTGATGATGAAATTTAAAACGGTTGCCTGTTTTTCACGTAATGTTCTTTATCTATTCTATGAGTTTTGCAGTTAAATTGCTGTTTTATTATTGTGGACATTTTTTTTTATATTTTCAGTAGATTTTTTTGTAATTTATTTTATTAATGACTTTTACTTTGTATTAATATTTTGGGAGAAAGTGCCCTAGGATTTGGACTTTCCTTTGCCTACATTATAATCACTGCGCCGCAACATCCTCAACTACGTTTGTTTCCCGGAAAAATGAACATAATTTAAATATAAATATTTCAAATTGGTAATTCATATCCAATCTTTACACGCAATGTTTAATTTAGTTAGCTTTTACTTCTGACTTAACCCGTGTGGTCTAATATTCCACTATTCGACTTAAAAATAATTTATAATAACTTACCGAGATAGGTGCGTGCAACCAAACATACTCTTTTGTTTTACAACATTAATAATATAGATAAACATTATTAGCTAGTGGTAAATCCCAAAATTTACCTTTATAAATATTATTCTTTATACTGAATTAAATAATATATTATACGAGAGCACCCCTACCCCATTTCTCCGCTTTGTTTTATCGTTTTTACCCCATTTTAGGGTTAATTTGGGGTTTACCCGTTCCTGGCATATTTTATAGCTCAATTTCAACTTGTTCAAATTATAGCTTTGAATTTGTAATGGCTGTTTCATATGTGATATAAAATGCTGAAAACGGTGTAAATATACGATGTATATGTAAATTTAAAGTTTTCCTGTTTATTTTTGTTTCTATATTTAATAGAATTTGTTGGTTTATTTGACAATATTTTGCAGTGGGATGGCGTGGCCTTAAAACAATGGTTGTGGATTTGATTCTTACTCAAGGGAATGATTATATTTAATATAAATCATTTGCATTTACCCGCTCTGGTAGACAAACTAATCATTAATACTAGGTTCCCAGGTTTTGCTCTCCCTGGGTTCCCAGGTTCGGCCAATCAACACGGAATATTTGGAATATAGAGCGTTATACGGGAAATGGAGTGTCTTAACACTAGATCCCCTTTGCCTACCCTCCTATGCGGGAAAAGTGTGAAAAATGGCGCGTTAAGTATGAAAAAAAGCATGCTACGTTTTCGTTGAATTTTAGTTTTGTTACAGATTGATTTTGTTTAATATTTACACAAGCCCCTAGGCTGAGGCTTGTCTGTCACTGTCTAATCACGTATTTTCCACATTTTTTGTGACGTAATTATTTAATTAGTATTTTAAAAAAAAATGCTAAATGTGTCCATGTATTCGCATAATAATATTTAAAAACTTTAATTGTGTTTTTTGGAATATTTCAGAGACTGCAAATACACCATTGTTGCACCAAATAAGCGATATAATACATTATTTCTTTCACCCCTTTTAGAAAACTTTTTCTAAGCTGTTTCGTGCTGCCAAATACCAACGCTGCAATTACCTCCTACTCTGATATATCTAGGGTGAAATAAAAAAACATAATATTTTCTTTTTTTCTATTTTCACGGAATATATTTGTTGTATGTAGGCAGAGGGAATACGGGAACCTAGTGTTAAGACACTCCAGGTCCATTAAGGCACTTCCATTCCCCATTTTACGCCAATTTCTAGAAGCATTGTGTGTTGTGGGGAACTCAACGCCTTGTTTACCTCGTGACCAGAGCGAGGAAATGAAAATGTTAAAAATATAATTTTGTCGAATGGGAATCGAACCCACAACCTGTCGCGCACGCTTGTACCTCTGAGCCACGAGTGACCTCAATAGTTTTTTCCGTCTATATTTCTAATTTAAATTTTCTATTATTGAGAACAGATAGCAGATTGAACATGGTGGTTTTTCATATTCAATATATAGATTTGTAATAAATATAATATCGTTTGCTGGATTTTCTATTTTCATAGGAATTTCAATAAATTATCTCATACTTGCTAGTATGCCAAGTTTCAGCCTCGTAATCAGTAGCATAATTGTTTTATATAACAATAATTTCATATGATATAAGTATAAATTATATTTTTATCTTGTACATAGTAGAGTAGGCAGAGGGAATCTGGGAACCTAGTGTCTAGACACTCCGTTAGCATCAAATAGGAGAGATAAACGGTCGCGATAAGCCGTGGGGAAAGGATGAATTATATACAAATGTTATTATATTTTAATAGAATATATTATTTTTTATTTAAAAAAAAAGCACGAAATTTCAACTTTTAGGATATTAAATAAAACAAAATGTGTCAAAGATGAATTTTATTCTAATTAAATTTAAGTGGAAACATGAATTATTATAACACGAATCTAAAGAAGGAAACGCTATTATAACCTTAATTACCAAATACTTATTTAAAAATAACAAAATGTCTTTCATGTTGTCGTTCAAAATTATATATAATTAAGAAATTATAAACAGAAAAGTTTAAAAAGAATATGTCCGCCACAAAATGGCACTAAATTGGTAAACAATTTACATAATGCAAAATATATTTAATTATTTGATACATAAATACATACATTTGTGCCTAAAATAGTGCGATCAGAATAAAAAAATAACAAACAATTCTTTATTTAAAAAAATGGCGTCTACAAGTGACGTTTATATTTTTTTCCAGCCACACTTCACAATGACATGTCAGTGCCAAATATATATTACATATTATCTAATTCAAAAACGTGTAACAATCACCATTAAATGTAATCAAAATTACAAATTTTCCTCATAATTTCCAGAAGGCACATGAAAATTTCTTATAAATAAATGAAAAACGAGAGCGACGCGACGAAATGTGACGAAAAAGCGGAACAGATATGAAAAATGTTTACGAAATTAGGCTGTATATGTTGAAACAAAGTGGTTTTTTGCGACAAAAAATCGCAATTTCGTGAGCAGTACGGTCGACGAGTCGTGGCCGCCCCGAAGTTAGGTTTTCAGAACTTTTGCGCATTATACACTTAGGAAGGAAATAATCAAAATCCTAAAATCAAATCTGCGCAGCCATCATCAGCTAACTTCAGGGCGGCCACGACTCGTCGGCCGCACTGTACCTGTCCGTCGCCGTAGCAATGCTCCGTCGTTATACAACATAAGTATAATATATGAACAATCTTATTCTATATAAAAATACAACAATTCACTTGGGAAGTTTATTTGACTTTTAATAGTCAAATGAGCTTTGCTTCGCGTGATATGCCACAGACTATAAATAATTTACACGCTACCCTTCATATTTGAACAGAGTAAATATACCGATGCCTTTACCGAATTTTTATACGAAGTGACAAATTTAAAATCGATTTTCGTTTCGTTTTTTGCCATCGATATATTTTGCGTAATTTTGATATATATAAGCAATCCCCAGCTTACTTATAACATTTGATCCCAAAACTGACAATTATCATTTTATATTGGGGTTTTATAATGTTTCAACAAAAACGAATCTAACATTAACATCAAGCGTATATACAGTGCACGGCAATAGTGCAATGTGGAGTAAGGAGAGAGAAAATTAATATACATATAGTAAATACATACCATATATAACTAACCAATTATATAAAATTGTCAAAAAATCGATATTTTAATCGATTTTTAGTCGTATGAACATAAAAAAAACTTACTCCAAACAAAAGGTTTGAATTTAATACAAATATATATGATATTTAATACAATGCACGCTACCGCTACACTACAAGTAAGAAAAATATATAAATTTCCCATAGAATTACATAATAATATATGTATGAAAGCTCGTGAAAATATTTTTAGAGTTACAAAGAGTTGTCTTTTACATTTTAATACTTATTAGTATACTTAATAAATTAATTATAACATGAATTGAAAAAAACAATGAAAAATTTCGATGAGAAACGTCAAAAAAACAATCCTATAGAGAAAACTGTAGATGATAAAAACTTACGAACTAAACACTCAAAACTTATGAATTATGAAAACAAACAAAAAAAAACTCCCTTTTATTTTTATGTCTTTAAAAGTGCTGCTCGATCTGTTAACCGACGCTACTAGGCGAAAACGTTCCATTCTTTGGATATTTTACCTTAAAAACTTTGGTTATTGTTAAAAAAAAATTAAATATGTCTTTTATTTATGAAATTTAGTACGAAATGTGTAAATAAATGCATTACACTTAGCAATTGCATTGAAAATACGATGAAATGAAATGGAAAAAATAAGTAGAATGCATGACTTTTTTGCAAATTTCACTAATTTTATATGTATATATTTAAAGTACAAAATCTTCGAGAACCTATCTCTACACGATACTATGGAAGCCAAAATGTAACGGTACTTAACACCGCATACAAAAATGCAATATTAACATTAATTCTCATTATTTATGTAAACGCGTATTTTACAGAGATAGCTTTTCTATAAATTTTACAAGAGTGGTCCTATATGTGATTCCATTAAGAAAATACTGCCGTGGTCCGAAATTTATTTATCTAGTGTCAGCAGTTCGGTTACTAGTTGCAGGAAACAACCGAAAATGGAAAAATCGTAAAAAACTCATTATTTTTTTAGATGTTTTTATCAGTTGTCTTTACATTAGACATTATTCTAATTATTATTTGACATTGTAACAAAATCAAACAAAAATCACACAACTTAAAAATGGTTGTTTCGAACGTAAAAATTCTCTAGACGTCAATAAGACCGAAACCGAAATCTTAGAAAAAGTTTCAAAAACCAATAACCGAACCGTAATAACCGAACTGTATGCACTAAAACTTTTTATAAGGTTTTACATACATCTAACTTAAATTCAGCCGTATAATTATTTAAGGCAAATTTTTAATCTTATTTGTATTTTCTTAAATTTGGTGAGTTCTACGTTGTATGTTGAAAAGGAAATGACCGAATGAGGTGAGTTTAGAAGAGCTATCCCGTTTCTTTATATTAATGTTTCTTTTATTTTACGTTTGTTGTTCCGACCCTGCTTCGTTCAAGCAATTTATTTAAAGTCTATGTATTAGTGATAGTGATATTTTTTTTTACAAATAATAGGCCTATACTTGTCAATCGTGGTTATTTAAGCCGGCGTATGGACTCTCGTCTATAAAGGGAAATTAGAGCTATATGAGTAAAAATGCTGTATTAATTTTGTATAAAATATAAAATGTAATGTTGTTGAAAATCCAAAAAATAGGTCTAGCGTATCCAATTTCCCCATAAAAAAAGCATTTCTAGTTCACCAACGACTGACTAACTGACCTGCCCTACGCTACCCTACAAGCATTACGAAACATCCTAAGCAATAGGAACTGAAAGGTAATAAAATAAAATCTAAATCTCTAATTGAAGTACGTACCTACTAAAATTTTGAAAACAAAAAAACGAGGTCAATAGTGCAACGTTTGCATACAAAATACGCTTCTTACTTACTCAACTTACGTCTAACTTACAAAACTTACCTCAGCTAGGTTATAACAGCCAGGTGTATTCATTTGTTTTATTTATAAAAAAAAACCACCTCGCAATATGTTTAAGCTCTGTTCAAACGAGAATATTGAATACAATACAATGTTACATATAAAACACAAATGATACACTATTAATTATGAAAATTTGTCCTAAATTCACTTGGTTATTACAATGTTAGCGAGGCGTGACGTGACCGGAGCCAGGATGCGTGACTACGAGCCCGCGCGCTCCTGCCACTGCACGCCGGCCCACTGCGGCAGCTGCGTCTCGTACTCCCAGCCCGGGCCCTGCGCACACCACGGGTATAAGGCAGTGCTACTTGCGGGATACAGCGTGATACACTCACGTAGCAATAAGAGAAACCAATATAACCCATCTGTCACCCAGATCGATTAAATGAAAAAGCATTTTAAAAATGTTGTATATAAACATTTCACTGTTATTTTATTGAGAAATACAATAAAAGAGCAAGCTAAATAAATATTTTATTGAAGAAAACTTTAAAGGCATTGGTCTCAAACCAATTTCAGTCACTATTCTGAGTCGCGAGTACAAGTAACAAATGTGTACGGATTAAAACCTTGGGGAGTTGTTCGTTTGAATTCACTTCAAGCTTCTTCGGATGAAAGAATTTATGTTTTACTATAATAGTACCTATATACCTACTCACGGTTTCGCTCGTGTGGACTATATTTTTTTTATTTCATATCTTTTCCGGGATAGCAGGGTGGACAGAGGTAGCTTAGTGTTAAGACGCTTTCTTGTCCACACACCGCCCAATTTTAGAGACATTCGTGTTTTATTGCAGTACAGTCCGCGAGGCTTAAGCTAAGCTTTGCATTTGTGTGAGTTCTTATATAGTTTAGGTGTGACGTCTCTTGTTTGGCATAAACCGGTTCATGTTGCTTTTTGACAATTGATCTATACCCGTTGTACTGATAACAGTAGTCACATATAATTCTTAGTATTTTAATTTATTGTCCAGTTTATTAAAAATTAAAGATTTAGTTGGCACTAGCATTGATCACGAATGTACAAATGTATTTCATAAAAAGAAAACAAATCGTTGACAAAATTTAACTTGCTGATATATATTATTACTTAGTGATATATATTAGGGAAAAAATAATTATTAACTCCAACAAACAACACATGAGGCGAGAGTAAAAGTTATGAGGATGATGTTCAGAGCAGAAGAAGTGCAATAATTTTTATTATGTTTTTTTTTTTATTTTGTAACAATACACTTTTTTTTATTAATCTTTTTAATTTTATTTTCTACTTTTAAAATGACTCACACAGATGTAATGCTCATCTTAAGCCTCGCGAACTGTACGTTCGACGAGTCGTGGCCGTCCTGAACTTAGTTGTAGATGGCTGCGCAACCTGCGCAGGTATGATATTAAGATTTTTCTTACTTCAGCCTCATTTAAGGGCGGTCAAGACTTAGCGCCCGCACTATACAAGATTGGCAGACAAAACAAATCTGCATACACACCTTGTACTTCCAGGCGTGCAGGTACATGACGAGGTCGCGCGGGCGCGGGTCGCGGTAGCGCACGCGGCACTCGTAGCAGTGCGGGTCGGCGGCCAGCGCGTCGCCGGTTGCGGCGGTTGCGGTCACCGCGCCGGTTGCGGTTGTTACGGTCGCGGCTGTGGTTGCCGGTGGTTGTGAGGCGGGCGTGCAACCGGTTTGCGTTGCGACTGTTACCTTGTCTGACTGTTGGTTGGGAAGTTTGTTTTAATATTTTTTTTGTATTGTACAGGAAGTGGGGAATGGAGTGTATTAAGGTTACTAGGTTTCCTCTGCGTACCCTGCTATGCGCAAGATATGAGAGAGATTCATAATCATCATCATTATAGTATTCATTTTTACATTTATTTTTCTTAATTATGTTATTAGATAAAGAAGTGTAAATTAAATCCCAGCAATAAAGTCTTATTTATTTTATAGTAATAATACTTTTATTGTTTAATTTTATTTTAATAATATAAATCTTACTTTAGCGTCATTAGAGTCCTCGTTGAGGGAAGGCGACGGCGGCGCCGGTGACCGCACCTCCATAGGCGCTTCTTCCCCACTAGAAGGACTTTCTAATGTTGCTATAACATAAAAAATACATTTAAATAAATGTAAATAATATTACTTAAAATTTTAATAAGCAGAGAGAGCCCGGGAACCTGTTGAGTGGCGGAACTAAATGCCTCGTATGAACAAAATGTTAAATTTCCTAAGGACTATCCAACACAAAATTCCTGAGATTAGTGCATTCAGCCAAACTAACTTTTTATAAAATATTAGAATAGATGTAATTTTAGAGGTCAGTCGTGGCGCAGGGGCACAAAGTGCGACTGTAAAATCAACTGGTTGTAAGTTAGATCCCCACTCGAGAAAATGAAATAATTATTTAAATTTATATATTAATGTCGTCGCTCTCGTATCGAGGTAAAGCGCAGCGTTGAGTTCCGCCACTCAACCCGCAATGCCTCCAGAAATCGACGGAAAGCGGGAAACGTGAGTGTCATAGCACTAGATTCCCTCTGCCTATCCTATTGTGTGCGGGATACAGCGTGACGCTGTTTTTTTTAATGTAATTTTAACTTACGTGTGATAGCAGAGGACGGCGTGAGTCCCGGCGCGGGGGACTCCAGGCGCGGCGACGACTCGCGGGACGCCGGCCCTGTGTCGCATTCATCTTCACCTACTAAAAATAAAGTTTAAATTAATAAAGAATAATTATTAGTTAAATATATAAAGTTAAAATTAATAAAGAATAGAATTAAATAAATTATTTAGACTAATTATAAGACAAAAATTAAATAAAATATTATAAGGTTCATAGATTGTTAAGATAGCTGATGAATTTAATCATTTAGCATACGGTGTTTTTAAATGGGCGAGGTAAGTAAAGTAATGCGGAAACAAATTATCAATCAAGTTTCGAGAAAATAATTTAAAAAAATTACAATTATGTGTTACAACACTCTGTCTCCCACTCTCCGCCTAATTGTGAGACATGTGCATGTGGCGAAAGTCAACCCAACACTTCTTAGAAATTTAAAAAAAATACCTTTGTCATCTGACACCGGTTTTGAAAATAACATATCATCATCTGCAGCATCAACTCCGAGCCAATTTTCAGCATTATGTATGGCTATCAGATCTCTGACGAGTTGTTCGTCCGTCTTTCCGCCTGTATCTCCTCCCTTGCCTCGTAACGGTCCGAACACTGGGTGGTTGTATAGAGGATCGTTTACTACTGGGTAACCTAAAAATATAATATATTTATAATTTATTAATAATTTATTATAATTTGCTTCGTTATTTTTTTGCTTGTAAGTATTAAAAAAATATTTATATTAAATTTTGGGCAATGACTATAGTAATATAATTTCTAATAAGATTAGACCAAATTTCACCTTATATTATGTATAGGATAACAGCGTTATTTAAAATCATTTAAACAAAAACAACACCTCATGATGTCAATTTAAAATCATATTTTTTTATAAAAAAACACAAGGAACGCAATATACATTTATATTGTATACGTAAGTAAAATCCGTGGCAAGGCAAAATTACAGTTTAAATATTCACGAAAATTGCAGAGCCGTTATCAAATTAAAAATTGTTACCAATACGTAGAGCCAATATTGTAACGAACTGCTTTTTTGTTACTTGATGAATAACTTTTTGTACTGGACCGTAACGGAACGGTGCTGTTGTATCAATTTTAATATTTATATGTACTCAAAATAATATGTGCTTTACATTTGATTTATCAACAGATGCGCTTACATTCGATAATTATTGGTTGAATTCAGATTTCAATAAAATGTATGATATTTAATATATTTTTTTTATATGGAAATCTTTGTATAATCTTTCTATGAAGATGCTAACAACATAAGTAAGTTGTAGAAAGCGTATAAGAATTTCGACGTAGATTTCAATCTAATTCTTATCAAAGAACGCATGTATGACTTTAGTCGTGAGCGTTTAGATGGTTTCTATCGTGCAACCTTAAATTTTCTATAAGTTTTCTAAAAAATTGAAATAATACTTTGAAAATATTAAAAATCTGTAGTGTGTATTTACTTGATCTAATTAGAGCGTGGACCTTAATGAGCTATTTACTTATACTTAACAAGTATGTTAGTTCTCCAAAACACGATAAAAAGTCTACTTCATGAAAAATCCCAAAAAAGTAAAAACTAATAACACTTACCTAAATATTGCAAGTGCACTCTAATCTGATGCATTCTACCAGTTTTGGGGCGGCACAGTACCACGCTTGTTTTCGTATTCGTATTGTATCCTAGACGCTTGAAAATCGTTGAACAATCCTTGCCTTTCGGAGACACTTTGCACACACCTATCTTGTAGCTTACTACTTCTATTGGCTCCAGACATTCGATTTCCTCGCTGAATAATGAGAAACTTTGTTTGAGAGGATTGAAAAATATAGAAACATTAAAATTCCATTAAATGGATATGCCATTTCCTAGATCGTATTCAATTTTTATGTCAGTCTGTTACAAATAAAAATACTTTATATTTTAATAGTAACAAAGAAATTTAAAATGTCAATAATTTTGGTTAACATTAAACTTATTTTCTTCATCTTGGCTGTCCTTAAATATTTTCATAGATATCCTATGCGAGACAATATAATCATATATTACATTTATATTCAACCTTACATCACTTGGTTTACATAAATCTCGAGGTACGTGATCTGCAAACTGACTTGTCATCAGCGTAAATAAGTTAAGTGTTTATTTTAATTAACAGTATATACATACTCGGGGAACTCGCCGTCGACTCGACAAACGTATTCCTTTTGCACCTGTCGATTCCTTATCTGGTGCTCCATTTGCCTCGCTTTCTTTGGACTCCTCCCGAATAGTAGGAGACCTGTTTGGAATTGTGTCAATATTATTAATGACGCTAACATAAATATTGTGCTGTTGGAAGATCTTTGTTTAAATATATATAGCATTTAGGAACTTCTTTGATCACTGTACGAAATAAATATTTCTTAAAATAGAATATAAAATATATAAATCCATCGTGGCGAAGTAAGACAGTGTCTTACTGAAAATGTTATGATCGTAGGTTCGATCTCAGGTGAGGAGGAATGTATTTATTTCCTTTCCCTATTCAGGTACAAGGCAGGCGAGTCACCTAGCAGACCAAGGTATAATTTTGAATGGTAAGGGAAGAATAAAATGTGTCATCTGCTATAGCAGATAACACATTTTGTTCTTTGATCCATATATGGATTGAAGTATAAAGTGCAAAAAAACATCGCATTATTCAGTTTGGTTCAGTTCAGTTCTTAGTTTAAGGCGTTGCGATCACATTATTTAAGTCGCATGATTAGATTACCTGATGTTAGCCTGTCCAGCCTGTGTATGGTCCTGAGGTTTTTGAGGTTATATTCCTTAGCGAGAATGAACACAACAGTGTTGTGACGGTACCGACCGCAAGGATGCACCTGTCAAGTCAATTTTACATTATTACTCCCAAAAAATAATACAAAAAAAAATTGCTGTGAACAAAAACTAATAAAAATTAACTTTCCTTAATGAATAAATTTATTTTATTGTTTTATTTATTTAATTTATTTTTTTATAATGTAAAATTAAAATTGGTGCTACGAAAATAAGCAATAATGATACAGCCATATTATAAATAAAGCCGCAGAATAAAGCGAAAACGACATAAATCTCTCATTTTTGTACTGAGTTTTATTTGTTTAGTTCATACAATAGTGCTGGTGCCGTGCAAAAACAAAATGTGTCATAAAATAAAAATGGTGAATGAGACAAGAGGATAATTTTATTTATATTTCATTTTTTATTATAAATATTAGTACAGTAAATGAAAGTTTTTTTAATACGACGGTTATTTTTTTAAATTAGGATAAACATGTGAAAGTCGTGTTCGAGAAAAGACGCGAGTAATCTCTTGAACCACTTCCATGTGGGATTCTCAGTCCAAATGGGACTGTATGTTTTGGTTCCGTTTGGAATATATATTCCACTTTTGTGCGGATCACATCAATTATCAGACCCTGATAGCGAACCTTCGTAGTGAAATAGTACAAACCATAAGATTTCGGATAAAAATTGCGTAATCATTCATTTAAACTCACAAAAATTTTGCAATTACGTACAAAATATTGAAATATTCCAAAATTTTGAAAAAAATGTAAAAAATGAACTATCAAATTCAAACATACCAAACTTTCAAATCCAAATAAGGAATATATCAAAAAGAATCCAAGAAAGAAAAATCGGAAATCGAAAAAGAAGCTAGCTACGTTCGCATACAACCAGAGCCTGATACAAAGACAAACGGTCCCAACGCTGACTCACCGGCAACGAGCAAGGCTTGTCTAGCACGAGAAGCTCCTCATCCACGTGTATGATGCATAAGGGACTTGCGAGGACTGGCGTCTCGTGCCTGGCCCGCATTCAGAACATTATATTAATGTCCTATGATGTTGCGTTTTGGGTATCAACCAATCGTATATATTTATTTGACTTTAGTTTTAAAATCATTCTTAGGGTTTTTGTTGGATTTTAAAGTAAAAAAATAAATATAGCATAAATATAATATGTTTCATATAAAAGCATTATATACTAGTAATATTAAAAGTGATATTGAAAATAATATAAATGGTGCAATTATAGATCATGATAAAAAACTAATAGAAAATGACCTTAAAGTGACATACGAAAGTTATTACATCAGATATATTAAAATTAAAGATTTTTATAAATATACGATTAAATGAAGAAAGCTCTTCGATAATTTAATATCTATAAGCTATCGAAGAGCTTTCTTAATTTTTAAAAAGGTTTTAAAATTCCATTAAATTAATAAAAATAATGACAATTCAAGTCCTAATTATTCTAATAATGATTTCTGCATTGTCATTTTATACGTTAGAGCTATTATACTCTTCATAAATAAATATTACAACGGTAAACACTTTGATAGACAGACTTTCCTTTACGTAAGCTGTAGAAAGATTAACATAAAAAAGGAGAGCGGTTTTTCTAAAGGTTTTTTAACATTCTGGAAGTTGCCTTGATATTTCGCTTAGGACTTTTAATGCCTTCATTATCACAAAGCTTGTGTATAAAAGTTATAATTTCATAAAATGGAACGTTCCTGTTTCGTGTTTACCCCAAGAAAATATTATAATAGGTATTTGTATAGTATAAAATATGGTGTAAGATAAAATAGGATAAAATAAATAAATACGTGTAAAATGAATTATACATTTTTATATAAATAATTACTTATTTGTGGGTTGCTTTTTAGCTTCACGCTGTATCTCGCATAAAGCACGGCAGAGGAATCCCAGTATTCATAAGACATTCTGTCTTCGTTCTCCGTCCAATCAAAATATTGCGTGGTAATTCCGGAACTCAAGTCTTTGTAATTTAACCAGAATAAGGAAATTAATATAATTTCTAAACCGAGTGTGTATCGAAATCAGAACGTTTAAAATTACAGTATATGCTACACAGATTCGTTACAATGACTTTGGGTTGTTTCAACTTTTAAAAAATATATATTAAAAGTCATATATAAATAATTTTTGGAAAAATTTGTATGTTGAAGAAGTGAAATGATTCAGAAAATGCACATTTAGCCTAAAGTGATATAAGTAAAATAGTTTCAATTTTAAATAATTATTATATATGTATAATTAATTTTAAAAAAAAGTTTGAAATTAGTGGAAAGAAAATAAAAGACAAAAGCTGAAACAACTAGCTACCCAAATACCATAGCATTATAGTAAATACAGCACACCGCATTCTTTGGATTTATAATTTTTAATCTGTTCTCACTTAAATATTTTAAATCGACCATGTGCAGTATCTACTATGTTTTTTAAATATCTGTTATGTATGTGTGTATATTTAGTACACAGAAGGAACTATACTACGGGTCCAAAATGCATGGATAGTTCGTTAAATTTATTTATATATATTTTAATGAAAGCAATTAATATAACAATAACATTATTTATATAGCGTTTAAATTTTTTCTTATTTAATATTTTACGATTAAAAATATTTATACATTTTTTGAGATTCACGCTGTATTCCGCACATTCCAGGGTAGGCAGATGGAACCTGGAAACCTAGAGTAAAACACTCTGTTTCCATTAAACATTTCCGTTTCCCATTTTGTGCCAAATTCTGGAGCCATTGCGTGTTGAGTGGCGGAGCTCAGCGCCATCCTTTATCTCGTTATCATTTCCTCGACTGGGTATTTCCAACAAACTTGTCGCATTTACTGTCACACCAATACGTTACCTCGTACGTTTTCCAAAACATTTCTTAAGACGAAAAAGACCAGAGAAATTATCCAATACAATCTCTCCATCATATATTTACATAGATATACACCAAATAAGTAGATTCGTAATTTATGATAATACCAATGTTATCATTGTACATCGGCCACGGCAAACGTATTGCAACAATATATCACTTTACCTTTGCCGATTCGAGACCTCCCTGAGAGCGCGGCATCAATCAACATAATTGGACACGGTCGGTCACTTGGCGCTTGCTTCGTATAAAAATCACCACTTTTACGAACACGCTGTATAGCCTATACATACTAATAATGTAAATGAAACAATTTTGTATGTCCGTTCTGTTTGTTCGACGAGATATAGTAGGTTAATGAAAAGTATTTCTTCGTTTACGTATTTTTTTTAGGTTCACATTGTATCCCGAATATAGAAGAGGGGGGACGGAGGGGGGGACAATCCCTTTTTTGCTCAATCGTGTTTTATAATAAGTGTTTTTTTAAAGAATTTTTATTGATCTTGGGTGTCTTTGAACGCCCATCATGGACTAAGCAAGACCAGAAGAACCTAAACATATCTTCGAGTAGAAGTCCGATCTATCCAAAGACATAATTATAATCACATTTTCACATACTTTTATGTGCTATTTATAGTGTTTATTATTACAGACAGAGTCGCGTGTTTCAATAATGATAAATGAAAGAGACATTTTGCCTTTAGCCAAAGAATTCCTTTCCACCGTGATTACACTAATTTATTAAGTACGCCCGAGGCCTAATCTTGATAACTTCTATAGAAGTCCCTTTCTTGTGAGGACAAAGTCAGGTATATTTTATTAATGTAATATAAAGGCTTTTTCGTATAAATGACTTATTAAGTTATATTTTATTTTGGGGGTACTTTGAATTGTTCTTTGGATTCGAATACGTTATATTGTGTGACTGGAAATCGTTTAAACTTGCTACTAATAAACATAGAGAAGAAAGCTATCACTTAACTTATTATTCATATTTGATTTACTTTAATTAGAACTTGCCTCTATTTTAATATATTTTTAAAAAAATTACAAGATTCATATTAAAAACAGCATGTATGAAAAGTTTAAGAAAATTTTGAGTTTAAGCAATGTTTTAAGGAGTAGTAAATTGTAAGCTACTAACTTAAACACAACTTATGAACTCCTTGCAAAGTATTTAATTTTTCCACGTAATATTATGAGTTGAGATCAACTTTAATGTATATATATATATATATATATATATATATATATATATATATATATATATATATATATATATATATATATATATATATTCGAACCCACAACCGTACAGTCACACGCTGTGTAACCCTTCACCACGTTCACTACGAGTTCGTTGTTTATATTAAAATTTCAAGAACATCTTAAAATGATTATGTAACAGTATAAAATGGTATCAGTATTACATCCATATATGGAATTCATGTTTATACCATCCATAAATTCCGAACATAAAGGCGCACAACAGTACAAGTTATTATATTCTTTGTATTGCGTTATTGTATCTATAGAATGGCGGAATGCAATAAAATTAAATATTATATAAAAGAAATGAAAAACAGAAATGATAGAAAATAATGAAAAAGCCTGTTCAATCATACAATAAATAATTTTAAACGATTTTTCCAAATAAAAGAACAGCCGTTCGTTCATGGCACAGTGCGTAAACATGGTGGTTGTGAGTTGGATTTTTCTTCGGAGAATAAAATATTTAATATTTTATTTTATCGCTATTGAAACAAGGCAAAGCACGACGTTGAGTTCCCTTATTTAACACGTAGAGCTTCGACTATTCGGCGGAAAGTGGGGAACGGAAGTGTTGCAATGAGAACTGCTTTCAGCGGAATAGAGTGAAATTTTTATTAATAATAATGTAACATATTTTCAACCAAATTTCTTCGATATGATGGCGAAAAATCGCAATACCTAAGCGATGTCAAACAGAACATAATTATGTATACGACGACTAGCAACGTTATTTCCTGTAAAAGGCACTTTGTATAAGCGAAAGGACTTTGTGAGATGCTTCCATAGACAACGCTACCTAATTTCAGCTCGTGTAAACATTTCGTAGCCACGTTTAATGCTTAGATTCCAGCTCAAATATTTCATTAATGATAATAATTTGGAGATGTAGTTTTTTTTTAATAAATGAAGAAAATATTTCATACTAATATTAATATGTTGAGGCCCGTTGAAGCGGTAGGGCACAAGCGTGCTACTAAGCGTGCGTTGTGGGTTCGATTCCCATTCAACAAGCAATGCCTCCAGAATTCGGTGGAAAATGGGAAACGGACTGTCTTAACACTAGGTTCCCAGGTTGCTTATCCTGCTATGTGTGGAATACAGCGTAAAGTTAAAAAAATATTATATATAATGAGTTGTTTTTAAGATTATCATTTATTAGATATATATGTATATGTATATACAAGTATGTATTGTCATGTATATAAAATATAAGAATGTAATATGGATTGATAAGTCTTTTACCTAGACCCAGTCCAGCTTAAACTCAAAATTTAACAATTTAAACAAAACCAAAAAAAAACTTATAAAAATAACTAATAAAAAAAAAAAGAAACACTTACCTCCAATTAAAACTACCCACTAATCTAAACAAATTACAAAAGTCAACATCATGCAAGGAACAAAGCGTCGATAGAAGCTTAACATACGTATGGCCGTCTCAATTGCCACTTACAGGTATAGATGCCGGTTTGTTGACAACGACAATGTCCTCGTCGATATGAACGAGGGTGATAGGTTGGCTGGTCACCGGTACTTCGTGCCTGTAACGATACATACGTCACGGACGAGTTCAGACAGGAGTATGTATGGCTGTAGCTGGATCGTCAGCTTTGGTAAGGATCGTCACTCAGATTCTTTTGGGTTTTTAGAATTTACGGCTGTTTACGTATTTTTTTTAGTTTGGATATCATCTGCGTTCTCGTTTTTTTAGATATGGTGGAATTTCTTATAATTGAGCAATGGAACTTAAAAGTCATGAAATATAACGTTATTTAAGTTTCAATTATTAATATTATACAACGACTTTATTCATAAAAATAATGTAACATTTTTACTTTGCCATCGTTGCTATGGGAATGGAAATTAAAAAAAAATAGTTCAAAAGAGTCAACATTTAAAACTTTGTAAGTAAGCCTTTGATGGAAACGACAGATTTTCACGTTGAAATCCACTGTGGCGTAGTAAAAATCGAATAGGTAAAAAATAAACGTATAATAAAACATAAAAGGTACCTGTAATAGGTTTTGTTGTTTTGAGAATGGCTATAATAAAATACCTCGGTTATTTTATGGATCCGAACATCAGTTAAAAAGACAATTTACGATTTTAGTTTATATTTTTAGTGATAGACCGGAGAGGTCGTAAATCTTGGAGGCATAAGACATAAATAATTAATATTGCTTATTTTTCATTCCACTAAAGCATTCTTCGATAAGAATTACTGATATATATGAGAAGTGATTTGAAAGAACGATTGAGAATATAAATATGTGTATTGTAATAGCACGATTACGCAGGTGGTATCCCAAGATATGAAAAAACGTTGCTCAAGATCCAAGTAAACTGGTACCATTAATCTGATCTCGTGGTGTATGAAATACAGATAAGACGAGATCAAACGACAACAAATGAACATGCGTGAGCGAAAATAAGTTAGAGGATTTCGTTTCTAACAGTTTCTGTCCTGAAAGTTATGTTATTTTACATTTGGGATGAAAATTAGGAACTTTTTGTTAATAATATAGACATAAAACTATTAGAAAACAGATCGAATCTAACTTTTTAGACACGAAGGTTGTTTGCGATACGATACAAGGGATAACACGTTAAGAAAAGTTAAGTAGAGTTTAACTGTCAACTTGATGTCTGTAAGAAAGAATAAATTTTTGTGTGCACTCGCATGCTCATCCGGTGCTCATTCGATTGAAATTTTGATAATAGGACATTCCAATAACTAAAGGCTTGTATGTACAAACGAATTACAATTTGTGTCTAATGCTAAAACCAAATTCTGAATGTATTCATTTTAATGGTCAATTTTTTATATATATATAATTAATAGGTTAATTTTGAACCAAAAAAATGAATCATATCACCAATACACCGGTTCTATATAATACTTCCCTTACATAAAGACAAAAGTAAGACAGGAAAGAATATTGTTAATAACAGTGAAGTCTTTTAAGGTGTCCTCCGCATTATCTAACGTAAGTGTTGTAGCAAATATATTGTAAACATTAAGTAGTTCCTTTTACAATTCTTGTGCTAAATGATAATCTATATCTTAAAAGCTATCTACAGTAGTAGCTACTATATGAGTTAGAGTTAATTTAAAATTAGCAATACCTATGAACGACGTTGGCGAGTAGGTCATTGTGTTTGAGTCTGTAGTCAGGATCAACTCTTTCATAGTTGACGGTTAGGGTACCAGCTCGAATGCACCTTTCATATTCTGCGGCCGGATGCGCCCTAAATTCTCTGGCGAATACATCGAGGATTTTCTCGCCAACCCATCTTCCTTTGGTGAATGTTGTGAAAGTGAAATAATAAGGATATACTTTCCTGAGGCCTGCAAATTTAAATGGTGAAAGGTGAATTTATTAGAAATATTGAATAACAATAGCTAAATTGAGCTATTTGATTTTTTTTAATTATATAAATTGCAACATAATTAAATATACTTCCAAACAAGTAAGTAGTAATAATTTTAATGGACTTGTAATAAATTATGTGATATGTAAAATTGTGCAGAATATTATCTTCATTTACTTTAAGCTGTATAAAATTAATTATTTTTATGTTCACTATAAAAAATGGAATTAATAATATAATTAAAATTGTTTACAAGAAACACCATCTATTTACGCCTACAAAACCTTGCAGGAATTACGGCACTGCGGTAAAATGACTAAGACTGGCTCAACAGGCTTCCGTACCTGTTTTACATTGATTTATATTAAAACTTCATTATTAGAATATTGTGACTCATCAAATTGTGTTGGGGTGATTGTGTCTAAAGTAGATTAAAATTTTCATTAAAATGAAACTGTTCTGGCGCAGCGACACAACGTCTAGACAGGAATGGTCGTGGGTTGAAATTCCAACTCGGTTCTTAGATTTAGTTACGAAACGAAGTGTCTTAATGCTAAGTTCTTTCCGCGTACTCTGCTATGTAGAAAAAAGCGTGTAGATGCTCTTAAAGTGAATTTACTATATATATTTTGATTACGCGTGATTCATTTCTATTAAAATTTGACTTTATAAACGTGGGAGGAACTAACTCAGAACTTGAAAAAAAGTTTTTTCAATTCAATTTCATAACTTTTTTCTATTATTACAGTACAAACGGAAAATTAAAGTTATATTTTAATACAGTCATAAACTGTTTCTTTTTCTTCGAAATGAACTTAATCTTGACTTTCATACATTATTTTAGCCACGGCCTTTCGAAAGTTTATGTATAGATGAAATGTAAAGTAGCATAAAACGTACATTAGTTCGTCTTAGAAAAGTATAAAAAACCAGTGCAGTGGTAATAAAAAACTCAATTCGCGGTTTATTAATTTTTAAACGTTAACCTTGCGTAGCTTAAGTATATAATTGTATATATTTTTTTTATCAGCCTTATACTTTCCCGCGAAGTAGTGTCAGAGAAAACTTGGTGTTAAGACACTCCGTTCCCCACTTTCTGCCAAAATTTCGAAACATTCCTTGCTTTGTTACTAACTCGGCGTATACAATACCTATGATCACCTTAACTAAGTATAAATCTAAACTGTACGACTTTGTATTTGCTATTAAATCCCACATATACATATATTGAATTTCGCTAATTATATCAGTGATTAAGTGATCAATCACTCCATCCTCAATCTTTAGACGTAGGTATACAAAAGCTAAAATTGAATTGTTTTTTTTTGGTGAATATGTACACTTAGTAAGTGAGACCGTAAAATTGAGTTCCCCAATAAGCTAGCAATATCATTACAATAAAGTATATTACTGAGCTTCATTTTACAAGGCGGTCTAACTACTATAATTTTTTTAGCTATATCTCTCATATAGCAGAGTAGGCAGAATGAATCTCTGAACCTAGTGTTAAGACTCTCCTTTTCTCATTAAGACACTATATCAAAAGATCAAAGTAAACAATTATCTAATGCTTTAAAATATTTAGCAGTGTACAAGATCACAGAGCAAGTAAAAAAGAAATTGAGAAAATTCTCTACAGAAGATATTTAAGATACTAACCATTTTCAATGTAGTACGAGGTTTCGTTATATCTATCGTCTGTGAATCCCGGCCTCTTCGCTTTCAACGCCTTTGTTTCGAGTTTTGCCTGGAACAATAAAAATCAATAAATAGTTAACCAACTTTGAAAGGCATTTAGAAAAGTGGTCGTGGAACTTTCTTTTGTTCCAATTGTAGTGTAGATTCGATTGCCGCTTGGTGTAAATAGCTATTGATGGTACGTTTTATTGTTGGTGATATAGTTTAGTTTTAAAGTTAATTAATGAAGCCGCGGTGCAGTCAGGCAGCTCGCGTTAGTCTGTAAGTGTAATGGCTGTGGGTTCCCACTTTAGTAATGATTTTATTTATTCTCTTCTCTCTGAGATAAAGTGCAGTGTTGAGTTTCGACACTCAATACAAGATTGGGAACTGAGTGAGATGTTTTACTATCGCTACACACAGGTTACAGTCAGGTACTGACATTGATGCCGGGCGTGGCGCAGGAGCACCATTACGTAACTGCAAAACGCAATAGACTGTGGGTTCGATTCCCACTCGAGGAAATGAAATATTTATTATTTTTATTTCCTTGCTCTGGTACCGAGTCAAGGCGCGGCGTTGGGTTACGCCACTCAACATGCAAAGTTGCTTAACACTAAGTTCTCTATGCCTAACCTACTATGCTGGAGATATGGTATAAATCTAAAAGAAAAAAAAAACATCCGTATAGAATCTCAGAGCTAATTGATTACGAGAAATGCTACTTGAATGTAGTGTGTTTATTTTAGTAATACTCAGCAATGTGCATAATATTATAGTAGAGTATTATAGAGGTACTTGATATCCAATCATATTAACGTGAACATTCTATTAGCAATTGAAGTGCTTTAACTAATATCGTTTACATATAGCGGCGTTGAGTACCGTCAACACTCAATGTCTCGGAATCAGATGGAAAGCGGAGAATGGATGTATAGACTAAGTTTACTCTGCTTATCTTGAGAATAGAGGGTGTATAGACTAAGTTTCCTCTGCTTATCTTGGTATACATAAAAAAAGTATATAGCTAATGTACTGCGTTTGCGTTTTGCCTTTTGAATACAAATTTCCTTATACGAGTATATACTGCCATATTTGGCAGGGTAAGTAAGTTTTTTAAAATATAACTTTAACCACCACGTGGGCCTTATTATTGCCATAGGCAACGGAACTCAACGCTGCTTCTTGTATTGTCGGAAAAAAAAATATTTTCCACTATTTCTTAAAGTGAAATTAAAACGCACCATTGTACGTTTAATTTTAGATATTTTTGATCTGTTTTGCTATAGCGTCTGACCTTATTTGAATAACTTTGTAAAATCTTTTTCTAAAAAATAAGTACTTCAATAGGTATAACAGAAATTCTTGATTCAGAATATATTCATTTTGTAAGTTAAAATTTGCCTCAGGGGAATATTCGTTTTTAAAATATATGAACGATTTTGGATTATTTATTCGAGGACAACATTTTAAAATATTATTTTATACTAATGAATTTTATATTGAATGATAAATATTTTAGAAAACATATTATATAAAAACTTAAACGACATTTATTTAATTTCCCTACAGAGATGCTACCAACATTAGTAAGCTGTTTAGAATTTCAACGTCGTTTGAGAACAACGTAAGGCTTCTACAATAAAAATGTATAATGTATATACTAAGTTATGTTTTCATATAAAATAAATAAATGATAGAAAGTAAAGAACAGCACAACAACAATAAGTGAAGAACAGCGCAATAACAACATTAATAATCGAATGGATATCATTTACATAAAAAAGTTTAGAGATATTTGTCAGTGACACAACGCGCGGCGTTGAATTCCAGAATTCGGCGGAAATTAGAGAAAAGAACTGTGTTGTTTTCATGGAAACAGAGTGCCTTAACACTAGGTTCACCTTGCCTACTCTGCTATGTGCGGGATATAGCGTGAAACTAAAAAAAATATTTGCCATGGAGAGAGAGAGATTTATTTAATTTAAAAGCAATTTATATTTACATAAAAATTTTGAACGACCTTCTCTGTGTACAGATTAAATATTAGCTTAAGCCAATAATGGGATTGCTCAAATTATGCATCAATCATTTTTGACGGATGTGAGTGGCGTGATCTATTTTTTTAGCTTCACGCTGTATCCCGCCGGGTACACCGATAGGCAGAGAAAATCCATTGATAAGATACTTAGCCCACAGAGTTCTCTCTGTGGGCTAAGTATCTTATGCCTACCCATAAGCGGGATATAGCGTGAAACTGAAACAAAAACCAAGGCTTACCCAAGATAAGGCTATAAATCCATACAATATATTAAATTGACACACTCTCCTTTTGTTAGAAAGAAACGCTTATAAAAAGTTCCTTGCAGAGCCCGCCGGCGGCGAAATGAGAAAAGTTTTTTTTAAAACGAAACAATCTACGTGCCATGAGATTTTGCTCATTCCATTGTACGTGTCTTCACTTAGGAGAGTTTTCAGTGATATAATTATGTAGGAATTGGATGTTTACTGAAAAACCGTAGCGTTTGTTGCATATTTGTATAGTACTTTATTGAGTAACTTATTTAACGCGTTGCTTATATACTAGAGGCCAGTCGTGGCGTAGCGGCACGAAGTGTGACTGTAAAACCGACTGGTTGTAGGTTCAATCCTTACTCGAAGAGATGAAATATTTACTTAAATTTATATTTCCATTTCTTCGCTCTGGTGTCGAGTTGAGTTCTGCCACTCAACACGCAATGCCTCCAGAATGCCCTTCGGCAGAGAGTGGGGAACGGAGTGTCTTAACACTAGTTTCCTTCTGCCTACCCTGATGTGTGCGGGATACAGCGTGAAGCTGAAGCTTATATGCTATTTAGTAAATTGATTTTTGTGTAATATATTAGATTTTTTTTTAGGGAAAATTATATACAAAGAACCTAGTGATTAAGAATTATAGTAATGTATTCGTTGATCTATGTTTTAGAAAGGTGAAAGTTCATCCGCTTTGTTAGTTCTACAACATAAAATCTTCCTTGAGCATGTCTATTTATATCGCGGATGATGATGATAAGAAAAAGAACACGGTGTTGAATTTTTGCCACTCAACAAGCAATGCTTTGAAGATTGAGGAACGGAATGTTTTAACAGTAGGTTCCTTATACCTACCCAGCTATATTCGGAATACAACGTAAAGCAAAAAAAATGTACTAATAGACGATATTGGACCTACGACAATTGCGTTCATAATGAAAGTTAAAAATATGAAACTTCCCAGCCTTATTAACTAAAAGTACACCCGCCAGTAACAAAAAGGCAAAATAATCA
Source organism: Heliconius himera (assembly GCA_021202915.1). NCBI lineage: Eukaryota > Metazoa > Arthropoda > Insecta > Lepidoptera > Nymphalidae > Heliconius > Heliconius himera. The sequence continues at coordinate 65,130 of JAJHJA010000342.1, forward strand.
ACCAAGCAAATGAAGCCAAATGAAATGTTGAAAAACCGTGTATTTTATAACTAATAAACGTTTTACGTGAAGTATTTCAAAATGTCGTTTGCAGGAACAACTTTATTTCATATTATAAAATATATATTGTAGCTTAATTCAAAAGCTCACTCAGAGCGAGCCATTAAACATTCATTCGCATCGGTCATTTCGTTAATAATTGAACTTTAAAAATAATTGTGTTTATTCTACGTTGAAAGTTAAATCTGGAAACGTAACTAGCGTATATTTTTGCTATATTTATATAAGGCAAGTAAGGCGATCTAGTAAGAAGAGAAAGCGCGGCATTGATATCCGCATTTACAATACACAATGTTTTGAAAGTTATGAGGAAGTGGGTAACATTAGGTTCCCTCTATCTATCCTGCTATATGCGGGATAAAAAAGTATATAGGGAACATGGTATACCAATCCTATCAACGCGTGTAACTGGATTATAAGTAGAAATTATGGGGCGATAACTACGTGAAAATTGTGTGGGTTGAGCAAGTCGTTGTGCGAAGTGCTATAACTCCTATTTTAAAAGAATTTGTTATAGAAAAAAATATCAAGGAGTCCTGCCTGTTTTTAATGGGGGGAGACGGTGTGAAAGCTAAAGTTGCATCATTTTTAGTGTTTTTGTTTATTGGAATATTTATGCATGTATGGTTTTTTATCTGATTATATTTATTTTAAATCTATGTATGGTTATGGTGTAGCTCAGGTTGTGGGTTCATTCCCCACTTGAGAGATTAAGTTATTATTTTTTAATATTTTAATTTCTTCGCTCTGGCACCAAGGTATAACCCCAGCATTGAGTTCCACCAGTAAACACGCAATGCCTCAAAAAAAAATTGCGGAAAGTGGGGAACGAAGTGTTTTAACACTAGGTTCACTCTGCCTACCATCCTGTACGCAGAATATAGTGTGAAGTTGAGTTGATTTTTTCATTTTATTTTAAGAGGGAGACTATATATCCTTTTCCCCAGAAAGCTCGCGAGACGGGATAAATAAATAATAAATTATATATACCATAAGGCCTGTCAGAACAACAAAATCCAATCAGTTTACACGAAAATTCATTAAAATATACAAAGGCTAAATTATTTCGCCGGAAATTGCTGTGATGGGAATATAAAAAAAAAAAAAAACTTGTCCATTCATCCGTCGCGAGCCAAAACCTTTTCTTTTAAGATATCTAATGTATTTAAATTAGGTGGGAGTGCACGACTTGGTCGTAAATTTAGCACGACCTCTACAGGACATTTTGCGGTGATAATGAAAACAAAATGATCCCGACCCCGGGACGCGAAGACTTTGAACTTTATTAATTTTTACTTTCCCTGGTTTTACATATATGTATATATATGTAAACCTCTTAGGAGAGAAAGGCTTTAGAAAAATATAGTTTTATGAATCTGTAGCATTTGAGGCCAGTCAGCCAGAAGTGTGACTGTAAAACCGACTGGTTGTGGGTTCGATCCCCACTCGAGGACATGAAACATTTACTTAAATTTATATTTCCATTTCTTCGCTCTGGTGTCGAGGTTAAGCGGGGCGTTGAGTTCTGCCAATGCCTCCAAAATTCGGCAGAAAGTGGGGAACGGAGTGTTTTAACACTAGATTCCCTCTGCCTATCCTGCTGTGTGCGGGATACAGCGTGAAGCTGATTTAGCAATACAACACAGAAAGCGAAACACAATTATTTTTCACAATAAATCAAGATATTAACCTCAATCATAAGCAAGCAAAGCCAGGATATACAAACAGATATTCCCACTAAATTTAATATTATCTGCTACGATACGATTCTCCTCAAATTCGAATTCTAATACAATAATCCCACTATATAAACCACGGTAAGTGACACAAGCTGATTTGTACCAGCCAGCGGTCGCTATTTGGCAGAGTGCCTTGCAATGCGTGCGATTCAATGTGTATTCAATTCTCGATGTGCATCTAAACCGTTTTATGAGTTTAAAATATCTAACAATTAGTTTGGCCGCCGTCCGTGTTTACTCTGGCTCTGAGTGCTGCTTTTACAGATCGTTAAAGTTACTTCAAACGATTTTGATTTTTGTTTAAACGGGTCATGCGAAGTTTAAAATGGAGTTTGTGGGATTCTTTATTAGCGAACAAACGTTTTTGTTTTTCATTAGTGGCTGTTTTTGTTCGACGTTATTTTTTTTATGTTGACTTTTAACAGATATATGCAACACATTTTTATTTATCTATACAATAATAAAATTCAATAAAATAGAGATTTGCAAAATAGCTCAGTTGCACTTCTTGTGTACATACAAGATACATCACACATACATTGACGATACTACCGAAGATTTTTTTTTTCAGCTTCACGATGTATCCCGCACACAACAGGGTAGGCAGTGGGAACCTAGTGTTAAGACACTCCATTCCCCACTTTCCGTCAATTTCTGGAGGCATTGCGTGTTGAGTGACGGAACTAAACACCGCGCTTTCCCCTCGACACCAGAGCGAAGAAATGAAAATATAAATAAATATTTTATCTCCGCGAGTGGGGATCGAACCCACAATCAGTCGATTTATAGGCACCCTTTGTGCCCCTGCGCCACGACTGGCCTCAGATAATAATCAAAATTACAAATCTGTCAAATATATTTTAACAAAACAAAACTAAATAACCTAAAACAATTATCATAATATTGTCTCAAGTTCTAAATGTTCGTAGTATCACACAACATTTATTTTATGCTATCCATCCGTACCTTTAACTTCCATTACACGAATTTATATTCTATTACAATCGTGATAAGTATCAAAATGCTATGTTCTCCAAAGAAAGGGGGAGCTTTGGTGGTCGATTCTATCTGTCGATAGGTGCGTGATCGAAACCATTCAGTGTATTCCGGGCTTAATGCACGTTGAGGCAAATGAAATGTCTTCATTACATTCGTGTCTTGTATGGTTAGTTTATGAGTTTGCATGTTTGTAAGTAAATACGTAATTTTATTTCTTTTATTGTATGAATTATTTTGAATTTGGTTGGATGGAGAGAAGCTAGGATAGTGGAGGTGAACGTTATCGGTTATTTCAAAGGGTTACTTTTGGTAATAAGTATCAGGAACGGTTCTGGTCTTCTTATTGCTACGCGATGGACACAGTAGGCAGGTTTCTTCACATTTCTTTGTGGGAATACAGACAGTGGATCTGACTTTATGAAGGAAATTTGGAAGTTATGGATTCCTTTTTGGTTAATGACGAGAAAAAAAGGTTCCCAAAGCTGTGGTGGATTGTGAAAATGGACTACCATTGTCTTCGATCTTATTCGATATTATTTTAAAGCTTCACCCTGTATCCTGCATAAGGCAGAGAGAATTTATTGTTATTAATATATATTGTTATCTATAGGTAATCCGCTATCGTTTGGAGTGTAATTGATGTCATCTTTCCCAATTAATATTTTTTTTATTGTAACTTTAAATAACCAATATACTACAACGGACACTTTATCAAACGGAAATGAAACCTTACTAGGGCCACTCATAATGAATGTGTCATACAATACGAGTACATTTTTTTTAGTTTCATGCTGTTTTTTTAATACATCCTTCTAGGATAGTCAGAATGAACCTGAATCTATATTTTAACAAACATTATGCAGAGTTTGGTTGATATTCAAAATTGATTAAATCTATTGAAAAACTATATAAATATATTTTTATTATTTTTTATTCGATACTAATATATTCGACACGTATATATGTGTCTTAAGAGTGTCTTTATTTAATCGGGCTAATCTCAAGAACTACTATTTACTATGAATTTATAAATTCTTTTTTGGAAAGTCCATATATCAATTAAGGCTGTAATAATATTATATTACTGTAATAATATAATATTACTTATTTTTTTTATTTAACCATACAACCGATACCGCAAAATAAAGTTACTTGAAGAATATAGAAATATTTCTATATTCAGAAAAATATAAATCGAAATTCCGTGACCTCTGAAACTTATAACCTAAGTTCCATTTCAAACTGAAATATTTAAAAGAAGCAAATAATATGAAAAATTACAAACCTTCTTTAAGTCTTTGTTAATATCCGAGTCGTCAGCTTTTCTTTTCTCGCAAGACAGTATGCAGTTTTTCCCGTTATCTTTTTCACCCTGCAACAAAAGAATAGATGTTTTAGATTGAATCTTCAGATATCTTCAGATATATAATATTGTATCCAACTTTATTACCATCTATATATATATACATATAAATGTAATTGAAGTGTATGTATGAGATTTCAAAATACATTTCGTAGGATTGGACTTGTTATTTACATATTTTTAATATTTTTAAAGTGTTAGAAAAGGAAAATATTTTTTAGAAAACAAACAAAAATTTGAAAGTAGCGGTATTTGACTCCGCGCCTCTTGGACACTGTCCAAGCTCTCTGATCTTTATGGCTTGACCATATGGGTTAGTGGTCAAAGCACTTGGAATGTTTCCATGAAGCGCGGGTTCAATATACCACTATAAGTATTTTTTAAATTTCTAAATTTAGGTTCCTACTTTAAAACCCTACTCTGTTCCAAATCAACTGGCAAATAGTTCTATTATGCTACGAGATCTATATTTCATCTTTTTTCCAGTTCTCGCTATATTCTGCATATAGTAGAATAGGCAGGAGGAACAAATTTCGAGATATTGAGTGAAGGAACTGAACGCAGCGTTTATATGTATATATGTATACAGTTCTATCTTCTTTTATTAGAATCTACGACAGTATAATAGAATTTATCCATCATATGATTGCGGCGTAAGATGTGCCCAGAATGCTAGTCTCCCGTAGGGATGCTGGGCTGGTTTGGAATTTCATCTGTGGAGTTATAGGAAAAATTCATCCATTCGCTCTATTTCGGCCCCTTGAGAATTGGTAGCAAGCTTTGAGAGCTTTATAAGTATTATGTTTTAATGAAAATGAACTAATTCCATTAATTGGAAGATTATATGGTATGATAAAATAACAGTGAATTGATTAAAAACTACTCTAAATTTTATTTGGAGTAGTTTAAAAAAAAATCTATAAACATAATAATTAATACTAAAATATCATAAATATACACGTCATCATATTTAACCATGCACAGAGCTATAGTCCCCGCAACAAATGTCTTTAATAATTTCTCCTAATGGAGATCGAACTCACAACTTTTGTGCTTATAATTATTGGTTATTCAACAGGCAACGAGGAAAAGCGCAGCGTTGAGTTCCGCCACTCAACACGCAATGCAAATTTGGCGGAAAAAGAGGTTCTACTCTGCGGGAAAAAACGATATAAAAAAATACCTACTTTACTTTTTAAAATACAGATTACATATATAATACTATATTTACAAAAGTACCTATTTAAAGTAAACCATATAAAATATCGCATGCCGCACGCCTGTAAGTAGCCACTCCTAGGGCTTCTTTTTAATGTTATGTTATAATTAAGCTCATTGATCAGTAATACGACTGAGTCACGAATGTTGTGTTTAAATGGGAAATATAAGAATAATGAATAAATTGTATATTATATATGTATTGTATATATTATGTTAGAGGATATCTCTCTATGGCACTTTGTCTATTAACAGAAAAATTTGAATATTATTGGTGATGATGAACTTATTTCTTATAGAGATTTCATCCAGTCAAACTACAGGTATCAAATTGTTGCGGATTTAAAAGTGCAGGAAGAAATATGTTCTTCAGCTTCACGCTGTATCACGTACAGCATGGTAGGCAGAGGGAACCTAGTGGTAAGACACTCCGTTCCCCAGGGGGGATCGGACCTACAACCAGTCACGTTTACAGTCACAATTTGTTCCTCTGCGCCACTACTGGCTTCTGTTCTTAAATGTACATAAATTCACATATATAAACATAAGCAAACACGTAAAATATTAATATATAGTATAAGATATACATTTATAAATGAGGACGGGACTAGATGAGACATTGGTCACACCAACACATCATTGAGCTTAGCGAAGCGAATCACTTACTGGTCAAAAGTGTGTTTCGCTGTAATGCTTCTCCTACTAGACCGTTAAACCTACAGCTCTGAAATTTTGCAAGAACGTTGTGGAAGACACGCTGATATCAGTGAAGAAGTTTGGTGATAATTGTAGTTTTTTAGTAAACGATCAAAATGTCCCATAGAGTTAAGCTGTGGAACGTTTTGAAATTATATATATCAGTTATATATATATATGTCAGTTTTAAAGAGTCATTTTATTTTAAGTACCTCTTAGTTTTTTTTAATTACATTGCCCAACATAGCTTCGTTCAGCTCCACCCGCCGTGCACAGCATTTGACAGATCCTAGTAATATTACTATAAAGTAGCAAATTTTTTGTTTCATCGAAATCGGACTACGATTTTCAAAGTTATAGCGTTGTAGAGTTTGACCGCTTTTTAAATTTGCGTACCTTCGATCTCTACTGCGATGACGTCACGCTGCGAGAGTCATATCCGATGGCGGGTGATGCGGAGAGGTTACGTGCATAAAATTTAATTCGTAAAGTGGTTTACATTTAATATCTTAAGTGAATGAATGAATCAGTTTAGGAAAATATTTACGTATTCCTGTGTTTTCTCGTTTTTGGCATATTGTCAAATATATAAAACAAAGCCGAAATAGAAGAAATGTGAAACATTTTCAAAATATTTGTTTATTTTATTTAAAGAAAAAAATCTAAAATTATGTAAAAATATTTAGTAATAACGGCCCGCCGACAGCTTCATTCACTTGAAGTACATTATTATTTATTTAATTTCACTAGTGACCTACGCGTACCCGATTTTTATTTATTTAAGCGTATTTAGAGAAAATAGGTTTAGACCGCTCTGCCTCTATTTTGTGTGAAATAAGGTTTTTTGACAGTTTATTGGTTATTAACATTATTATTACAGTAACTTAATTTTAATTTTTTAATGGTCACACCATCTTATGATAACCAAAAATAAGCAATAAAATATAGTGATAAGTATATCCAGGTCAATACTTGGGCCGATAGTCTATTTTATATACCTACTATCTTAAATTCAATATAGAATAAATACTATCAAGCTTTTTTAAAGAAATTGTCTCAAATGAAAACTTTAGTATCAAAGCTAATGCGGGAGTAGCTAACTTCACTGCTAATCGGTTTAACTTAATCTCCAGAGAAATTTTCTATTTAGTCAAGTAAATTATATTTACATAGCAGTAGTTTCAAAAGATACGACATTGCAAATTAATTTATTTATGAACATTTGTTTAATAAGGTTCACGCTGTATCCTGTACATAGAATAGTTGGCTGTGGGAACCTGGAAACCTAGTGTTATCATTCCGTTTCCTATTTCTCACCGAATTCTGGAAGTGGCTGCAACTCAACACTCAATGCCGCTTTTTTTTCTTTACCAGAGCGAGGAAATGAACCATTCTATAAAGTTAAATATATATTTAACTTCATAGAATGGATATCGAACCCATTATTAACCTATAGCGTTCACAGTCATACACCTGTGCCCCTGCGCCACGACTAGCCCCAAATAATACATTTATAAAACTAATATCTAAAAATTTAACGATTGAAGATTTATTTAATTGATGTAAAGTATTTCTGTAAATCTTAAAATATTATTCTATACTCAATAATTTTAATTAACATTGTAAGAAATCCTTTGAATACCATATAATATTCCAAAACACAATTCTATATTAATTTCTATCTCTATACTATATATCTTTCTGTATTTGTATTTGGCTGTTAAATCAATAGTTGTGGGTTCGATTACCAAACGAAGGAATGAACATTTTTTATTTCCTTACACAATTGAGTAACAGTAACAAAAAGTGGCAAACAGAGTGTCTTAAGACTATCTTTCTGACTGTCTACTCTGCTACACGAAAGAAAAATCAATTCAATATATTATTTATACAAAATTACGTATAGATTGAAAATATAATAACAACATAAATCTTTGTGCCGAACGCTAAGAATAAATTGAAGTTATTTCATTAGGAGGCTCCGTCTGAAATATTGCATTAATATAAAATTTCATTTATCCAGAGGTAGCTTGTAGGGGAGGATAGCGATTTGGATTTCGAGGAGATGATCCGCGGTTCAAAAGTCATTTTTGATATTACATAACGTATTGTTTCTGTAAACAAAATATTTTATTTTTGTCATTCGACTAATATTTATGTATATTTATAACTTCAGCTTCATAATATTCTAATACTATTTTATAATATTATAATATTATGAAGCTGATGGGATTGTTTGATTGAATGAGCTAACTTCAGGAACTTGGTTTAAATAAAAAATACTGGATAGTCTATTTATCGCTATAGACTATATTTTTTATCTTTTAGAATTATCTGATAAAAACATTAAAAAAAAATCCATACACAGTTTTCAACGATATTAAAATATGTATATATATTGATTGAAACGAATATAATAACCATAGTGGCGCAGTATCCAACTCTAATCGCGACGATTTTAGGTTAGATCCTTCAATCAGCAATGTTACGCGGAAAACGAAGTGTTTTGACACTACCTAGTATGTGACGTATGGCGTAAAGCTGAACACTAAAATGTTTTCGCCGTGCTAAGTAAAACGAGACCGTTAAATGTTCATTTCTTATCTAAAAACTTAAGAGGAAACTTTTTATCACACTTTTCTGTTGCCTAGAAACCTCTTTCCTTTCATTTATCCTTCTATCTTTTTTCCCGACATTATTAATATAAATCTCCGGAGCATGGAACTCAGTAATTTTCAACGTTCAAATTAAATTGTTGGGAAACAAAAGCGTAAAGATGAAAAATTGGAGATAACACTGCCTCAGGATCAAGAAACTTAACAGTTGTATGTACACAGAAGTTTAAGTAAAAAGTTTCTCAAATTGCCGAAATGTTGTTGAAATTTTGCAGAAATTCATTCACTTGTTTAAAAGAATTGCCTTTGATGTTTTTGCCTTTATTTTAAACTGTCGTATAATGGCCTGTTTATAAGTGGAGACTTGTGATTTAAAGTTTACAAGCTTTTTTATTATCCATTTAGTTTAATGTTTAATAATCTATTTAAATTTTTCCTAAATATTCTATTTAAATCTATTTAAATTTTTCCGTTTACGTTACTTTACTGATTGAATGACTGACAACATACCGACGAAACTACTACACTAAAAAGTTATCATTTGGCATGTAGATGTGGAAAAGCCTCTACTCTACGTTTTAGAGTAAAACTAAGAAAGGATTTCCAGAAATTCTATTTCCAGAACTAAGTAGTATCATATATTACAAATATACATGTTATTTCTGCGCAAAACAAAAAACGTTTCAAAGTTCTGCTACGATTGCCTTAAAGTTTTTGCTTAATCTGTGTTTGTACAAGAAGAAGCTTTTTGTGTTATACATTTGGCTCTCATCTACGACTTTAATGAACTATAGGGTATTTACAAATATATAAAAATGGGCTACTTAGTCAGTGTTGGAACAAAGAACTTCAAAGTTTCATTAAATATAATGTTTTATTTTATTTCTTACAAGTACCAGTATCCTAATAAAAGGAAAAAATAATATTGGATATCTGAATAATCTGAAAATCTCATGTAGTACTGCTGTTCTTTATATTATATAAAAGCATACAGTGCAGCACAGCAGTAGACAGAGCTAACTAATATTCATAGAATACACACCACAAGAACGGTGTCTTAAGACACTCTGTTTACATTTTCAAGACATGTTGAGAAACGTAGAGTGGCGGAACTCAACGCCGCATTTCGTCTACGAATCGCGAAAATGATAATGATCAATTTTTCCGAGTGAGGATGGAACATACAAATCCACATCGTATTTAAAGTCACACACATGAAAGTGTAATAAAAAAGGACATACATTTTTTTGAGATAAGCTACAATTATTTAATCTAAGCTTTTAAATTACCCTTATTATATTCCTACAGTGTCACATTAGGGTAGCAATTGCCGGTTATTCGAGGAGAATGTTCGCATGATGCGAGGTTCGTGGCTATAAATTAAATATATGTGAATTGCTTTTTAATATATATTTTTTTACGCTGTACCATACAGGATGGTAGGGAACCTAGTGTTAAAACACTTCCCCACGAACTGATCAATTTTCTATATGATATTATTTTATTTATGATTATCTATCCAGTTAGTGATAGACAGAATGCCTATAAAATGTAAGATGGTAGAGAATAATCGATTTAGAAATTTAAATATACGAAAGAGAATAGTAATGTTTAAAATGCTTTAATTTACATATTAAAAAATAAACGTTAGCACGCTAAACCCCATGTCCACGGTTCCGCCCACCATTCGAGAAGGAACACGTTACTGTTAGTGCAATAAAAGATCTTTAACTCTTCAACCCACGTACAAAATGAATCAATTAGATTGAAATAATTGCATTAATTAAATTGCGAACGCATTGATAAAAAGTTTGAATATGATTAATTTTAATTAAAATAAATTGATATTTTTATATAATTTTATATATTTTATATATTTTTCTAATTATAGATTGATAATTTTATATATTTTTCAAGTTTCACGTTTTTTACACATAGCAGGGTAGTGTGTGTTAAATTTGTGTTAACAGTTAAGGCACCCCGTTTCCAACTTTTACAATATTTTTTCGGGACACAGCGTATTTAAGTGGCGAAACAGAACGCCGCGCCTTGTCTATCAAAAAAAAATTATAGATAATCCCTAATTTATATATAAACTACAACTATCGCGTTCAGAGTAGGGATATTTTTTTAAGTAAAACATTAAGCTTAAATTTGCTTTAAAAAATTAAAATTATAGATATGGATAGATTATATTTTTCAGCATGCTATATTCAGTCTAGACCAGAGCGAGAAAAACGAAAATATTAACCATTTCATTTCCTCGAATAAGAATCGAACCCACAACCACAACTGGCCTCAACCTATAGCTACAACAACAAAATCCACATATATCCATATATATATCCAGTATGAAAATTCATATTCCTCAGACACGTGACATAAGCGCCAGTAATAATACATCCGTAACCCCAACATGAATGAGCTCAAACAGAAATGATGAGCGCTCGTAAATTATTTAGAACATTTGCGAGTTGTACGCATTTGTTACAGTGTTGCCAACTTTTGATCTACTCTTGTCGTACAGATGGGTATATGGGTATGGGTATGGGTATAGGTACGTGGGAGGATCGTTGCTTTGATATAAGCTTTGTCGTTTAATATGGAAAATGTTGATCAAATACTAAGTAAAAATCGTTCATATTACGTATTTCATTGTCGTCGTGTAAGTGTGAGTTATGTTTTTCGTTATGTATTTTTTTATACTATTAAAAAGTGTAAAATTACAAAATTTATAATACATTTTTTTTATTTGACTAGAGACTTAAACCCGTCACGGACGCTTAAATTTATTTTTATATTATACCCAAAGGATAATATATTAATATTATTAAATGTATACATTTCTAATAAAAGGTATCCTATGTCCTTTCTAATACCTCTAAGATTAAGTCGTTTTGGCGTGGAAACGTAAAAAACAAAACAAACATACATTCACGTTTATAATATGAAGTATCTTGATAGTAGAGAATACAATAAGTTTTGGAAAAGTCAGTTTGTTTGATTGTTTAAATCATATTTTATTTATTACCCCGAGCAGGAACGAACCCACAACCATCGCGTCTACATTTAAATGTTGCCCCAAGACGGGCTATCCAATGAGTAATATCATATAAAGAATATCATTAATCGAGAATATAATTCCCATATATTTCATGAAAAAAAAAAACAATAGTAACCTACGAATAAAATATTACCTACACACGGTGTTATAAATCAAGGCGTCCAATCTAAAAGTCCGAGGAGAATAAAGGGATCTACGGAAAACAAGTAAAGGGATCTGTAATACGCGCACCAGAAACAATCTTTACACGAACGGTAGAGGTATATTTTTGTTTTAGGAATATTATTTCATATTCATTTTCATGATATTTTCACGTGTTGAGATTTTTCACGCTTTATCCCGTATAAGGCAGAGATTATTTAGTGTCAAGACACTGTACTTCACTTTTCGCCCAATTTGGAGGTGTTGGCTTGTGGAGTCGCACTGTTTTATTAACCAAAGCGTAGAAGTCAACGTTAATTTTTCTACTCCAGTGGGGATCGAATCCACAATCATTGGGTTTTCACTTAGACGCCCTCGATGGAGAAAATAATAAAATAATACATAATGACTATGTGGAAATTATTTTTTCCGATATGATTTAGCTAAAATGAGAAAAATTGATAAAAGAGGTTGACAAGGTAGTTGTACTCTTTAAATGTTTGATTAACGAAAATTTATTACCAAAACAAAATAAAAGAGAACCAAAATATACAAAATGATGATAAGTACACTGCGAGTCTAATAGATAGAAATTAAAAATTTATATTGAAATATCTCACTCAAAATAAATAATATATAACAACTATCAACTTATACGACGTATGCATATATAAATAAGTTGGTAACCAAACATGACGAACTGGTTCAGCCCAAAAAGACGTATTAAAAGTTTCGAGTTTGAGGTCTTCATTCTCAACGGGGAGCAAAACTCCGTAAAAAGTGTAGTTTGAATAAGCTTCGATGTGGAGCTTTCCGGAGTTAGCGTATGTTGACGACATCGGGATAAATCATGGGTTAAGTTACTGGTCCGGCGAAAAAATGGAGCAGGACTTCCTGTGATACGACTAGGGCTGGTAATAAATAAAAATAAATATATATTTTTTATTATGATATATTTAGATTATTATAAATATAAGAAGAAGGATAACTAATTGATATATAGTACGATTGAGTTTTGATATTTTTTTTATTTTAGAGTATAAATGAAAATATTAGTTCAGTAATTCATACTTTCTGATAAATTTAAAGAACCTCTGAGGGAGGTAACGAGATATTTTTTTATGACTCGAAGATAATAGAGCATTGAGTTTCACCACTCAATATGAAATGTATAAAAAAAAATGGTGTAGGAAAGGAGTGTCTTAACACCAGGTCTGCTATTGCCTCCTACTCAGTCTGCTATTTCCCCTTGCTTAGGGAAGTATGTATGCGGGACAAAGCGTGAAGCTAAAAAATAAAACCCGTTTAAAAAATGTACTAGTTGGTAAAACCAAGGGCTACATTGTGTCACATCAGATTGGAATATTGTATAGGTACATACTTTCATTTTCACATTGTATCGCGCATATGGTAGGGTACGTAGAGGGTAACTGAGATTTCAGTGTTAAAATATTCCGCTCTCAGTAAGAAAATTCAGTTTCTCATTTTCCGCCAAATATACTTTAACTTGCTTGAAAGCCATACATTCTATAAAAATCCTTGCAAGATTCGAATTTAAAACTGTTGCGTTCAGTCAACAGCAAGTTAACTGCGAAATGAGGGTGTAATTACCAGTACATTTTATATATCATATGAAGCACATCCCTAGCGGTGAAAAAACACGGCAAATTATTGTCCGGAACGTTTCAGCAACATTTGTTTGGAAGATCGATGACTCTCATCCCTCATATTGACCAATATCGAGGAGTTGTTTAATATTCTGTATAATCGCTTTTAAGCTAACTGCTATTTTTTAATTTATTATGAAAATGTGAAGTGAAATAAGGATATTGTGTTTTAAATTTATAATTAACTATTGTAGAAGTGAAATAATATGTCCTTTTAGAATTATAAAAACGAATATTGTACTAGATAACATTCTAAATAACATGAAATTATCATTTTTACCTATTTTTAGCTTCACACTGTATCACGTGACGCATATCACTCGGTAGACAGAGATATCCTGCGAACCTAGCGTAGAGACACTTCGTTCCCATTAAGATAATTTCTTAAATTTCCGCCAAATTTTGGAGTCATTGCGTGATGAGTGGTGGAACTTTGCCTCTACACCAGAGTGAGGAAATGAAAATATAAAATGTATAAATTTCCTCGAGCGGATATCGAACTTACTACTTGTCTCGTTTACAGTCTTACACTTGTATCCCTACGGCAATATTGGCCTACATGTACAAAAGAGTTTTGAAAATTTCCAATGTCAAACAGTACTAAAAATATGTATGTGATAAGGCACTTGGTATCTACTGCACGAGTACCCATATCATGGCATTCTTAGCAGGGTGAGCAGTACAGATGACTAAGATAACTTAGATGGCCAACATTGGCGATCCAAGTGAATCATTCTACCAATAAATATTTAAATGATACATTGAAAAAAAAATATGAATTTAACTGTTATTTATTAATAAATCAATTGGAACCATTGTAAAGTAAACATTTGATTAAAAATAAATATACTGTGTTAAATATGCATAAAAAAATTTATTTAGCAATACATTATACAAATATAGAAAACACATATGTACATAAAAAACAAAACGGAAAGACTTGTTTGTTTGTACATTGCACTACAAGCCTAGCAACAACCTATGGAACCCATTAGCATAGTTAGGTCAAACCATAAATTACCTTTTTAATGACCCGCCCGGTCATTCAGGGTGTTCAATTTATCAGACTGAAAAATGGGTTCCGTCAAATTAGAATAGAAAGAAAAATCGTGTTGAGTTTACTTTAGTTTGTTTTGTGCGTGACTATTAGGAAGATAGAGGCTAGTTTCGTTTCATTGTAGACTAGTCGTCACCCGCAAATTTACATGGATTTTAAGTTTTTTTTAGCTGCACTCTGTATCCCGTCTTTAGCTGGGTATGTAGACGGAACCTAGCGTTAAAAGATTCTGTTTCAGCCGGTTAAGGCATTGCGTGTTGAGTGGTGGAACTCAACGACGCTCTTTTCTTTGTTACCAGAGCGAGAAAATAAATAAATATTAATAAATAAAAATTCCCTCGAGTGGGAATCGAACCCGCAAGAGCTGCGAAATATAAGTACAAATAACTTAAAAAAAGAATAAGGCAGCCAAAGGAAAATGAGCATCATTTTTTAGAACGGGCGCTACGATCGATAGTAACCGCCTACGACGCTACGAGGCTACATACAAATTAAGCAGTATACACATTAATACTTTAATACTGCCATAATATATGCTAATATTATAGTTATAAAAATAAATTTGTATAATATTAGATGTAATATATAAATAGCTTAATAAAACAAAGCGCGTCCTTGAGTTCAACCACTCGACACGCAATGTCTTGAAAATTGGCGTAAAACTGGGGAACGAAGTGTCTCAACACTAGGACCCTCTGACTGACCTACTATAATCGAGATACAGCAGCGTGAAGCTGATAAAAAAATGTAACGTATCTTTACATTTTTTTATCAGCTTCACGCATATAATTACTATAAATAACCAAGTAAAATTAAAAATATTATTTATAAAAATTATCTAACATTTTAATTTAGTTTTATCCATATTCAATATATATATATATATATTAGCTTTTTTCTATCTTCACTGTGGAATAATACTTTAAATACTTTAAAATGTGCACACAGCCTAACTCTTTAATATGTAAAAAGTGTAGGAAATAGTTATTCCTGTAATTAGTCATGAAAGTAAGAGTACGGCATTTGAGAACTTTCAACCGTTAAGGCTGAGCGCTTGAGATTTTTTAAAAGGAACATTTGAACGGAATTAAAATTTATTATTAGCTCCATTAAACTATACAACAAAGGCATAAGCGTGTAGATATAAACTACGACAGGCTGTTGGTTCGATTCCCATTCGAAGAAGTCCAATATTTTATACTTTCATTTCCCCGCTCTTGTCACGAGACCAAGCGCGGCGTTGAGTTCCGCCACTCAATACGTGGGAGTTCAGAACTAGGCGTAAAGTGGGGAATGGGATCCGGGAACGGATGGACGGGAAAGTATTTTAATACTAGGCTCCCAAGTTCCCTCTGCGTACCCTAACATGTGCGCGATACGGTGTGGAATTATAAAATTAGAATAAAAATAAATATATATTTTATATTAATTTAATGTACTTAGATAAAAAAATAATTGCGACGTTTGACTGTAAGCGCATTGGTTGTGGGTGTGATATGTACTTGGGAAGATAGTGATAGGGATAGTGCACATAACACACAATGTCTTTAACTTTAACCTCCATCTGCCTTAATTCATGCATCTTGCAGGATAAAAGAATAAATAAATAAAAAAATATATACATATATATTCTAAATACTGTATGTTAGTACTTAACGTATTTTCTACTAAAAAAACTTTAAGATCGCCAGGCATTTCCGCTACAAATGGGAGCACGTCGAATTCGCAGGATAGACAAATGACCAGTACTGAGGTCATGACAGGTTCGACTTGGACAAATCGTATCGGGCGAGCCTCCGACCGCGTATACTGCCTCACATAATGGATTAAGTTTTGGGAAGTTTCAAAGTTTTTGGCTATTTTTATCTTAATTTTGGAGTTTGGGTGTTCTTAGCTGAAACATATGGAAGAGTATTGCTTGTTGATAAAAGTTTGTATTACAGAGTAACGTTTTTAATAAAATAACACCATATTGTGTGTTTTTTATAGTATAGTCTAATAAAGTGATCGTCGTAGTCCAGGGTCCAGGGGTGAGATTGTAACGCCGCGGTTGTGTGTTCGTCCCCACTGGAGGAAATGAAATATTTATTTAAATTTACAATTTTATTTCTTCGCTCTAGTGTCGAGGCAAAGAGCGGCGTTGAGTTTCGCCACTGAAAACGCAATGCCTTCAAAAATCAGCGAATAGTAAGGAACGGAATGTCTTAACACTAGATTCCCTTTGCCTACCGTGCTGTGTGCGGGATACAGCTTTGAAGCTGACTTTTTTTGCGAAGTAAATATTAGACTATGTAACTTGTATTTAAAAAAAAAATAAATAGCAAAATAAAAACCTGTATTTTGCTCTGTCTCGATATAAAGCTACAAATGCCATTTCTAAATGACGAGTCACAATAACTATATTATCAGTAGTCGGTAGTATGTATATATGAACAAACGTCAAACAGTGTACAATGCACATATTATTATGCATTTTAAGCATATACAATTTATAATTTTATTTTAAATATTCTAGATGTAGAAATAATCTATAGAAAATTTGACAATAAAGTACGGAGTGTCCGTTCTCCACAGTCATTTGTCTTTTATTTTTTTAATGGCGAAACTGCATTTTCTTTAATAAAAATTTGAACTCACGACCATCGCAAGCTGCCAGGTATACCTAAAAAAGTTACACTATTAAAATCTAATATAACTACAAAATATTCTAAAAACATTAGGTAAATTACACAACTTTGATGTTAAACTGGGGTCATATTTAATAGATCCATCCGCAATTGTCTATTGCAATAATAATATGGTATTAATGTTAAATTATATGCTTGTATATTATGAACTGACATTTTGCTTTGAGACGTACGTATTTCGTAACTGAGGTTTGTTTATTATTTCCATCACTTGTAACGTAATGTAAATACGTACGCGTTCCCAACTTTTCGTCCAAATTTTCAAGACATTGAGTGGTAAATCAGTTTCACGCTGTATCCCGCACACGGCAGGGTAGGTAGAGTGTTAAGACACCAGAGCGAATAAATGGAAATATAAATTTAAGTAAATATTTCATCTCCTCGAGTGGGGAGCGAACCCACATCCAGTCGGTTTTACAGTCGCACTTTGTGCCGATGCGCCATGACTGGCCTCACATTGAGTGGTGGGTGGCAAAAAGGCTGTTGTTTTTTAGCTGTTGTTTTTTAATCAGAAAATTCTAACAACGACTAATATTTAAATGACTTTCAAAATTATAGAAACGTACATTACCAGAGAAAAGGAAACTTGTTTCACTTCTGGAAAGAAAGTTGTTTGTCAAACGAAATTACTTTAGAGCAAATAAAGTCAAAACGAGCTGTGGATAAAGTAAGATGTATGTAGAAATCGTGAGGTAATTAACTGCGCAAAAGTTATTTGTAGAAAACAGAACTTCTATAGACAGTGACAAAGGTTCATATCCAGATACTTATAGAGCTACATTGACAACATTTCTTTTGAATTACTGAAATACAAATATAAACGTTTTTTTTTCCAAAAATATTAACTAAAATAAGTAATTATATTGTAATAACTTGCCAAAAAAAACTTAAATTACATTCTATGTTTTATTTATGGATATTTTAAAATACTCTCTTGCAAGCAAGCCTAGCGAGTGAACCAACTTAAAAATTCTAGTTTAGACTCTGCTGCAAGTGGTTTTAAGATAACACTCTAGGTTCTCTGTTAATTTTCAAAAATTACATTAATTTTGATACGATTATGATAAGTGTTAGTCCGTACTTAGGAAAGAAAAATCCTTTTGTTTTAGTAAACATATAAAAAATTAGGAATAGCTAAATTTGATATCTCTTGGACAGTTTTAAAGTGGCGCGGATTCAAATTCTGCTTCGTTCAAATTATTTATTATTCATTTTCTAAAAAAAGTATTTCTTAAGACACTTTCTTTTTAAAGATGAGATTTTTTATTACTGTAAAGCTTTAATGGTTTATAATGTAAGAATAATACATCACTAACTCTCTCTCTCTCTCTCTTTCTATGTCAGGTACCTAGTATTTGAAGATATAATTTCGAATAGTCTGCAACACAGTTGAGAGGAGTGCAAATTGAGTGGTTTATATACATGAATACGCAATTAGTTTGCGCTTGTGGCTTCGCTACTATTATTATTTGGACACAATGTCTTGTAATATTCACCACAAAATCATCCATTTCAGTTGTAATTTTAATATATGGAAATTGTCTTTTTTAATATATAAATTGTATATTTTGGTAGGTTTTTGTTATCACTTACCGTTCACTTTAGGACTTCTATAATTATAGTACTACAATACTAGTACTACTAAATTTAAAATGCTTGTATTACTTTATTATATTATATATTGTGTTTGTGTTCTGCTAGAACAAAGCGAGGTATGGAGTTTAATTTCACTTAAAATAAAATATCAATTAAAAATAAACCTTTTTAAAAACAATCTTTCTAGATTTATTTTCATGGTGTATTGTACTTTACAAATGAAACCCTTTCATTTGACACCCATATTTTGGTGGTTTTTGGAGGTTTTTTGGCCATTCTGTTAACAATAATAAAGAACAAGTAAATCAGCTTCACGCTGTATCCCGCTCACAGCAGGGTACGCAGAGGGAACCTAGTGTTAAGACACTCCATCCCCCACTTAACACTAACAATAATATTCATTATATATAATTTCAAAAGCAGAATTAACATATTGTGCGTACGGTACGTTGTTGTTATTTAATAAGAAAAGATAATTACGTTACAACAAAAATAACAATATTAATACAAAAGAAAATATAATTCACAAGTCCTTTGGTAAATCCTCCCGAACAAGATATGTAAAACCCATTAATTAATCTCAGCCCATATAAATGAAGATATCCATTTATATCTCTTAACAACATGATTCTATTATATGAATATGTAAATTCTAATTCTAATTGGACTAATGTCTTACATATGGATATTCCTAATGAAATATACGTTTCTTGTAGAATATTGTAATCGTGTTTAATTTTTATAGCTTCACGTTTTAACTCGAAAATAACGGGAGAGGCGGAGAAAAAATAATGTTAAGATATTCCAATCTCCACTATCAGCGTAATTTTCAAGATATGGCGTGTTGAGCGAACGGAACTCAACGCCGCGATTTGTTCAGTTATCAGAATGAAACATAAAGAACCCACAACCATCGTGTTTACAAAAAGACGCTGTGACGCTCAACTACGACCACCTATTATTATTGATGATAACCCCCACGCAAATAGACAATTTTCAAATCAAAATATAATAAATCTATACAGCCTTGAACTATACTATTTAAAAGAAAGAACCTAATAAAAAACATAATCATTTAATCTCTATAAAATATTTAAAGCAAAACGCTTACATCCCATAAAAGTAACTATAAAAGAGAATAGAGCCTTTACAACCACAATTATCGATTTAACAGATAGGCAGTTTTATTTGAAAAGAAAGAAAATAAACATCAAAAGTTCAAAAACATCTCAACATACGAAATCGCGTGACTTGTAACTTTTAAATTGGTATCAGTGAAGTTTAGATATGGTGCAAAGTAAAAAGAATGTGGTAGAAGCTAACAAAGATAAGCTAAGCTTTAAAGCAAGAAACATTTGAACAAGCTGGTATTTGCGTTTTTTTAAACGTTAAGTTTAAAAAAACGATTTCCCTCACAAATAGTAGAGTAGGCAGAGGGAACCTGGTGCTAAGACACTCTGTGGTTATTATATGTAGGTTACGTCTTGTTACTAAGGTGAAAAAATGGAAAAAATGATTCTTTCCAATGGAAATCGCATCGTCCCGTTTATAGTTACCAAAATGATTATTACAAAACCTGAAAAAGTTTCATTTAAAATGTGAAAAAATAGCAAAAGCAACATGCTTCGTTTAAGATTATTTATTTAATATATTTTATTCTTTATTAGTAGGCAGAAAGTACTAAGAAGTCTATTTCATTATTCTATCAAACTATTTGTAAAAAGGGAAAAATGTAGAAAAATATTTTTTTATTCAAAAAAATATATAACCGCTCTAACTTAACATTCAAGCCAGACAGTGTAAGTAAATCGTGATGACCGCTCATTAGCTACAGAAGGGCAATTCTGACGTACAACATAATTCAACTCGCTTCGGAGAATACTGAGAAAGATTCCCCGAAATTACTCACATGTCATTCTTCAAAAAGCCGAAAATATCTCAATTTTCTTTTCGCGTTAACAAATAATGTATCTGACATCCAATTTTTGTAAAAAATATAACAAGCTTTGTCTATATCTACTAGTATTATAAAGCTGAAGATTTTGTTTGGTAGAATACTCTCATCTCAGGAACTCCTGGTTCGTATACAATCCATATATCAAGAACGGCTATATTAAATTGCGTTATTGTATTGATAACTACGGTTAGAGTTACCACCCGTACTGTCATGTGTTATACACACCTCTTAGTTACTTTCATTTGACCACGGTGGCAAAGCCGCGAGTGAATATTAATTTTCATATAAAAATATAGTTGTACATGCGTTCGGATCTAGGTATTTTATACTATACCATAGATCTGAAGTGGCGCAGCACTGTAAACGCGATAAAGTGTGGGTTCGATTCTTACTCGAGGAAATTAAATATTTAATATTTTCATTACCTCACCCTGGTTACGACGCAATTCAGCGGAAAGAACGGAGGCAGGTCAACACTAGATTCCCATCATCTTCTATCTACCATACTTCAATTTCTTATATGTTTGTTACAGTTATGTATTTATTATAATACCGATTGTTTCTTATTTTAATTATTCACTACGTAATACATAGTAATCAGATTTTCTACTTCCTTTGCCAATGCCTACAACTGAATAAGGAACTAATACATAAATAAACGAATAGATGAATAAATAAGCAATCATTCTCAACGGTATTTGAACCCCTAATCCTAGAACACGCGGCATTACAAACGTAAGCATTTATATTTATTAGTGCGTAGTAAATTATTTATACTCCAATAAATAGTTCAGCTATAAAATTTTATTGCAAGTAAATAAAATAGAATAAGCTATATGTTGACAATGTGCGGCATGTATTATGCCACCCACTACGCAATGTTTCTTAAGTGGGCGATAAGGAAAATACTGAGTGCCCAGTCACTATGTCTATTTGCTTAAATTTTATGGCTAGTGTTCTGTTACGAACTTGGCCTGCGTAGACTACATGCCGAAGTAGATATTTTTTTTATTTTTACTTAATCTAGCTTCATGCTGTCTCTCGTGCAAAACAGGATATGCAGAGTGAACCTGGAGACCTAGTGATAAGACACTCCGTTCCCATTAAAACAGTTCCGATCCCCGCTTTTCGCTGAATTCTCAAGGCATTACGTGTATAATCACATTAATATCAGTTGCCATGATGAGATGATGCAGGAGATGTCAATTGTTATGATAACTGATTGACAGTTTAGTAGTTAATATAAAGTCTATCGCCCAGTATTAATAACCTATCTCCAACGTCAATCTTAGATTGTCTCATACATCTATCCAATCTCTAGATTGGATAGATATATGAAACAATCTAAGATTGACGTTGGAGATAGGTTATTAATATTGGACGTTAATGTACATAAATGGTCAATCTAGATAGAAAATTCGCATTACTTTTATAAATTGTTATTTTTAATTTTTTATTTAACAGGTGAGGTTAGAGAAGCAGAACATTTTGAAACGAAATTAAAGTGCAATAAGGTTTAAAAAAATATACACCTTAAGCTACATTCAAATCTGAATACAAATTTTCAACATTATACAATTTCAACATAATTTCTATAAATCCTTCTTCGACACTTACTTTACAAAAAAAAACTTATAATCAAAGATAAGTCGTGGGAACACTTAGCGTTCCCACAACTTTAACTTTACAAAAGTTAGTTTATCCGACACTTTTAATATTTCGATATGTGTAAAAGCTTTAATAAAATATTCAGCTTTCGATTCAAACGTCTAAAGGTTTCCGCAGTAGGCGCAACACTGTATGCACTCATAGATAATTCAAGCACGACTCAATGGAAATCAAGAGTGACTCGAGTTAAGAGCACATCGATGTTCACTTGATGTCTCGAGTGATCGTTAAATATTCGTACAAAAACTCTTTGGAAAGACATTGCGGTGGAGTTGGTGAGGATCGGACTATACGTGGTGGTATTGAATTCGATTTCAGTCAATTTTTATTAAAAGTTCCGATAAGGTAAATTAAATAAATAAAGTAAATACCGGCAGTGTCTTATATTTTAATTGCTTTAAGTGAAATTATATTACTATAGCCAAAAGTGCACCATGGCTTAATATTAAGATACTTCGTTCCTGACTTTTCGCGGGAATCGAAGCCACAACCATCGCGATCTGTGCCTCGTCTACTTAAGTAACAAAAAAAAATCAACATAGATTATCTAAGATAAGATCTAAGTAAGAATGAACATCAATATAAAACTACCCTCATTTTATAGAAACATGTGAAGTTAGAGGAGCATTTGCTAAGGCATTGAGATCGGTAGCGCATATTTCATACCATCTCGCAATCCAATACGGATCCCGTCACGTCCCGCGGCCCCACTGAATGGAGTGCATTTATTTATTACATTTCTATGTATATTTTTTTATGTTTCAGGTATTTGTTTGATGCGATATTTTGTGGGTAGTTGCAATTTTTTTTGAAAGGTTATAAAGGAATAGTTCTAGTATTATATTTTTTTTAGTTTTGCGCTGTTACCCACACGTAGCAGGGTAGACAAAGGGAAAATGGGAACCTGGAAAATTAGTGTTAAGACACTCTGTTTTCCGGTTTCCGGAAGAATTCGAAATATTACATGCCGAATGGCGGAATTCAACATCGCCTTTTTTCAAGCCTTAAGAGCAAGGGATTGATAATATTTCATTGTCTCTGAAGGGTCGCCTCGAATCCACAATCATTGCGTGAAGTCAAGACGCGATTACACTACGCTACAATGATCTCTGTAATGTTATATTGGTAAGCAACTTATACGTTTTCTATATGTACTTACTATTTGCGACGGTTGTCAGTTCAAATCACACGGATAAACTATGAAAAAAATTATAAGGAAAATTGAGTAAGTATATAAAAAATATATTTCTTAATAAACTAACAGGCAATACCTTCAGTTATTAACAAGAAATATAGTCTCAAAGAATGTGAGTAGGAATGTGTGATTTCTGTATCGATCGGATGTGGTTGATTATTTTTTTCTTTATTTAAAGTACCGTTGGAGTTGTTACAGCACGGACAGATGGTCTTGCACGGGATATTATTAATTATATAATTTTTTTTAAATACATTATAAAATATTTGTTATCATTTCTCATACTAACAAGCTCGAGACTTTAACTAAGGTTTTTATTGTGTATATACATTTTTCTCATTTAATAGAGCTATATATATTTATAAATTCTCTTTTTTCTTGTCATAGAGTAGGACAAAATGCGGCCGAAATATCGAACTTTTTAAAATCTCTTTTAGGAATTTTTATCTTCGAATATAATTGAAATTTACATTTTGCTATGACAACGTTACGATGGCGATTTTAAATAACAATTTATGTATATCCATATAGATGATATGTATTTATATACCAAAAACGGAAAGGGATTTAACTCAAAAAGTACATTTAGCACTGGCTATAATAAGATCAGGTATATAATTTTAAATGTAACTTGGTTATTAGTCTTAGGTTTAGATTTTTAGAGGAAATATTTAAAAATAAAAAAAAATGTTATGGTATGAAAAAAAGGATACGAACCATATGTCTGTAGAGTTATCAGTTTTTAAATATATTTTTTTAAAAAGTAAGTAGCAAAACACAGAGGTTACAGAAATTTTGAGTTAGACCACTTTTGTACTAAGGGTGCGATATGCCCTAACAAAGCATATACAAAATATACGTACGGATGTATGTACGTCAATAAGTGAGTGTAGGCACATTTTATGAGGGTACAGTGCGTGATAGTTGAATTACGAGAGTTAGCCGCAAAGGCAATAAACTAATACAGGGATAAGATAGTACTAAGCTTTTCTTTAGAACGTCGTGATATCTACAAGTTTAAATTATATTAACAAAACTTTGTATTTCGTAAGTAGGTTTACAGTTGGTACAGTGTAATATGAGCTTTTTGTTTAAACGCGGAGGTAGTGGATTCAAATATACATTATTTACATATATATGAAAAGCTATTTCAGATTGTTTCAATTTAAATAAATATTGGCAACAATCTGCTTTGAAATAACTAGAAAAATGTTTCAATATTTTCGTTTTCCAGTTCTAATTACAGTCTTTTAGACCGAGAGTGATCTTTAAAATTTCCATTTGGTATTAACTCCTATCCCGATAATATTAGCAAAATATGTATAAGATAATATAAATATTGATATATCTAGAATATGATTAGTACTTTTATAATTCGGACAGAAAACGACACTAAGTTCGATCTCTCTTTACTGCGGGGTACAGCGTGAAGTTGCATATACCCATATAGTGATGTGGTAAAGGTACATAAAAAATCACATAATATTGCCCAAACATATCCATCATTTAATTACCTTAATAAGCAACACTGAATCCACTTCAACAAGATATCTTAATGAAGACGAATGCATCTCCATATCTAATGCATTCTATTCAATAACTTAAGAATGTCTATAATAAGTTTGTACTGCACTGTATACCGCCCACTGAGTTCGCCCACTCTTTCTTTGATTGTTAGAGCATTTTTATGGCTTTATAAGCTTTGATTAGAAAGTTATAAATATATACCGCCCTTTTAAAGTGATAAAGTTGTAGTTGTAGTTTAATGCTAAAAAAAATGTCAGATCAGAAGGAATTCTGGGAACCTAGTGTTAAGACACTCCATTCCCCAGTAAGACACTACCGTTTCCCATTTTCCGGCGAATTCTTGGGACTCAACATACAATGTCTTGAGTGGCTTGAATTGCAGAAAGTTACGCGAGCGAGGAAATGGAAATATTAAATATTGAACGATTGCACTTGCACTCTTGTGCCCCTGCGTCACGACGGCCTTTAAATATAAATTATTATATATTATCATATTTAAAATATATAGAAAAATATATTTTATATATATTATGTCTCAACACTCCCTCTTCGTAATATATATATACACACACGGTTTCCTCTGCCTACCGTGCTGTGTGCGCGATAGAGCGTAAGCTGATCATAAATAAATTATATAATTATATTTTGTTCAAGATAAAAATACAGGGTAATAGTTACCTATTTATACACGAAGGGAACAAAGACTAAGTAGAATTGGTCACGTCCAAAGAATCTGACCTATCGGTTTGGGTGGACGCCAACATTCTAATTAATAGCCTATACATTTTACGATTCGGCGGGCAACAAATGTATTATACAAATATCTTGTATATAGATAAATATATATTACTTCTGTACGTATGTTTGTTACTCTACAACTGGAGTAATTTCGTTGAAATTTTGTGGTTGAGATTAATTGTATTAGGTTCCCGGAGCTTAAGCCTAATAGTAGGTACTATAAGCTTAATAGTTGGTGTGTGTGTAAATGTGTATTAATTAAATAATAATGTTAGTTTTTACAAACTTGAGACTGTAAACGTTTATGCGCTTTGGTAACGAGGCAAAGCACGGCGTTTAGTTTCGCTACTCAACACGCAATCTAGAATTCGACGGAAAGTGGGGAACGGGAGTATTTTAACGGGATACAGCGTGAAACTGAAAAAAAAAACTAAACTAAACCAGCTTTATCCCTAGCTGGGTGGGTAGTCAGAGAGAACGGAGCGCCAAACTATATTTTTGTAATTCTTTATTTCCGGGCAGGAAAACGTCTGCGGGGCAAACTAGTGTATAGAAAAATACTAAATCCCAGTCTAGATCTCGGTTGGATAAAAATGTTTACGGTGTCTTATCTAAAATAACGACATTGTCTTTTTACTCTTATCTTTTGATAGATTCTTTAATTATACATCTATTTGTCTGTCGGTCTGTCTGTGATTGTTAAATAACAGCGTTTTTTCTAAATATATATAGTTATTTATAGAATACTAAAATAAAAACAAACACTTAAAAATTTCGTCTGTCTCTCTTTATATTATTTCGGGCTACTCTTCAGAGTAGTTGAAGCGGATTTTATAGGCCAAACATTAAACGGTAGAGGGAGTTGTCGAGTAACATGTAGGCTAAGTTTGTCCCGGAATTCCTGTGGGATCACGATTTACGCGGGAAAAGTTTGGTTTTTTTAACTTTTTACACAGATTTAGAAAAATAGAGTTGTCGAAGAAAAAAATATTAACTATATGGTATGAACAATCCGCGAGGCGGTAGCTGAGCTCTGCATTCGTACGAGTCATCACCGGAAGTAGAGACAAAAAAAAAACATTCAAAAATAAAAAATCAAATATATTATTATTCATCAATAAAATAAACAATTATTATTCATCAAAAAAATTAAACATAAAAATATAAAAAGTATAGTCAACACTAGTTACATAAATTAAATTGTATCATATATTATTTGAGGCCAGTCGTGGCACAAAGTGAAGCATGAAGCAACTTCTTATTTTGAATAAAAAAAAATTAGACTTTGTAACTGCAAAATCGACTGGTTGTGGGTTCGATCCCCACTCGAGGAAATGAAATGTTTATTTCAATTTATATTTTCATTTCTTCGCTCTGGTGTCGAGGTAAAGCGCGGCGTTGAGTTCCGCCACTCAACGCAATGCCTCCAAATTTCGGCGGAAAGCGGGGAATAGAGTGACTTAACACTAGGTCCCCTCTACTTACCCTGCTGTGTGCAGGATTACAGCGTGAAGCTGATCATATGAACATTTATTTTATACATTTATACATACATATATTATAGGTACAGGCACATAAAGCTATAAAACAAAAGCAATTACACAAAACGCCAGTAAAATTTAACATTGTAAAGTTACTTTTACTATTAATGTTTATATGTACGTAATGCGCATAACCTCGCACAGTGTGGTGTACTCGTATGGCAGCGGTAGGTATAGGCAACATAGCACAGTCGTCATAAATGCTACGAAAAGTAGGTTGTGAGGTCCAAGAAGCAAGGTCGATAGGCGTGGCTAATAATGGTGTAAGTTATAAAGGGCCACTTGGCCTTTGAGATTTATTAAAGCCTATGTAATTTTGAAGTTTAATAAGGTGTTGTTGGAGATTTTTTATTTTTTTTATAAATCCATGATTTCATTATTAATTGACTTTTAAATTACGAGTCCTGCTACGTTCAAATTTTTATACGTTTTCTAAATAAGTTTTTTTTCCTAAGTGTGGAATAACACTTTAAAAGTGTTAAAAAATATTATAAATATATTTTATTATATTTATTTTATTGTGGCCTACCATATATTTTGTATACTAAACAATAGCCGTAGGCTCTTATCAATGCTTAACCCTGATAAATAAATTAAATTTAAAATATAGGTAAAGTAGAATAAAAAAAGAACTAAAGAACAGAACACAAAGACTAAGAACATAAATAAATTACAATTTTTAATATGCAAGATGATATGAGCAAGAACTGAACTCGTGACCTTCCTAGCAGATTATCAGGTAAAGACGCATCTGTTTTACATTAAAATGAATAACAATAGAAGGGACACTAACAAAGTGTTCAGTAAAGTGCACTTTCCTTATCGTCGTCTGTATGTACGAGTTTAATACGTTTGTTTATATAGTTCAAGCCTAGTTAATTACGTGGAAATTTTGAATTTCAAGCTTTAATTTATATATTGCAATATGTTTTTTAATTTTAAATTAAATTTTAAAAAAGAAGCCTTGAGTACAAAACAAAAAACATACCTATCATTGAGAGAATTATAGAGTTAAATTAGTGGCGATTCACTCTGATTTCACTTTTTGTTTTATATAAATATCATACAGGAAAATAAAACAAAACTGAAGATGCAATTCGAAGGAGACTCGAGAATACAATAGGTGATGAAATCTAATACTCCAAAAAAAAATTTCCATCTCCATATTAACTTAAGTAAAAAAAAAACAACAAAAAATCGCTTATACGCCATGACTTGAGGTAACCACAAACGGTTTACGAGTTACGAGAAACCCGCCGCCGTATATGGAACAATATGATTTTAAACAAAATCATTGGTTTCGCGGTTAACTTTCTGGGCAGGAGTAATCTAAAAGTGCTTTCAGAGAAACATTCGACTTTTCAATACGAAATAACTGAGCTTTTCAAAATGAAACAGTGTATGTTCAACCCAAAGTTTATAGGTAATTGAATTTATGTGTGTTGGCTTTGTAAATTATTTCTAGTAACAGAACATACTATTTTTTTTTTCTATTTTTAACATAATATTTTTTTTTCTATTTTTTCTTATATTTCAAATAAAAAAAAACTTTTCGTTTTTATGGGGACAAATAATGTGATAAATACAAGGATCTATTAATTACGAAATTTGAATTAAAACCTCCGTTGTAAGCCGTGGTGGTGGAGCTTCTACTTGTATTGTAGAAGAACATGCAGTAAAAGAACAATCATAAATTATACAATAATGGCGTCATAACTTAACGTTTATAGCATACAATGATTGTTGTTTAAATTCTTAACCGCACTTAAAAAATAAAAATAGTTTTATTTTAGAAAACTTATAAAATATTTGAACGTTGGAACGTACGAACGAACGAACGTCCGCCTAGGTTGGAATTGTTATAAGCTTATAACACCTTACTCTTGTTTTCTTAAAAGTACATATCTGTAGAAATATATATTTTTAAATAAGAACAAAAGATCGTAACATTGAAATGTTTTTTTAAAACCTTAGTACGAAAAGTTATGGTACATAAAATATTTAAATGTTCAATCAGCGGATACAAGATTTAGTCTTTCATTTTAGGTATTATTCTTGTTTTTCTTCGAAACACGCTAGCGCCTATCGTAAGATTGTAATTCAATCGGTATATAAGTAAATAAATATTTTTTTAGCTTTAGGCCACGGAACGCCAAGACCACTTTAAAATTAAAACGCAGCGATGATAAATCATATATGTAATTTCAATAATTCTAAATTAAAGAGCCTAAATTTCTAAAGACCGCCCAACTACGCAGCTTTACATATGGAACTTAATGTTAAAACATTGCATTTCTTCCTTGCTGCTAAATTTTAGATACATTGCGTATAGATTGATGAAACGCCGCGTTTTGTCTGTCGGAGCAGGGAATTAAAAATAATGAAATAAAATGATTGGTGAACCCAATAGTTCTCGCGGTAGTGGAGATCAAACTCCAAACCCTCGTATTTACGGTCAAACGCTATCCTACTGTGCCACGACGACCTCTACGTGACGCCATCCATAAAAACAAAAACGATAGCGACTGTAGAAAGATATACTACTATATTTTTTAATTTTAATGGTACCAAAAGCCGCAGATACTATAAGCATGATGAATCATATTAAAGATCAATGTAATTTAACAATTATCGTCATTATATGGATGATTACTAAAGAAATATTTATACGATATTAAAGAATGTTAATGAAATTCATTTATTTAACGTCGTATAACCCGCATTTTCGTAGGTCCAATAGTTTAAAAAAACACACTTAAACAAATGAGACAAACAACAGAAAACTTTAACGAAAGAAATGATAAACAACAGACTACCTACTATTCTCTTACCCAAAAATACTTAAACGAAAGACGTAACCAACTATGTCGCGTTGAAATACATTATAATTATTGGATAACTCCAAAATGTGCATTCGCTTCTAAATTAACTTTGCTATAGAGCCAGGCGCAGAATTGAAGCATTCACTCGTCCATCTCCAAACGACATCTGGGCGTTGACACAGTATGAAATTGGAAGGATTATCAAATGCCATCTAGGTGGTCAACTCAGTCAGGTGAAACCCTCGGTTTCCTGAGGGAGGCCCATCTTAAACGACCAAGGTTCAATGCATGGCTCATGAGTCGGATTTGGAGGAGAATAGAAAGTCCCTCGGAAGTAGTCTTACGTCTGACCTCGGGCGGCCGGGTATGCCACGGAGTGCTGCTCCTTAGGTGCAGGTGATACATTGGCGCAGTGGAATGCATTGGACGCGAGACGACCAATGTGTACTTCCAGGCTTTCTATTTTTATGTTGCGATGATGCGTGGAATTCCTCACTTAGTGCGTCACTCGACGGAGGATGAGGTTCCGGACCACCTGCAGGATTTCTCGTTGAGTGATACTCGCTAGGGCGTTGTGATGTCATCAGTGTATAGTGCGTAGAGAGCAGGTGATAAAATGCTGCCCTGGGGAACAACGGCAGCGATCAAGTCGCTGCTAGACCTCGAACTCTCAACTCTCACGCAAAATGTCCTGTCACTGAGGCAGGGAGGCAAAGACGTGCTGGGGGGTGCCGGCTCTGAGCACTTATTGAAGTAGGCCCGGGTGCCAACGCGGTCGAATACGCGCGCTACGTCGAAGAAGACTACTATTGCACTCTCCTTTCGGTTGATCGCTGTTGCGGCGTAGTATAACCAGAGTGGTATACCCGCTTGCCAAACTGCTCCCTTCGCGGGTGGATGTGCGACTGGAGAAGTGAGAGGAATAACTTCTCGAACCACTTGGCGACCGCGCTAAGGAGGGTTATAGATCGGTATCCCTCAGGCTGCGGGCTCTTTCCAGCCTTGGGCAACATGATGACCAGGCCTTCCTCCCATGCCCGGGGGAAAGAAACCAGGCTGCGGCGGATCCATTTTTATAAGCAAAAGGTTGCGGGGCGCGGGGGACGCGTGGTGGGCGGCGAGCCGTTACACAGCAAGAATTTTTTAGTACCGTAATTTTAAATCTGTGCTAATAATGTTCTAAAGTATTTATTGAAATGAAAAACAGTAAACAACATTTTAATCTATATTAAATGGCCAAAAGGTAACTAATATATATACTTATATATATACTGAAAGTAAGGGTTAAACATGAGTCGATATAGCTTTTCTCTAAAACTATTTGTAATTTCAAAATATTGTAAACAGCAAAGTTTATCTTTGTTTAACGTAGAACATTAATAACTTATTTAAAAGGATAGGGATTAATATCATTATGGACACACATCCCTTACAATAAGAAAATATAATTAAATTACCGTCTAATTTCCGTCTCCTCTACGCTTTCATTAGTAAGACTTAAACGATTTTTATTTGCATTTCTTGTTCTACGACCTATGAACGACTTTTTCGTGGCATAATTAAATTAAAAAAGGAACGGTTTAAAAAAGTAAAAAAAAATAATAAAAGAACAGAAGAAGAGTAAACAAAATAAACAACAGGATACTTAAACGAAAGATATGATAAACAAAAGACAACCTACTATCTATTAATGAAAAAAGATGAAACTAAATATATCGCGCTGAAATAATACATTAAACTCTAATTATCCAATACGCACAATCGCATCTAAATCTACTTCGCTACAGAGGCAGGCGGGGAGACGGGCGCGGCGGACGCGTCGCGGGGCGCGGGGGGACGCACGGCGCGTGGCGAGCCGTTTCGCAGCAAGGATTTTTTGATATTGTAACAACTTCTAAAGTACTTATTAAAATGAAAAACAGTAAACGACAGTTATGATCTGCATTAAATGGCCAACGTAACTAATATACTTATTTATATGCTTTATGAGTAAGGGATAAACGAAAAATGATCCAAATCTGCGGTTTATAGCCGGCGCGATGTGTCAACAATTAAATGCGTTTTTCTCTAAAACTATTCGTAATTTAGAATTAGTGTAAAGGACAAATTTTATCTTCGTTTAACGTAGAAAATTAATAAAGCATTTAAAAGGATAAGGATTGATACCATTATGGACAAACATCCCTCACAATAAAAAATATATTCATATTATTATTTTTATACAGAAATATGCTCACTGTATGTTATCCTTAGAAGATACAAATATGCTGTCGCTGACTTTTTTGTAGATCTTATTAAGAGAAATAATACTCTAGTACATTGTTTTCATGTAGGACTTACCATTAAAGCAGCGCATGCGTGACAGTTTCTCAACGGGTAGGACTTTATCCACATTTATCATATTTATGTCTTACATTAAAATATACATATAATAAACTATATATAAACCTTCCCTGAGAAATACTCTACCTAATGGTGAAAACCGCATCAAAATCGGTTGGGTGGTTTAGAAGAAGATCGCTTAGAAAGGCCAGACAGAGACGAAATGCGTTCTTATTTTATAAGATATAGAGATAGAGATATATATATATATATATATATATATATATATATATATATATATATATATATATATATATATATATATATATATAATTTATTAATTACTTATTTAGAAAACGTATAAAAAACCAGGAGGCGCAGGTTCGAGTCCCGCTACGTTCAAATTTTTATAAGTTTTCTAAATAAATATTTTTCTTTTCCAAGTGTGGAATAACACTTTAAAAATGTTTAAAAAAACAAAGTAAATTTCATAAATAACTAAAGTTTACCAATAACACAGTAGTGATAACTGCATTAAAATCGGTGAAGCCGTGTGTGAGAAAAGCGTATACATGGCTTTTATTACATTGATACATATATTTTGATAGTGAAAATCAGACGGATCGACCAAACGTTTACAGAAAAGAAGATTTTTAAAAAGATTTCGACTCATAAATATAAACATACAATAGCAAAAACATTTCAGCCGAAAATTTACTGGCATTCGCGTATTTAAGATCATTTGGAAAACGGCACCTTTAATCCAGTATCAATGGCGTCCTATTTCAACAGAATTCACCAAAAGGCCCGCGACAGCCAGAACGAAAGACGAAAGCATAAAAAGGCAAGTTATTCGAAACGCGACGGGCGGGAGTCGAAATACGATCGACGAAACGTAAAAGTTGATTTCGCTAACGAAGACAGCCTAAAAAACGGCTACAATGCTAAACTGTTGAAGGGTATGAGAATAAAGCCTCGAATGCCTCAACAGCCTCGCCTGTGGCATAAAGACTGGCGAATATTTCTGCGAAATCACTTGTGTTTGCATGGAGGTGTATGAGCTGGGATTTTGTTGGAATTAACTTAAGGTGAAGTTGAGTTAGTATTTTTTTAGTATTAATGATTTGCTTTTTGAAGGAAATGGACTATGATATAAATTTAATTTCTTGCTTTGGTGCGCGGCACCGCGGCACCGCAGCTCAAAATCTCGAAAAATTAGTGAAAGGTGGGGAACAAATTATGTAATGTATGTTCCCTCAGCGTACCCTGCTAAGGTCAAGGCGTGAGTGATTTTTTTTGCAAGTTTTGTTTTGAGGATCTTTATTTATTACTATAATAATAAATACCAAAAATAATAAATACTTTAGGGCTAATTTAAGCAGTTGAACTTGTTTTTTATTTTATTAATGATAAATCACATAAAATAATATTCAAATATTTTTTGCTTAAAACATTCCTTGCACATAGCTCAGTAGTCAGGGAGAAACTAGTGGTAAGACACGCCTCCTTTCCATTTAATTTGGAGACAGTGGGTAACTTAAGGAAAGGAAATGAAAGCAATTCAAATAATTAATCAAGAACACAGCTACAATAAAAATAAACATTATCAATATTCAAAATGAGCACGTAACAAAATTATAATACTAATTTCTTACACAGCTTACATTTAAATATTATATTTTAGAGGTTTCTAAGAAAGTCGAACTGGACAATGTTTTTCTAGTACAATACACTATAACACTTCCTTCATAAAGAAGGGGCCGTAGCGCATTTTAAGTGCGTACAAAGGAACGTATAAACACTGTTGAATTTACAATATTATTTACATAATATATTATAATGTTTTCTTATTCTCTTATTATATTATATTTTTTAATAACTTCCATTCCCCAATTTCCACCGATTTCTGAAGGCATTGCGTGTTTAATGGCGGAATTCAACGCCGCACTTATTTAAGTCTACCTTTTAAAATAATAAAATAAAATTAAATGAAATCAGCTTCACGCTGTATCCCGCACACAGCAGGGTAGGCAGAGAGAACCTAGTGTTAAGACACTCCGTTCCCCACTTTCTGTCAAATTCTGGAGGCATTGCGTGTTGAGTGACAGAACTCAACGCCGCGCTCAGCCTCGACACCAGAGCGAAGAAATGTAAATATAAATTTAAGTAAATATTTCATCTCCTCGAGTGGGGATCGAACCCACAACCAGTCGGTTTAACAGTCACACTTCGTGCCGTTGCGCTACGACTGGCCTCTGAAGTAATAAAAAGTAAATTATAAATAATTGTAAGACAAATGTATGATAACATATTTCCAATGTAATTCCTATACGAGAGGTCCAACTTTGATAAAAACATCGGGTCTTGCTAATTATTTCAAGACTTAATTCTTCTTAAGAAATGTTAAATTAAACATATTAAAGTGCCATGACTAAAAACGAGTTACCAGTTCAAAAACTTTTGTTTTTTCTCTTTTTAGCCTGCCTCAAAATATTTGTATAAAGTTTTGTACACTACAATAAATATAAATAAAACTTTTGAAAGGTTAAAAGTCGGAGTATAAACATAAAAAAAAATACTGAATGACTTTGCGTACTAGATATCGAAACAAAAAGCACATTGGATTTAATAGCAGTCCTATTTTTTTTGAGCTATTGCTTGGTTGGTTTCTCACCATAGAAAAAACTTGACATTTCTAAGGGGCTTGTATAAAACTTCGAATTTGATAAAAAAAGGGGGGAAAGCAAAAAAAAGTAAAAAGTTAGGCACAGAAAAGAAAAGATAAAGCACTCTGTTCCCACAAACACGACAAGGTTACGTAAAGCTATCACTATAATCAATGCAACTAATTAATACATACCATTATCTCCCATAAGCCCACGGTATGTGTTCACATATAGGTATAAAATAAAAGACAAACATCAACACTTTTAAATATAGTTAAAATGTAAAACTTTTCAGAGTACAAGACCAAAACACGGGTTTTCTAACTTTTCAAAGGGAAGCCAGCTTCGATACTCGAAACTTTTTGCGGTGTACGTTTTGCGTGGACGCACAAAAAATATGGGAGTGCTCGCTCTCGCTACGTTATTGAAATTTGTGGACCGGTTGTTTGACAAAAAGCAAAAGTTTCGCGGTCCCCTTGACCCTTGTCAAAGAGTGTCGAGTCGATGGGTCTTCCTTTATAAGGATTTTTGTTGATAACTGAATGGATAGTGTGTCAGAAACGACCAAAGCTGTTAAGATCTTCAATAGTTGTTAAGATTGTTTTAAAAATTATGAAGATATACTTTGTATATTCGTTTGCTGTTTAATTGTGTAAGTTATTAGTGTATATAATTTATTTTTTTCAGGTTCATGCTGTATTCTGCATATAGACAGAAGTAGCTCATTGTAAAAACAGTCCACTCCCCACTATTTATCGAATTCTGGAGGCATTGCGTGAGTTAATCGCGGAACTCAACGCTGCGCTTCACCTCGATACCAGTGTCGGATTTACAGTTCCACGCTTGTGCTCCTGTCCCACGACTGGCTTCAAATATTATCATTGTATATTTTTTTTTTATATTAATGCTCAGCAAAGACTTTTTCTGAATATGCAAAAATAGAACTAAATATAATTTTCAATTAATAATTAAGTGACTGTAAACTAATAATTTCGTTAATTACTATACTAAATTATTACTTTACACTCAAAGCTACTACTTGGTCAAAACTCTTGACTTGGATACAATATTTTTAAAACCAATTTATATAACATTTTATTACGTTTTCTTCAAACAGATTGTAAATAACAAAGGCAAAATTCAGCTTGAACAAAATTCAGCTTAATTAAAACTTGTCGTTTACATTTAAACGAAAACAATATAATTTCGTGATAAAAATCCGTAAAATCCAGCGTGAACCTTCAATTTTGGGGACCATTGGGTAATTAATAATGAGAAGTTTCCTTTAGACTATGCCAAATTGAATGATAAGAGGCGATTCGATAAACTCGGTTTTAAGTGAGTCAGAAAACACTCCCGATTTATAAATGTCTCGCAGTGTTATTTTATAGGTATCTTATATAAGAACCTGTTTACAAAAATCGGCGGGTCCTTTAAGTTGAAACAAAATCTTCTCTTCCAGTAGTACATTAAAAGTTTTTATTTTTTTATATAAAATGAAGCTTATTTTTTTTACAAAAAGGCCACTTTCGACGCTTGAATGGTTATAAAAATATTCGATGATATTTATTTTTAGGAAGATACTATAGCATATTAAAATATTTTAAATCATCCATCTGATGTACCGCGAATATAAGATTTAATAAAATCGGCCATGTCGGCCATTATGGTACAATGGGTTGATTAGATTTAAATACTGTTCATTTTCCCATTATGATAGACTAAGCGCGACGTTGAGTTCCGCCGCACAAAATGCAATGTCTTAAAACTTGGGCTGAGAATGGGTATTGGAGTGTCTTGACTATAGGTCCTGTCTGATCAAAATGAAGATATTTATCATCACTAATAATAAAACATATAATTCCATTCAACTGGCGTTATAGTTGACGTTGACGTTTGTCCGGTCAGGTCAGCTAGATATTGGCAATCAAATATTTGTTCTGGTCTGATTAGGATCAGCACAGGCTATCGCAATCGATATCGGGTCGGTGCACGCATTGTCGTGTTATATAATATTAGACGCAATAATGCCCCAAAGTAGAATGTATTATAAATGATAGTACGGGTTCAAATCGTTTTCGGTTTTCGGGGTAATAAGTACTATTCAAAATATTTTAGTACATTTATTTTATTGTCGTTATAAATCTAAATGGACGTTTGTAAATATCGACATCTAATTTCACATATATTCGTTACGTTCGACTATTTGCAGCGTTAAGTTCCGCCACCCAACACGCAATGCCTCTGGAACTTGTCTTAATGGTAACGGAGTTCGACGTGCAGGTGTGACAGCGTGGTTAGAATAAAATTTAAATAATATCTCTCTATCTCTCTATTCCATGGGAGCCCCTATAGTATATTTATAATAGACATCTATCAACAATAGATTCCTACAATTTTTTATACATAACGCACCAACGATATCGACAACATCGTGTTATTTGTCGTGTCGTTTACATTTCAATATGGACGGGAACAGGAAATTGGTTTGCAAGCACTGTGAACGCTTCAAATGATTTGTATCGGCGGTGCGATCACTTAGGGGTCATGGAACCTGTTGAACTATTACCAACTTTGTTTTTAGGACATTAAGGTTCCCTTTGGGATGGATTGAAACACACAAAACAAGGTGCGCCTAGCTTGTGGTAGCTTTCAAAGGGCTTTTGGAATATTAAAATGTATATGGCGGTGAACCGTAAACATAAGGTATGGATATTCTTTTGGTTTCATCATGTAGATATATAGGTAGGTATAGACTTTGAATTTTATATCTAGATTTTTCTATATAGCTTTAAATATTATTATGCATATTGTTTATAATTGCGGGAGACACGATACATGATAACATCATGATAATTAAATTATTTTTTTTACAAAGAAGAACTTAATGTTTTTGAATACTTGATTATGAGTATAACATTTTAGAAATATATCATTTTTTATAGTAAACTCCGAAATGGTAATAATTAAATTAAAATTAGCTTTGGAATATCAATGCGTGGATATTGATGTACAATGTGTATACACATTTTTTATATTATTAAGATACACAAGAGAAAAGAAGAACAAGCAGTGCTTCCAATTCGGGCGGATGGTGAATACCTCAACACTGGGTCATCTCTAATATATATAATTTAATACCCACTATTTATTATATTAATATAAAAAAATACTACCCAACATATTATGTCATTTACGGAAAAAATTGAAAAAATTTAATATCGCGAAATTACACCCAATCTCTTGTTAATACTCACTCACTGAAGTCTGCTAAAAGCTGTCTGGTCTCTAAAGTAGTAATAGTAGAGACAAAGCTGACGCTCCACTAAATTTAAGGCTTTACTATTCTTGTAACTGCTAGAGGTGCTATAAATTATTATTTTGTATTTATTTCAGCTCTCCAAAGTGAGAGATAAAAATTAGGCGTAAAGGCTTATTTTTTTTGTCAGTCAGACATTAAGTGTATAATAAAACTATGGCGTGTACCGACAAACGCTGTCATAGTGAACTACCATATGATGTTTAGTAAAACAAAATTTAATACATATAATATTGTATACACATATATAATGAAAATGCTATATCTGATAGTAATAAGCATAGTATAACACTTTTTATGCAGCAC
The DNA here is from genome assembly GCA_021202915.1 of Heliconius himera. Taxonomy (NCBI): domain Eukaryota; kingdom Metazoa; phylum Arthropoda; class Insecta; order Lepidoptera; family Nymphalidae; genus Heliconius; species Heliconius himera. The sequence goes on from JAJHJA010000342.1 coordinate 104,093, forward strand.
TTTATTAATCCACACAACTCTCAGAGTGGAAGGAGTTCCTTTCAATCGTCGTATACAATCGTCGTTTCTCATCATCTATACTAATATTATAAGTCTGAAAAACTTGTCCGGTTTGATGCATTAATCTCAGGAACTTCTGATTCGAATAGAAAAATTCCTTAAGTTTTGTATCCAAAACATACTAACTTATTGATTATGAGGAAAAGGATATTACGTTGATGTGTATCGCGGCGCAGCGGCACAGTGTGACTGTAAAACCGACTGGTTGTGGGTTCGATCTCCACTCGAGGAGATGCAATGTTTACTTAAATTTATATTAGAAGAGAAGATGGGGAACGGAGTGTCTTAACACTAGGTTCCCTCTGCTTACCCTGCTGTGTGTGGAATACAGCGTGAAGCTAATTTATTTATTCTTATTTATTTTAATAACTACAAACTCTACTATATCAACCAAAATATTGTAGAGTAATGCACGCTTCTTGTTGTCTAGTGGTAGGTTGGTATGAATGCAGGTTGCATGAATAGTTAACAGGTTGGCAAGGTGCCAGTGAAACCTACTTGGTTCACGGTGCAGGTCTTTTCGCTGTAGGCGGGTAAGAATATGTTCATCAAAAGAATTACGTTGAGTAGAAATCGAATCCACATTATTGTAGAGTTTTATATTTTATTGTATAGTTTAGAAAGTTATAAATTGTATATATGTAATGATATTTGAAATAAAAATATATTAATATTATTATATTGAGGCTAGTCCGCCACGAGTGTTTCAAAACTAGGTTGTCAGATTCCCTTTACCTACCATGCTAGGATACAATGCAAAGCTAAAAAAAGATAAAAATAAATAAAAATAATAAAAATAATAAATAAGATTGAAAACTTCTTTCACTATTAAACAACCGACGTACTTCCCTCAGATATATTTACATACGTATTTTAACTGGCATTTGCTAGGGGTGGCTACGAAAGGGTTGATTACGAATGCGAGGGGAAACAAGAGTGCTGTGTTAGATTTAAATTTAAGTGAAAGCAAATCAAATTTACAGTAGAAGGCTATTTAAGTACATTTCCACACACTATATAAAATACTATATTATACAAGGTTTTGCTACATTTTTATTAATTTTTCTTTTTTAGAAATATCCTAGCATTTGTTCGTATTAAATAATTCCACTCTACAAAAGTATAATTATATATATATATTAATATAGTATACGTACATATATTATATAATACGGTTCCTTGACCCAGTGATATATGAGTACAGATATCACAAATAAAGAAATCGTACTGACATTCACTGACTTCCCTACAAACCCACTTCATAATAACTTATTTCGAATTCGTCACACGCACTGTATATAAGCTTATCAAACACTAGCAAATTTGAACCTTATTTATGAGTAGACAAGATAAAAATTGAGACAAATAAAAATTTTAACTTTTGACTACACCATGTACATTTCATTATAAGCCTTATAATGTACACTTTTAGTACTATAATAGTTCAAATTTAAATTTGTGGGTCTTCGTATCAAATGTTTGATTTTACCAAGCCGATGCACACCTCGTGACTTGAATAGCGGAACGATTTAAAATCGATAATTGTATTCGATGTCTCGATTACGTCTATTGATGTTAATTAATTCGATTCAAGTTAAAGATTTGTTAGAAATGGAAGTGTAATTAATAATGGTTGGTTAAAAGTGATTTATAGATTTTTTATATTTTGAAAGTGTGATTCCACACTTAGAGAAGAAAATTTTCAAGTAAAAAGTAATATCTTGGAAGATTAAAGAAACCAATTATTTATAGACTTTATTTTTTAATTAATGAACGTGACTGGGTTTGTAATTTTTTCTTTTTAAATAATAGACTAAACTAAATTATGCTTATAATGTTAATAATTTAAATATATATATATATATATATATATATATATATATATATATATATATATATATATATATATATATATATATATCAAAATTGTAATGGTGGAACACAAGGCTCTAAGTACAAATAAAAAAATACTCCGAGGGAGGATTGAACTCACAATCATCACGTTTACATTCGCTGTACCACTGCATCACAATGGTTTTTTGTTACAAGTAGGTACTTGTTTATTTATTATGTAAAAATAAATAATTTTATGCCAAACTTAAAAAAAAAATACTTTTAAATAAAAAAAACACAGTCACACACAAAATGACATTATAATTTCAACATATTATACATATAATAGCACTCAACACATTAGATCCGCTTGAATAATTTTATTTTGGCACGTCATGTAAATATTTACGTTAGAAGCTTATGCTGTATTATTACTGTAGACGCGACAATGTCTGACGCCATATTAGAGTTAATTTATTATAAAATGTGAAAAAATATAATGATGACAGCTGCTATGAGTTAATTTAAATATATTTTTTTATTAGCGCGGCGTTGAGTTTCGTAAGACAACATATAATGTGTCAAAAAGAGGGTGGCACAAAGAAGAGAATTTCCGTCGAATCGTCTTTAAAAAAAAAAATACTAAATATTTCATTCCCCCGAGTAGAAATCAAACCCACAACCGTATGAACTAAGGAGTACGCCACGACGGCGTCTACTATATCAACTTAATCTCTTTTAATTTAAAACGACTGTATAAAATATATATACCTAGTAAGCAAAAAGCTACCTAAAACTTTATCTTATCTTTATATCTTAGTAAATTTCTAATTTCACAGACTATAATTTAGGCCAAATTCAAGTCTAAATAAAAAAAAATCGACCCACCCAACAAATGATGGCGAAACAAAACCTCGAAGGTCTCAATCAATTCGGCCATCTTCATATATTTGACGTTGACAGATGCACTTACCGCTCCTCGTTTAATTGGATTCCGTCCGGGCTTTAGGCAAAAGGGTAGTTTTGTTTGTTTTTCAAGAATCTGTATCTGTATACGTATGTAAAATTTTATTTTGAATATATTGGTAGAATCAATTGCGTAATAAAGGTATATGTTATTTTATACGGAAATCGTGTAACTGGGCTATAAAATGGAAAATCTATTTTTTTAAGGTCTGGTAGGAATTACTCGAATTCGGTACTTCACTATACTCCCCGATGAGCACAAATGCAAAATTTCCTCTTAATACTCTCGCGTAGTCTCGTCTACGGACTCTACAGAAGAGCTTTATATATACTAAAGACTCAAACGCGGCTTCGCTCGCTTAAAATATATTTTTATTTCAAATACTTTTTTCAAATAATTTAATAAATATCCGATGTTCCTTCTTATAGATCTAATAATAAGTTTACTAAGTTTCATAAAAATAAGTTGAGTAGTTTTGTCGTGAAAGCGTAACAAAGAAACTTACATTCACATTCACAATATTTGTCTGATTGATTTGTGAACTTATCTTCCGCAGTTTGAACTGCCATATATGATACTTATTTTTTCTCAATTTTCCAAGTGTAAAATCACTCCGTTCTCTAATTAGAACACGAATTCGAAACATTGCGTGTTGAGTTGCTATATATTTTATTTAACGTGAATAGAAGCAAAGTAGCAGTAGCATATAATAAATCATTTATATAAACGGGCTTAATAAGGCTTATGGAAGCAGTAGAACTGCAGCCATAAGTATCTTACGAATTTTATTAGGTATCTATAGATAATAAAAATTTATATACTAAGTTTTATTATTTAATGTATACAATGCGTACAGTAGAGAAGGCAGTGATAGCGTAGTGTCAGAACACTCCACTATCCATTTTCGGGACATAGCGAGTTGAGATCCGCAACTCAACGCCGCGTTTTGTTCTACTACCGCTATAATCCTTAAAAAAAATAATATAAAGAAAAAATATATAAAATGCGCCAATTATCATAGTTTATAAGAAATTGTAGCTCAAACAGATAATCGAAATACAATGATTTACTTTGATCAACGTTAAAAATAGTAAGCGAAGCGATTAGCAGTCCACACAGCGTGCGAGTGTATGACAACATTCATTAAAGTGAACGCAACTAGTTTCTAGTTTTCTAGAATTACTTAGGAATTATGTCAACTTAACTCATATATGATAATGTATGGACAAATGTATACGTAAGAGATCTAATAGTATATTAAGTCGATTATTAGCATTTGTTAGTAAGGTAGAGATAGCGAATTCGAATATAGTAGGTAAAAAAGTGTGTTAATAGTAGGTTCCCCTTGGTTACCTTTAACCATCTTAACCTTGTCTTATAGGAGATAGCGTGAAGCAATAAAAATATAATAAACGAATCACTTAGATATAACTGAACTGCATTATAATGGAGAATTCAAGTAAGGATATTTAATTATAAAATAAATAAAAATACAAAATTAATCGATATTTAACGTGCACTTTTTGTAGGATGCACACAATGGCTGGAAAATGAGGAATGCAGTAAGGTAATAAAGCTTGTATTACCTACTTTTTAGACAGCGGAAGATGCGTGACAATATGAAAAAACTGGCCAAGTGTGAGTGGGACACGCGTACCAAGAGTTCTGTACCATTTACATCATTGTGATCAACGGGAAGTATAATTTACATAGTTTACGAACTGTTTCTTTGCTTGTTATCTTCCTTTTGTATGAAATAAACTAAAGATTAACAACGGTAAACAAAACTACTAGAAAATATTATTTTGCTGCTCAGCAACGAACTCTAATAATAAGAAAAAAATAAAATAAAACAACTTTAAATATCATCAAGTATCCATAATCTTCATCTCGTAGGACATAAAAAAAACAATAATGCAGTGAGAACCGCATCTAAATAGGTTAAATCGAAACCAGTTAGCGTCCTGTTAATAGTGGGACCATTTGCGTTAACGGCTTTAGCGCCTCGCGTCGTCGCGTCAAACTAATTTAAAGTGGTTAAATTGCACTCGTAACGTATTTTGCATGCTCGTTTAGCGTTCTAATGTACATATGTTTGTATGTAGATACATACATATCTCCAAAAATTACTATTAAACATTTTTTTTTGTGGTAACTTCACACTGTATCCCACATATAGCCGTGTAGGCAGAGGGAACCTGGGAACACAGGTGTTAAGAAACTTCGTTGGCATTAAAAGACTTCCGTTACCCAAGCTAGGATAGAAAATATTAAATATATCTTTTCTTCGAGTGCTAATTGAACTCATAACTTGTTGCGTTTACACGCTTGCAAGGACAAAAGTAGAGTATAGTGAACGCCACGAAGCCTTTTTATATACATTAGTCAATTAATGCCAAGAACGAAAAAGAACCTCCATAGGTTTGTGCACGTCGAGAGAAAAGGTGACAAAAAAAATTATAAGCAAAAGTGAGGTGTAAGAGAGGTAAGGAAGTATCGATGACAACGAAGGAATGTCATGTAAAAACCATGAGGACTCGAGGTACAAAGTGCATAATGCAATTCAGTAAGAAAATGTATTTAGAAATGTACCTACGCTTTCTTATATTATTTAGAAACATATATTACCTAGTAAACGAAAGGAATTGTCAGCAACAATAACTCTAGAAAATATTCTATCTATATTAAAGTATTTTTTTTATGTTTCGTATAAAAATAACAAAATGTTTCTTAAAAATGATACCTGATTTAATTATAAATTATATAAACCAATATGAATGAATCATTTAAATCCGTCAATAATTTTACGATGAATTTGTTCATAGACTTTGAATCCACACTCACTAGTATCTTTACTAACATATTTTTAAGCTACAAATGCAACGTACAAGAATAAAGTTACATATTTAATTTTGAAAGCTTCAATACACTTGAAGTTTAAGTGTTCATAAAACTATTTTAGAAAAATATAGCTGGCCTGGCTCTCTATTAAGTATTTTTTAATCTTTTGATCTGAGTGTACTTTCTTTTTTGTTTCTATCTGTTCTAGGAATTTTAATAAAGCATTTCTACCCCGGGGAATTTTATTTTTTAGTAATAATATTAAAAATCCCTCGAAAATTGATCTATAAACATCGTATACCAGCCAGGCACATTTCAAAGGTTCCACAGCGAACTTTCGCTTCACGCAGAGTAGACAGCGGAAACCTAGAATTAAGATACTCTATTCCCCACTTTCCGCTTAATTTCCGAGACATTGCGTGGAATACAACGCCGCGCATTGTCTCGATACTACAGCGAGGAAAATAATTAAAACCCCGAGTAGGAATCGAACTCACAATCAGGCGCTGTACCGCTAAGCCACGACGACCTTAACGAACTTCTCGAGTCGCACATTTTTACCAAAGTAAGGTAGGCATTCTCTTGAGATAAGGCAATTCTTATCTCTGACGGCAATGATAGTCTCTTTAAACGTAAAGGAATTTAAGCTAATTAAAAATCTGTTTGCATATCAAGATTTAATTTGAATATCTTTATAATTACTTACGATTGAGATAAATTTTATTATTTATTACTTGAGATTTTCATACAAATAGATACAAGAGTGTATACATATATACATATTAACAAGATAAAGGTAGAATTACGTAACTTCGAGATATGCGAGACAATATGACGGTTTAAATAAGCACTTTTTGTTATACAAATTTATACATAGCTAGATTTTCAAATGTGTAAAATTAAAAGTTGTTTATAGCTTCATAGGCACAGGAAACCTGGGAATAGAGCTAAGACACTCCGTTCCTCATTCAGACACTCCCGTTTCCTATTCTTGAGGCATTGCGTGCTGAGTGGCGGAACTCAACGTGGTCCGTTGCCTCGTTTCCAAAGCGAGGAATAAAATAAACCATAGAATCTTAAATACCACCCATAATCGGTACGTAGAACGAAAAATACTGTTTTGTTTGTGGCGTCGTTGATGCTAATTAAATGTTTGACTTGCTTCGTTATATGCGGTAATGCGAAACATTAGAGTATTATATTCTACCTTATTAGGAATTGACGTGATTGTGTCGCAGTGGAATTGTGGCTGTAGGTGATGGTTGTGGGTTCCATTTCAAATCTGGTGATTGTATGGATATATTTTATCTTAACCCTTTATCTTTTATAAAGCAGAACAGGTAAAGAGAGCTTAGTGACACTTTCAATTGTTCGCTTTTCGCTAAAATTCAACCTTGCAAAATTGCGTATATTTCGTTTTATACATTTTTGGTTACAGGTAGATATGGCGTCCGTCTGTCAATTGACATAATCATTACATAAGACTACCGTCAACGATTTCTTAATTGCCTCGCCTACTGCCCTGGATTCTTGCAAATGAGCTGACTATACCTACCTTGCTCTCTGATTTAGTGGGTTTGAGACTTCAAAGTTTTTATGATGGGAGGTTCACATATGGTAGAAAGTCCCTACTTTGTATTATAGCAATAGCGAAATACAAGATAGTTCGGTTCCCTGAGTGAGCATCGAACACACAACCACGGCATTCATTATCAAACGCTGTTTCACTGCGCAATTGGTTACATAAAAACACATCGATGCTATCAAGTTTAAAATTAAACCTAAGCACAAATCGATTACACAAAAAACCTTACACAAAAAACTTTACAACAAATATTAAATAAATCAAATGAAACACACAACCATTGCGAATACAATAAAAAGAAAACACAAAATAAAAATAATAAAAAAAAAACACGTACAACCAATAATTTATTAAATCACTAATAAATAAACCTCCATACCTCAAGCGTCGCTTGTTCCTAACTTTCAATCGCAGGTTACTTTTTGCCTCCCCACATTGTAGGTGGGCACGTCAAATTAAATCATCCAAACTAAACTAAAACGTTTCGGCCCACTTAATGCTATATATATATTTAAGTTATAAATCACATGTTAATTACAAGATGTTCTCTCCGAGATCATTTTGTACGCTTGCAAATTCATTTTGCGTCTCTATGTAGAGTCAATACTTTGTGTTAGAGATGAAAATTGTATTAAATTTGGTTTTAGTAAAATGATGAATATTTTAACAGTGAATGGTTGTTTATGAATCAATATGTTGTATGTTTAATGATAAATAATGAAACAAATGTTACAATGAATAATGACAAATGAGAAGTAATTATGAAATAAATGTTTTCGGAATTAGTGTTTGAGGAATATTATTAATATATATTTATGGGTTGAGGTTACTGTGGCGCAGTGGGCCAGTGTCATTCTGTAATCGCGATAGTTATGAATTCGATTCGTACTCAGGGATATGAATATATTTTATTTCCGTGCTCTGACAAACCAAAGTGCGGCGTTGAGCTTCGCCACTAACTACGTAAGTTGTTTTAATTTCACCTCGGTTCCCAAATTAAGAAATTAAACAAAATGTATATATCGATCAATTCTTTAAAATACTGTACATTCTTTGAATAGGCTTTTAACTAGACATTGCCATAGTAAAAAAACATAATCAACCCATAAAATATTTACGCCCACAGATAATAAAAAGGCAAGTGTCTAAATAAATACTGCCATTCATACTGTCAAAGATATATTCGACCATTTATATGTGTTCGCCGGCAGGTGCCTGAGATCTTGTTGTAAAGTGGGCAAATAAACTTGAGTTTTAATACCGACAACTTCTATGTAGAAATACGATGCGACACTACTGAATAAAACGAATACCCGTTTGGCTTTGGATATTTATTTTCTACCGATTGCAACGGTAAAAAGTATAATGTATTTTTTACATTTATTTTTAAAAAATATATTTATAAGCTGTTTGGTCCCCGCGTGGTCATATAGAAATAATTAAGAGTTATACTATTACAATTCGAACCAGTTCCTGAGATTAGCGTGTTCAATCAGACAAACAAAATAAACTTTTCATCTTTAATATCAGTATAGATTATAATAGTATATACAGTATAGGTCTTATGCTATTAATCCACATATTTCTAAATAAAGGAATCTTTTTCGAAGTAACCAAGTCCATATAAGGAATGTAAGCGGTATGTCTGTAAATTTTATCACTATATCTTGGAACTGTCAGAGCAGCGTGAACAGGTAATAGACTGAGGCTGGCGACAGAGGCATTTCAGTATATTAATACTAGTATTTATATTATAGTGTAGAATAAATACGTTTCTATATAGAGGTTATTGCACTAATATCAGCTTGTACGCTACATCCGCATGTGGTATGCGGATGGTGGCAAAGTACTTAGTGCCAAAACACTCCGCTTTCTGTCGGAATTCGAGAAATGGCGTGTTGAGTGGCGCAACTCAAGGCCACGCTTTGTTTCGTTACCAGAGCGAGGTAATACAAACATTAAATATTTCAATCTACCGAATGGGAATCGAACCCACAGCAGTAGCTATCGTACGTTCTATTTGAAAATTTTACACGGCTAAGATTCCCACATTAATATAATGAGACCGAAAACGTCCATAGATATGACAAAGGGTCAACGTTAAGGGTTAGGTTAGAATAAAACCTTTTTTTCATTGCTTCCAACCAATGACAAGGATAGAATTGTTTTCCATTTGTTTCACAGTCACTGGACCACATAATGATAACCCAATTTTGATATTAAAATATGTATAGTTTTTTTAACTATACGCTTTGCGTGTAGAACAGGATCTAGTGTTAAGACCTTACCTTAAGCCTAATTCCAGTGACGGTTGTAGGTTTGATTCGAATTTAGGAAAATTAAAAATTTCACATTATCACGTTTTCGCTCTGGTAACAAAGCAAAGCGTGATGATGAGTTGGACTACTCAACACCCAATGATCGACAATTTGGCAGAAAATTGAGAACGGCAGTATCTTAATGGAAATGAGATCTTAACACTAGGTTCCCAGGTTCCCTCTATCTATAAACTCCGTACGGTTGGCACTCTACATTGTGCGGGATGCAGCGTGAAACTAATCTACAACATTACCTTTCGTCCACTCTGTTGATGCGGTAAAGGCGGTATAAGCCTCAACGGTGGCGGGGCCGGCGGTAGGGCGGCCAGCAGCGGCGGCACTAAAGGCACCACACCTCCCATAGGAAGTGCCACCGCGAACTTCTGCACACCCATCCATGGTACGAACCACCCGCCGCCCGCCTGCATCGCCCCGCCGTACCACGCCAGCGCGATTATCTAGCATACACTATCGGCATTTGCACATTTGGATGTTCACTAACACTACCTGTTGACAAATAGAAAAAAATGTTACAATCAAAACATAAAAAATATAGTTATAGAAGCTATGTATTTGTAAATAGCTAGTATCGCGGATAATTATTCCAGTATAGCAAGTAGTTTCTTAGTTCTACATCCAAGTTTTAGAGCATTCTGTTGCGAAACTCATCGCCGCACTTTGTCTTATTAATAGAGCGAAAAAATGAAACTTAATTCCCCGAGAGGGAATTGAATCCAAAACAATCACGTTTTCAGTCAGAAGCTAGCTAATATTTAGTGTGTGCTCCAAAAATCAAAGTTGCTGGTTTAAATTACGATCAATCGTTCACCATAAAATGTTCCTAAGATTATATAGACCAAGAAATCACTTAGTTATTTCCATCGATAAAATGGGGAAGATTAAAAAAATACAAAAATCGGGCTTCGTAAAATAAACTGATGATTAATCAAATTCTTAAACGTATACTTTTAAAAAATCTGACTTTCAGACAGTTTACAAACAATTGTTGAGCACTATCGATAATTTAGTGTCTACTCTAAAAAGGTTGTTATGAACATTAAACAAGAAAAGATCAAAGTAACTGAGTTTTTCAGGAGATGGGTTTGTATTTACTTAGTATTTTATTGAAAATATTTAATTCTTTCTTTCTTGATTTCGCTATAACATTTAAATCAATTATTTATATTTCTAATAGTTCATTATTATTACATTTTAAACAAAGTAACAAGCTTGCAATAAAGTCAGTCGAAGTCTTTAAATCTTTGATTGTTTTGTTAGACTACAAATCTAAAATTTAATACAAAAATTCCGAAATCGAATTGACTACCATCGCGTGTATTCACGCTATTCCAAGAAGAAGTCCGGTATCACAAAAACAAAACCGCTCGTCCAGTGGTTTTTGTTGCTTACGAAATACCCTCATTTATTTTGAAACATGTCAACATCAAGACATCAAGGACGGACCGTCTACGTTCTGAGCAGCAGAGTTTCCACGCCAATTCTCAATTGACAAGACGCGTGTCTCATCACGTCGGCGGAGGTAGAACTGTTACTATAAATAGATTTACCAATGGTTTATTACCGTTATTAAATAAATAAAATCAGCTTCACGCTGTATCCCGCACACAGCAGGGCAGGCAGAGGGAACCTAGTGTTAAGACACTCCGTTCCCCACTTTACTGTTATTATATTCATTTAATTTCGTTATATAATATTCAAATTGCTTTACGAATTATTAATGTAAAATAAAAATTGGATAATTACTACTACGTAAAATAAGCGCCATTGTAATGTGTAGGACTTATCCTAACTTGAGTGTTGAGTGGCAGAATAGAATGCTGTTCTTAATCTTATTAGTAGAGTGAGGAGAGAGCGAGAGAGTTGAAAGTAATTAATTCCTCCAAGCGGGAATCCAACCTACAACCGCCGCGTTTACACACAAGGTGCTTCTGCCCTACGATGATTTTATTAAATTGGATATAGACGTATTTAAAGACGACCTTACCTACTTAGGGTAAAAATTTAGCTGCGGAGGCATCCTAAACAAAAAAATAAATAAAAACGTCCAATAAAATTACCTTGCGCATAAACAATATCGATCTAAACGTTTTGTTTATAAAAGTAATGTATTTGTCGAGGGATACTTCCTGTTCGTAACATGCCGATCATTATCTCAGATCAAAGAAATGCCATAGAATTCACATTTATTGGAGCGAACGAGAGAAGGGAACGAGCGCCGAATGAAAATTGTCAGTTATTTGCTTTCTTGCCGTCGCGTCTTGTGAATGATGGGAGACCGTGGAAATTTTGTTGATCTACGTACATACATACACATACATATATAGAGATACATATCTATATATGTATGTGATACATGAGCACTTTAGTTCAAGGTGTATAGACATGAAGTTATATAAGAACTTTCTTTAGGAGATATTTGAATGGAATGGCGAATAAAGATATTTTCGTTGCGATGAGTAATCGCGGCAACAATAATCTTATAAATGCTCAATCTCAACATATCCTTTTTTTGATGAATGCTGTCTATTATAGCTTTTGCAGAAGCGGCGTTTAGTTTCGCCACTCAACACATAATCTCCTCAGAATTCGGTTGAAAATGGGAACTGAGTGTCGTAACACTAGATTTCCTCTGTCTATCCTTTTGTGTGCTGGATACAGTGTGACTCTATTATTAAATATTATTTTAAAGTGGTGTACATATCCTGTTTGAAATCAATATTTGTAATGACGATATAATCTTTTTTTATAGTTTCACACTTTTTAGTGGGGAAGAGGCTGATATTGGTATTTTGAAGACTTAGTAGATTCTAATTGTTTAATTCATAAACACATTCCGGGATTGCCCAGTGAAAAATTTTTTAACCGACTGTAAAAGGAGAGTGTTCTCAATTCGACTGTATTTTTTGACAATGACATAACTTCGCACTCTCATTTTCATTCTATGTATCCTTCATACGTTCATATATTTTTTAGGCCTCCATTAGCCCGAACTTTTACAAATGAATACCTTTTTGTTTTCTTTTTATACTGTCATCGACAGAAGTTTTCTTTTTCTTTACATACAAAAGATTCGTTGTTTCCTTATCTTCAATCATTCTTTTGGCAAATACTTGGCCAATGATAAGGCTATTGTGACGGCGACATTCTGTGACATTCATAGAAACATTTTATGTATGGAAAGGAAATATATTATTCCTCTATAATGGAAGCCAATTTTTGCGATTTTTTTTTTCCAATAATCAAATCTACAGGTACTTGTGGAAGCTGTGTACTAACGATTAATAAAAAATATTAAGTCTCATATTCATTTTTAAAATTATTCAAAGTTGACGAAAATTAAATTACATTTGCATCGTCAAATATTTTAAAGGAGAATTTAGAATACTGAAAATCTTGAGCTTCATCCAAGATTTAACAAAGAAAATTACGTCGTCTGATGGGAGGTCACGCTCACACGACATTAAAGGCGGTCCACAATGTGGTGCGCGATAAATTTAAATATCTATGAAAACTGTACGCTAGTGTAATATTCTTGAATTTTGTAATGATAATTCATAAAGATTTTCATTTCTTATGTCATATGTTTTCATTAAATCATCTAAGCTGGATAATTCCCACCAATGGAGATCGAATCTAGTACTATCGCATTTACGCTCTGTCATATTTTACAACATAAAACTTCTGAATGAATTACAACTGCAATCTACAAGCGCAAATGGGTACTCGCGGAACCACAACGGACATCGATAAAAAGGAAGTCAGTTATTCTGATGCAATCATCACGTCCCAGTAATGGCTTGTACAAAACTCATTGCAAACCATTTGAGTATAAGAATGTGATGACAAAAAACTCATATGAAAGATACGTTCGCATATTCTATTTAACTTCTTTTCATATTATATATTTAAAACAAATAGCATATACCGATATATTTCATAAATACCTACACGTTTATTTCAAATTTGTAAAAAAAAGAAAATACAATACAACGGCTTTCGTGATTTTGAAAATTTGCAAGATGGGTTAAGATTTCATTTTAGTTCAACAGATCGGGGATCAGCTTGTCTTACTATGATGGAGAAGTATGAACCTGTTCTTTTGATCGAGAAAAATAAAAATATAAAAAATTAAAACATTTCTTTGAGTGATGTATCTAATCATACCTAGCAAGGCCGGAGTAAAAAAGCAAAACCATGATAATATTTTAGACAAACAAACCCACATGACAAGCTAGTTGTATATTTTACAAGTAAAGAAGTAAAGAACTTAAGGTGTCAAGTCGCTTCCGTAAGAGGAAAAACACAAATCACCGCCAGTATATTTAAAAGTGCATACAACTATTTACATAGTGCCTGTTCGTTCAAGAAAATTTATGGCTGTTTATAAACAAGATATATAAAGTAATCACACCCAACCTGACCTGCGAAGATTGTGGGTTCAATTCTCGTGGCTTACAGAAAATGTAGCGGTGTGTCCCGGCATGTGACGTTTCTGCATTAAGTTAATAAATATAAGGAACATAATTTATTTTTTATTTATCTAAGAGAACCGGCGAACAAAGTTAGATTCTTTGCTTTTTTTTCTAAGCCCTCAAATGAAATCAACTATTGCATACATATATACTTTAAATTTCCTCCAATTTACGAACATCAGCGTGTAAATCTTAAATTTTAGCCTCAATACTTTTCTTTGTACTTTTTTTATCATCACGCTGTATCCCAGTCTCCTCATGATAGAAAAAAGGACCCTAGTGGATAGTAGGATACCTAGTGTAAGCCTAGTGTTAAGACACTCCATTCCCCAATATCCCTCTGAGCAATAACTTTTATGAATACGTTTCTTGTTCATGTACAAAGAATATTTAATAATAAAATAATTATTTTATATCAGAATTTTTGAATAGACTTTAATTGGCTGTTCAGATTTTAATTAGGATATAGTGTCTTAATGAAAAAAGAGGAACAATATTTATTATTATATAAAGAAGAAGAACTGACTGTGTGTGACTTGGCATAGTATTTTACTCATGTTGAGCTGTCACTATGTTATCATTTAAGTCAGGATTAACTGAGGCGGAGTAAGATAGCATTTGACTGGAAGCCCCCTTTTTTGTGCCCGATTCCTTCACAGAGGAATTATTAATATTTTCCCGTCCTGGTAGGCGAGTACTCAACGTGCAGTGTCTCAAAGTCGGACAGAAAGCTGAGAACGGCATGTTTTAACACTAAGTACTCTCTGCCTAACATGTCTACATGCGAGACCAAAGGAGTGGATTTTACTAAATTTCTGCGGGAACGGAAAAAAAAATTAAAATTCCATTTTGCGTCTCAAAGTCACGAAAGAAGTTGCGGGCAACGACTTACCAAACGAAATTAATTCTAATGTAATATCCATTTATGACGCTAAAAGGGCGTTCACCAAAAAAGTTATTTCATACAATTATTACAGACGACTGCCGCGGAATTTAAACCTGTATACTATAAAAAATATTTTATGCGAACTTTATTATTATATCGGAGTGAGAATCGTAAATCTTGATTGTAATAAAATTAAATTTTAATTTAAAGTAATATAATAGACTTTTATTACACGAACCAGGTTGTTTATTAAATTTCGTTTGCGTTTACGAATGTAAAAGTATTTTAAATTCAATTTATTTTCCTAAAAAATTATGAAGTACATAAATAGTTTTGTTTTCATTATCGACGACTTTAGGTTCGATTACCTCTCGGGGGAACAAATTATATTCAATTGTTTTTTTGTTGCCACTCAACTCAACGGAATATCTGGAAAATTTGGTGACAGATTGGGAACGGGGTGTCTAAAAAAATCATTTAATACGTATCCCTTATTGATTTTATAATAATAGGTCCCGCTGAGTTTCTAGCGCCGGCTCTTCTCAGGTCTGAGGCATCAACTTTAGTGGTGTAACTGGTGGTAAATTATTTGACGTTCAAAAAATGAAGCATGTAACTTCTTATTTTGAATAGAATTATTTGAATTTGAATTTGAACTTATAAATGGGCAGAAACTGAAGAACGAAGTGTTTTAGCACTATTTAATTACATAAAATTAAGAAGCAATGTTAATAAATATAGAGCACTTGTAATATTGCGCAATATATTGATGAAAATAAGTCACCAGTGCGGTCACGAGCGGACGCTTCAGAATCAGATCGGATAGAGATAACCGGCGCAACAGGATTTATTCGGTCATTGGACTTTTGTAGCGTAAAACCCAAATATCGGGTTTATTTTGCTTTCATTGTATATGAAAATAGTTTTTTCACGTAAAATTGGTTGCCTGTAATGGGTGTGTATCGAAATTCCATGTGGTTTTTTTAAGTGGAATTGTTCGCCTTTTCTTTATATATTTAACATGTAAGAGTGGTAAATCGCTCTGCCTAAACAATACAACTACTTGTATTAAAAAAATATTTTTAAATATTCAATATCATTTATTTTTAGGTTCACGCTATATCACAAATATAGCAAGGGATAGGCAGAGGGAATCTAGTGTTAAAACACTCCGTTCCCTACTTTACACTTGATTTTCAAGTTAAATTCTATATTTTTGTGATAATCAGTAAAAAAATATATAAATACATTCTAAAAAAATATAACAAAGACCTTTGAAATAATAATATAATATTAAGTAAAACACAAAACACAAACTCTTTGAACCGTACTCTATAATAATGTGTAGATTCTGTAAATGGGTCTCAATGGAGCAGATTTTATTTAGGTCAGTATTGTTTGCGGGCAACGGGAACCTATTGTTCTGTCGTATCCTAAACGATTCGCGTAATCGAAATGTAATCTAGTGAACGTTAGTTTTCATTTAGAATTTGTTGAAATTTTAGTTCTAATGATTAGATTTTATTTATATATAACATATTATGTTATATATAAATAAAATATATAAATGAAGAAATATAAACATGAAATATAATATTATGTATGTAGTTTTGTATACAGAATTTACGACGTTAAAGCATTTCGTTTTCTATTTATAATCCATTTGAAAAGACATCGTGTTACTGCTTCGTCTTTGTGTCCAAGCCAAGAATCAAACCCGTAATCAACGCATATACATTGAAATACTCGACAACATTCTTTTATGGCCGTGGAGCTGATAGAGAATCAATATTATTAGCTTATCCTACAAAAAACCTAATGATACACAATACAAATAAACTAAAAGTAAATACAATACAGAGCCACAATTACAACGAACATCACCTTTCATCTTATCAATTTAAATTTCAACATTCATAAATTATAGACTTCAAATCTAAAAACCATTCTTTCAATAATATACCATATCATGTTTCGACCTCATTAATAGAGTCATCGTTTCGTCTTAAATTACATACTTAGAGACTTTGTATGGAGAAAGTTCTTGTTAATCAGTTCAAATATGACTGGTAATATTACATTTTTATTATTATTTTTAGTTTAACACATATTATGTAAACATCTACCACATATAAAAGAGTAAGGGACAAGAAGAAGGTTAAGACTCTGTCTTTGAACCAATCTATGTCGGTTTGCAGAATCTGACAAAATATTCCCAAAGATCAAAAATTCACTGGAACGGGTAATGAACCTATAACCATTCCGTACACTCAGACATTATACTTCTACGCCCGCAATATCAAAACCTACATTCGATAGTGATTATTCAAGCGGAATTTATGGCTTGCCGACCAAATGAAAAAAGGGAGAGCCCAACAATAGTCGTCATTTAGTGTTGTATCCGTATTAAAAGACGTGGGAATAAAACCCATTAGGACCATACATAATGGGAATTTCGTTTAGAAATAGATTGTGAAGCGATCGATTTGATTTCGAAATCAGATTTGTAAATATCGATTGTATTGTCGAGTTCTTTTTGTATGATTGTCATAGTAAAATAGTCATTTTTTATTTTTAAAGCGGGTTTTTTTTCCTAGGATAACTAGGAAAAAGTTTATAGCATAAGAAGAGATGAAGTTTGATTATATGTATAAATATAGTCCAATTCCAATTCCAAAAATAAAATAATGCATAAGGATAATACAGAAATTTTATTACCCATTAAGAAAAGTATTAGCAATAAATGTTCCAAAACATTTATGTTTGACAAAAAAAATGTTGTTAAGGTAATATTATTAAGGTAATTTGAGATAAGTTCAAAATTTTTGCCAAAAGTTTCAAGCATACATGCAAAATAATGTTCTGCATGGTACATTCAAAAAATATTTAACATATCACTCCCTAAGTTCTGGGTGGGACAAGCCAATGCCTTTGTCTTACCAGTCGAAGGAAGTTAAAAATATTTTTATTATAAAAACACACCCAAGTTGGATTCAAACCTACAATCATCGTCTTGCAATCAGGCATATTACAACAATGAAGTCGTGCAATAATTTATCTAAATAACGATGCACTTTCATTAAATTTAATCCAAAGCCTTTTAAGGTGCATCCCAAAAACTAATAATGGGATAAACAAGAAGACTTGGCCATAAATCGGCCCAAGGTATAAAGCTTGCAAATTACGCCTGTTACCATCGGCCCTTAAGCTTTTTCTGCCAAACCTTGAATGCAATATATAATACTTGGCAAGACTATAAATTTTGGATCTTGACATTTATTTTTGGGTTAGAAGTTGGTAGTATTGGTTGTAAGAACTCGAAATATATTTTTATTCTTCAATATTAAATTTTACATTACTTAATGCTACAACTATATAAAGTATACAATCTTTAGATTTTAAGATTTTTAGACAATTTAAAGTTGATTTTTTTTTTAAATAAGTTCTCCCAGCTGGTTCAGTCTTCTTCTATGCTAAATTTTCAAATACTACTGTTTATGTACCCGCATTCTCCGTATCACGGATAGTATAAACACTAGCTTCCCAGATTCCCTCTGACAATCTGCTATATGCAGGATACAGCGCGAAGCTAAAAAACAATCCCCGTACCATACGAGATTAGAAAAAAGAATCAAATAATTAATTAATAATTTATTTTTGCCACAACAGATATAATTTTTTCCCCAAACGGGAATCGAATACAACCGTTCTATACCGAGAAGGACAATACACCTCCACGAAATAATACTGTTTAGATTATCATAAATCTGGCGTCAGCCGCATCTCGATCCCAAGTCGTGGAGCTTTATTTTCGAGAAAGGGTTCCGAAAGATAAAACAGGAAATTTGAATGTGACATTTTTGTTTCTTGTTGGGACGATAGAATTTCATTTTTGCATCTACTTAAGCTTGAATTTAAATTGGGTTTGTTTGTTTTGCTTTTTCAATTAGCGAATGTATTTTTGTGTTTAAGTATTGTTTATTTAGTGGGTTAAATGAAACGTAAAAAAAGAAGGAACGTTAATTGAAGAAGAGAAAAAATTAAAATATATGCAGGTAAAAATATTAAGTTTATTTTGATTAGTTTTTGTTGATTTATTCAAAAGTGCTGAACCAATGTGTGTAATAACAATATGTGTGGTATGAATCGAATCGTACATCTTAAAATCTATACAAACAATATTTCAGGCGACGTCTAGTTAAACTTTTTATTAAAAAAGCTTCAATTTAAAAAGCTTGAAGCTACCCTACACGCTCATATGAGCGTTATATAAATAAATTTATATTTATACAGGCAACATTTTTATTGAAGCTACAAAGTGGCAATACCAGCACGTCTCATATTGTACCGGTTATTAGATTTTAATGTTGGCATAAGTCTACTTTAAGTCACGCTATATTGCTATAATAATATTGATGCACTACTCAAAGGAAATCTTCTTACTGGGACGTGATATGAATACTTATACAAGTATTAGTTTTGTTTATTTTTACTGTTGCTTTATTATGTTTTATTTTTGCGATTTCGTTTGCTTTTCTAACGAGTTGTATGAGAGGAATGTAGTGGCATCTCTAATTTTTTTGTTAGTGTTCACTTATTTTCTTATAATTTTTTGAATTTAGCTGTTTATTAAAAATCTTTACGCTTTCCATCCCACGACAAGACATCCCAGTTTCCGTTTTCTGAATGTGGAAGTCAACACCATGCTTTGTATGTGCATGATGAAGAAATTATTTTTTTAGTTACCTTAGAACTAGGGCTACATTACTTTCCTATTTTCCAACCAATTTTCAAGATATTAGGTGTCCAGTTGCAGAACTTAACTCCTTGTTTTGTCTTGTTATCAAAGCGAGTCAATGCAAATAAATAATTACCTTAAGTGGGAATCAAACCTATAACTCAAACGACTACAGCTTCAATAATAATCATTTAAAACATTCACGTTTCATACAAATAGTGTCTCGTTATACGTATACTTAGCAGACAACAATTAGGCAAATGACGCGAGTGTAGCAGCCGCAGCTTCATCTCCACTCCTATAATGGGGAGGACCTACTTTTCTAGTTACAATGAGAGCGGTATGCCTGCGAGAGCTTGCCGTAAATAACGGAACCGGATATCTGGAGACTTCTTTTTATACTTCTTTTTTTTATTATTTTCATAGAAAATGTGTATATAAAGTTAAAAAAAATGTGAAATTGTATTTATACAGCCAAATTGAAAGTCAGCACAAATGACATTATAAAAATTGTAGTAACATGTAGAAAGAATATTTTTTGCGCTTTTTTAATGCAGAAGGAATATGAGAACCTAGTATTACATACTGTAAAAATATTTATATTAAAAAAAAGAGGCCAGTCGTAGCGCAGGGGCACAAAGTGTAACTGTAAAATCGACTGTTTGTGGGTTCGAACCCGAAAAAATATTTATGGCGAATTTAATTTCAGAAATATTAAAAGAAAATTATCTATCTTCACTCGAAATTTCTTTGTAATAAACAAAAGCTTCCATTATAAAGACTAACATGGCATATAAGTAAATAAAGTGATTGCATTAAATCAGTAGCATTAGCTCTTGCGTGACTATCGCTTACACGCGTAACACATGCAACCATCTTATCAGTTTATTTTATTTGTACTACCGTTTTTACTTTTTATTTTCTTGTAGAACTGATTAATAATTAATATATGAAATAGTAGAAAAGAAAGAATCTGTAATTTTTAATTTCTTCTAGATAATCTTCATTATTCTAATAAGAAAAAACTATATTAAATTCTTTACAATTTCAATGATTTTTTTTAACCGAGTTTATTCAATATACAAAACAATTGAGAAAAAATTAATATCTATACTAAATTTTTGCTTTTTTTTTTCAAAATACAAATTGACTAAGCGAACCGTATTTAATATAATTAATAATTTTATTTTACTACTTACTCAATATAACTTTAAGATAACAAAACGAACCGACTACCATCAACCAATCACGAAAACGTAGCAACACTGAGCCACGTGGTATTCTATAATAATAATATGTCCGCTTTAATTAATCACCATTATTTAAATTGAAGTTTGCTCATCAATTTGCAGGTACTTCATTAATATTATCGCTAAATCGTAATTAAAATGTTAAGCACAGATTTTACCTATTTATTTATTTGATCAACATGGCCTCATTATTTCAATATATATTTTATTTGCTTTAGGCAGAGGGAACCTGGGAACCTAGTGTTAAGATTCATCCATTCTCCACTTTCCGCCGAATCCTGCAGGCAAATACGCTCTTTGCCTCGTTACCACAGCGAGGAAATTAAAATATTAAATATTCCATTCCTCAACTATTTATCTCCTGAGTGGAATTGAATCCACAACCTGAAAAGTGGTACGCTTGTCACGACGCCACGATTGCCACTACGCCACGACCGAAATAATGAGTATTAAAAGACTGTTACAGCTTAGAATTTTTCACAAATTTGTATCAAATAGTACCGAATTTTGCTATTAAATATATTAGATAAGATGACGAATACTTATTAATCATTAAAGACGTTAGGAATAGCAAAATAAATTTAAATTTAACCAATTGCTTCTTTTTTGGAACTAACGTAGTCAAAAACAAGTGTATATGAAATATATATTAGATATTTAAAAAAGGATTTCGGACAATTTAAATTCAATCTGTTCAATTATATCGACAATTTGCGGGGTCCTTGCACTCGCGAGCACCAAAATAAAATGGCTCCCTTATCTCATAATTTATCTAAAACGAGTTTGAGACCAAAGCGAACGTTTTAAAAAGTATTAACGTACGATATTCGACAATGTTACGAAATCTTTATTATAGTTCAGTTCAGTTAAGTATTGACTTTTTAGGATTCTAATTTTTATAAAATTGTACATTTGCTTGTTTTTAATTTAGTTTTTTAATATTCTAATTTGAAATATATCTTTTTAATATTCGATAAGTCACTCCGTTCTCCACTTTCCACTGATCTAAGTAGTAAGTCGCAATTGACAAAATTGAAGACTAATCTGATGAAATTTTCTGCGATTGAGATTTGAGCCCACTGTAACAGGGTAACCCAATTGTGCGAATATTTTTTTAACCTTTACACTGTATGTGGAGAGAACTTGGGAACCTATTGCTATTTTCACATATTTTCGTTCCTAACTCTTTATCGAATTCTTGAGGTGTTGAGTAGCGGACGGTTCTTTGACGTGTTGAGTAGCGGAACACAACGCCGCGGTTTGCCTTATTGCCAGAGCGAAGAAATGAAAATATTAATTATTTCATTCCCCCGAGTGGAAGTCGAACCTATAATCGTCGCGTTTACAACCACACTGTTGTGCCGCTGCGCCTATTATGCGAAAATGAATGGCATGGCATTTATATCCACTGCTATTGCTTCTAAAATATCTAAAGTTTGCCATCAGTCTAGACAACATTTAATATCAGTGCCCAACGTAAATATTTACCTCAAAAGGATTGCAAAATATATGGAAAACCGACGTTCCATGGGGTGATTGTGACGCATCTGCACGTAAACACGGTGCTCGTGGGTTCAATCGTTAAAATAATTTATTTCCATTTTCTAAGTGTCCCTTTAAGTTTCGCAATCAGTGCCTGAAATTCGAGCAGAACGAAAGCAGAGTGTCTTAACACTAGTTTTTCTTTCCCTACTCTAATATGCATGAAAATGAAAAAAAAAACCACTACAAGCCCCTACAATTTACTATAATTAATTAATTGGAGCCTAATTAAAATAAAAACAAACATAGCTGCTGTTATTTTAATACTGTTTTATGTTTGATTGTATTAGTAATCGGAATACATTGTTTCACAATGTATTTAAATTGAAAAGAGTTCATTATTTAATGAATCAGTTACAATTTACCAGAGAGGTTCTAGAGTGTTTGAAATATATGAATAATCTTATGTTTATGTAGACTTACCTACTAAATATTTATCTGTGTGTGCCTGAAGAGTGTGGAATTAAAAAAGTAAAATTAAAAAAATATTGGACCGTCGAGGTGCTTTTGACTGTTAATGCGACGGTCATCGCATCAATTCCTACTCGGTGGAATGAGTTAATTTTATTTTCACGCTCTTGTAACGAGGTAAAGCGCGGTGTTGGATTTGGCCTCTCAATACCTAATGACGCGAAAATCACACGGTAAGTGGAAAGCGGAGTGTATGTGCGGGATATATATAGTGTGAAGCTACAAAAAAAGTAAAAAAAACTGTAGAAAATACGATGTAGGCATTTTTAAAAATAAATAAATAACCAGCAACTGCTAACTGGATCTTTTTAAGTTAGTTAAGTAAAGACTTTTACCATTTAGAGTGGTCAAGATCGAAATAGCCACCTCAAAAATAAAATGCTATAAGAGAATACTAAAAACAGCAAAAAAGACACCACTAGATTCCCTACCTTACCCTGCTGTATGCGGGATACAGCGTAAAGCTGATTAATACTTAATTTAAAAAACCAAGTTTCCTCCAGGTGTTTACAATCAAAACATTACAATACAAATAGCGAGATACTCAATACAAATGTTCTTGCCTGTTCTACGAGTGCGATCGGTAAACAATCAACGTTCGCTTGGAAATCGATCAATTACACTATCGACAAGTTTCACATAGTAATGATGGATAAATGCTAAGTGGGGCACGCAAATAAAACTTGAGTCAATAGCGTTTTTTTTTATTTTTATTTTCTTATAGCTTCACGCTGTGTCATATAGCAGGATAAGCGGTTAGAGCCCAGTGTTAAAGAACTTAAGAGACTCTGACCCTCACGCACCGCCCAATTTTCAAGACATTACGCTTTGAATGGCGAAACTCAGAGACGCGATGTGTCTTATTATAAGAGCGAAGCGAGCGAAGATAAACATCATTCCCATTCGCAACGGTTTTAGGAATCAAACTCACGACCGTCACGTTTACAATCAAACGATGTGTCATCATAATTTTCTATGTACTAGTATTTTTAATTGTCTTATCTCATTATTTCCTTTATGCCATCCTATACGGAGGACTTATTATAATATTAATAGTAATTTCTTTTTTTATCAGCTTCACGCTGTATCCCACCCACAGCAGGAAATGCAAAGGGAACGTAACCTAGGTTCCTTCTGCCACACTCAGCCACACAGATACTCCGGTACCCACTTTCCGCCGAGTTCTGGAGTTTTCAGTAGATACTTAAGATCAACTTAAGATGACATAACAAAAACAATATGAATTTTCTTTAGATATGTAGTACAGTGTTAGGTGAGATACTTACGTCATTGCCACCATTTCTATGGTGTAAAAGAGTCACATCGGCGGTGATATAATAATAATATTATAACAAGTAATAAAGAATGGGGCCCGTCGTGGCGCAGGGGCACAAGCGCACGACTATAAACGCGACAGGTTGTGGGTTCGATTCACATTCGGGGGAATAAAATATTTAATATTTTCATTTCCCTGCTCTCGTAACTAAATAAAGCGTGGTGTTCCGCCACTCAATATACTGTCTCAAGTACCTATTCGGCGAAAAGTGAGGAACGAAAGTGTTCTAATGGGAATGTCGGAGTGTCTTAACATTATCTGCCTTGGTTGCCTCTGCTTACCCAGCCATGCAGTATCCAGCGTGAAGTTAAGTACTAAAATAAAAGTAATATAGAAAAGAAAAGCATTAAGAGGTTATCGAAAGTCGATCGTTATAGCGACAAAGTGGCGTCGGTCCACAGTTGGAACGCAATAGGTCTAAGTACAATTTTTATATGGGTGTCTGTGGGAACGACGTTCATACATTAAATATGATATGAAGAAATCCAATAGCAATAACACATACGGCCATTCTGTTTTTATAGAATGTATATACATAAATTCCTAAGCTTATTTCTATATTTGTTTTGTTTTACTTAATGGTTATCATGGATGATAGTTCGATGGTAGCCAAGTTGTTTGTTTATTTTTTTCGCTTCACGCTGTATCCCCCGTACATATCAGGGTAGACAGAGGTAACCTGGGAAGTTAGTGTTAAGACATTCCGTTCCCATCAAGACAATTCCGTACCCCACTTTGAAGATGAACATATTAAATATTACATCTACTCGCGTGGGAATCGAACTTGTCGCGTTCACCGTTTCACATTTGTGTCCTTGGATTTGTGAATAAGTGATGACTTTTTTAAGTCCCGGTGAGTTTCTTGCGCCGATTCTTCTCAGGCCTGAGGCATTATACTTTAGTGAACTAGTTATAAATTAATTGACGTTCAGAAAAAATAATAATGATTTTTTTTACTTCAATCTGCGTCGCTAGCGAAGTTGCCGAAGACAACGGAGCCCCAAACTCTACGGTGGCATTTGCTTGTTTTGAGTGCCCGACGTAACTTTGACCGCAAGTATATTTAGTTACATCGAAACAATAACCAATTAAGTTGAAAGCGATAATCTCAAGAACTACAGATTTTAATTGAAAAATATAAGCAAACATTTGAGTTATTAATTACATAACAAAATAAAAATACAATAAATAACAAAGACAAAGTAAATCAAGAACCTTTTTTTATAAGCAGAAGAAATAAAATTTAATTCGACGATATATTTTTATTGTTATATTGCCTTACACTAACACTAGACTAATAACTGATGTCATCCACAGACTTCATGTATGAGCATGCATTACTATTGTTTGAATTGAAGAGTGACTTTAACGTGTTATGTGATGATACTTCTAATCATATTAATTATAGAACTAACTTATTTGATTTAGTCGTGGTTTAGCAGCTCACAGTGCAGCTGAACGTGACGATTGTGGGTTCGATTCCCACTCGGTAAAATTAATTAATTGCTTGTTAATTAATGTTACCGACTTGAAATTTTGGGGAAAGGAGGCGAAGCGCTGGGTTCCCTCTGCCTACCCTGCTTTATGCGGGACACATTCAGGTTTACACTCAGATGTTGACACGCAGCCTCTTTTATCAATATATTCTTGAAAAAAGTTGCACAACGAAATACAAATCAAAAATTCCAATTATTTTTTTTTAATTTCAACAAAAATATAAAATCATACATATTATCGTATTATATAAAATGGTCATACAAAATTTAACCTTGTTTCCAACAATATTGAACACGCTGTGAAGCACGCCCTCGTACGAGCGCCGCGCGCCGGCTCTCTACTCAACGGACACGTTTTAAACATCACAATTAACGTATGGCTAAATTGAAAATCGATTTTATCCAATTTTACGTATTCACTTTTTGATTTTTTTTGTTTAATTTTTTTTTTTTAAATTTATCTATATTTTTATTTGTGTAGCAGGATTCGAATCCGCGTCTCTTAAAGAACGTTTTCAAGAATGTTCACTACAACATTGAGATAAGGACGTATTCATTTACTTGGTTGGAGAATGAACCCCGATTTTAAAAGTTAATACTTTGTAAAAAAATATCTTAGTATCAAATTAGGCCACATAAAAACAAACATATATTGACTGACAAACACATAACTATCCCTGGCATCGCGCAGTCGGTTAAAAATACATAAATTACAATAATCCCCAGTACCTTCAAAATGTACGCGCACGTGAGATACCTGTACTTGGCTCATTTGACACTGACCTACAATGCTCATACCATCAGACATTAGAGCATTAGCATCGTTCAGTACTTGCTGGTATATCAAGGTCGTTTTACTTCACAGTTAATGTGTTGAATGTCTTAATAAATGGTCTTTACGGTTTGTAAACATTGTTTTGTTATTGGTTATGGGTTCGATTTCAAGGTTTGTAACAAGACAAAGTACGACAGCCACGTAATGCCTCCAGAATTCAGCGAAAAGTGGGAAAAGGATGTGTCTCAGTGGGAGTTTCTAAACACTAGGTTTCCAGGTTCTCTCTGCATACCATTCCTTGTGCGGTATACAGATGAAGCTATAAAATTATAGTAGTTAACAGTGTGAAGCGAGCTTAATAGTTACGTAATCACAATCACGTACAAACATTTTATTTTGATGCGTTCTTTTGTTAAAGTAAACTCTTAGGGTTGCCAACGTCTTGTATTACTATCGTAAAACCTTTAAAACTACTATTCCTAGATTTTGCTATACGAAATTATATCAATTTTTGAAGTAGGTATAAATTTTATTGTAAGTACATACTCATATGTACGTTTCTAATATTTTATAATAATAATTGTTGTTTTTAGATTAAAATTGAGCACTTGATAGTTTTGGGTTCTATTTCTTTTGTGGGATTTGGACACTCGTCACAAGTAAGACACGTGAAATCTACGGTGGCCCCTTAATTTTCGAGACATTACGATAGCACCAGTTAATATTTGCCAGCCCTACTTCAATACCTATTAGTAACGTGATGAACAATAGATCATAAAAATATTAAGAACGCAATATAACGATTTTATTTAAGTTAGCAATAGACTTTTACTTAGTATTTATAGTAGTCATAAAATTTACTACATTTTTTATACATTTAATTTTACTAAGAAATTTGTGGTTATTTTTTTGTATGTTATTAAAAATTGTTATGATTTTATGTGATTAAACTTGAGAATTGGTCATTTAAATCTTATATTTATTTTTTCTTCGTTTTCACCTTAACTTCAACTGTTATGGGCTTCAGTTATATTATCATCATTATGAGAGATTATGAAAGTTAATTCAATAGCAGTATTGACTTAGTTCTTTTTTAAAAATCTACTTAGTAACACAAAAATAAAACAAAATTGTGTGATAAAGCTAATTTAAATATTTATTTTGAGGACTAATTGACTTTGAATAATAGTTTAACTCATGTTTAAAGTACAAGCTAAATTTTATTTAAAAATACATATGCATAGGTATTTAATGATGCTTCTACAAGGTAAGTAATCAAATTGATTGAATATACTGTCATTAATCTTATCAATCAAATATTTTGAGTAATAAATTGAACATAAACAAAAACTAGTCAGCTTATTCCTGATATAATGTACATCATACATACATACACATACACACATGCATACACATACACACATGCATACACATACATACATATAATCATGATCCTTATACTGAACAAAAACGATTGATTTAAATATTCGAGAACACGATCAACACGATCGAGAAATACTGGAACGAATTTGTACGAGAGTATGGTGATTAGCGATTTTTTTTAATTGATTTGAATAAATTTGATTAGATTTTTTTACGTTAGTAGCTATCGAGTAAACGTTGGCAACAATAGACATTATATTAAATTCGTTAAAGTTCTATTGTATTTAAAATAGATTATTTTTGTATCCATTTAAAATTGTACTCATTTTAATAATCTTTTTTTAATTTCTTTTGTTTATTTTTTGTTAAATATTTTTTAACTTCCTTATTTATATTATTTCTTAATTTAATAATGATTATAAACCAAGATAAGGCCTAAGATTGAGACTGATATAATATTGAGGCCAGTCGTGACACAGGGGCACAAGCGTGCGACTGTAAATGCGACGTGTTGTGTATATTCTCTTTTGCGGCGTTGATTTCCGCCACTCACCAAAAAATGTCTCCAGAATTCGGCGCATAGTGGGCAACGGAAGTATCTTAATACTAGGTTTCCAGGTCTCCCGCTCCTACTCTGGTATGTACTGTATACAGAATGAAGCTAAAAAAAATAAGAATTCTACAACATATTAATGATGTATATAAAGAAAAAACGACTCCTTTACCGTGAGGACTTTTGCAAACGTATAAAATATCTATAGTATATGTATATTTTGTAGAAATAAAAAAAAACGTACACGTGTAAGTATTACGACACATGTCATATCAACGTGGAATCTTGGCAATGATAGCTGCATCCCCACGCCGGAGTGCAATCCCGATTGTTGTAAAATGTATTCTCTAATGTCGAACCACAAAAATTTCAAAAGGAATAATATTCTAAGTTATTAAACTTGTCGTTGATTCACTAAAACAAAAACAAAAAATTAAAAGAAGTGGGGAACAGAGTGTATTAACACTAGGTTCCCTCTGCCTATCCTGCTGTGTGCGGGATACAGCGTGAAGCTGATTTTTAAAAGAACTGGGGGAAAGTGGCGAACGTGAAAGTGGTAGGAGTGGACTGTCTCAACACTCGATTCCTAGTTTCCCTACCCTTCCGTGTACAGCGGGCGTGAAGCTAAAAAAAAGACTAAAAAATAAGCCACATTTTTTACTTCTTTCATCATTTAGATTTTAGTTAAAAAACTACATTTAAGAGAAAACTATCGACCAGACCCGTATCGACTAAGTTAAAATATCAAGAAGAAATACTAGCGTATGCATATGCACATATAAAAAGTACATGCAAGGTGCAAAGTATTAAAGGTGGATGCATCCGTCACTGATAATAACACACTCATTACTCAAGATAATCAATTCTCTAAGTCGGCACTCGCGATAACTCTAAAGGCAACGTAAGTCTAAGCTATCGTATCAAAATTAGTTGGAGATAAGCAGGAGATTCTCACAGAATTCTTATCTAATGCTTGTTTTCCATGTTCTTAGTAGATTCACGCTGTATCCCGCAAATGGCGAGTTAGACAGAGGGAATATGTGAACCAAGTGTTAAGCTTAATGTTAAAACAATTCCACTTTCTGCATTTTCCGTCTGAAGAGGTAATGAATAATGAATGGCGAAACTCAAACATTACAAGAGCGACGAAATGAAAATATGAATTATTTATTTAATTTCCTCGAATGGGAATCGAACAAAAGACCTATCGCTTTTACAGTCACACGATCATGTCTCTGCACCACGACCACCCACAAATCCAACCTATCGTTTTCCTTTTATTCAAAACGACACTAACAAAACAATAACCACAAATAATAATAATATAGCAAAGTATAGTTTTGCATTCAGTAGATACATGAATCCTGCAGCAGGTGCATTTCGTGCTGACTGAAACCGGTCGAATATCAAATAAATAATGTTTAAAATGTAGACGTAGGTACACGTTGGTAACAGTGTTTTTATTGACGCGCTAATTGTATAGGCCGTCCTGGATTTTGAAGCGGTTATTAAATCGACTATATTTTTATTTTTAATTAAGGACTCCACCCGTTTCGGTTGGGTTTTTGCTGTGGGTTAGTAGTTGTGATATTTCTTTGAGTTGACCAGTTCTTGGCATGTTATGGTTTTTATTTGCTTGTTATTTTTAAGATGACAAAGAAATTGATGTCGTGCAAAGGGGCGCAAGGTTGGGATTGTAAACGTGACGGTAGTGAGTTCGATGCCCAGTCGGAGGAGTGAAATATTTAATATTTTCAATATTTCGCTTCCGTTTAGACTCCAGATATCAGTGGAAAGTGCGGAACGGAAGTTAATGGGAATGGTCTTACAACTCCACATTCCCTCTGTCTACACCGGTATAGGTATGTGGAATACATCGTGAACCTAAAAAAAAGAAATTAAATAAGTATTTGAATATATAAGCGTTAATAATGCCGCTATAACAACAAATACTAAAAAACAAAATAAAAAAAGGTATGTAAAGGGGGCTCCCAAACAATAAACG
Source organism: Heliconius himera (assembly GCA_021202915.1). Lineage (NCBI taxonomy): Eukaryota > Metazoa > Arthropoda > Insecta > Lepidoptera > Nymphalidae > Heliconius > Heliconius himera. Next base: position 134,625 of record JAJHJA010000342.1, read on the forward strand.
CGATTTTTTTGAAGGCGTCGTACGCGACTCCGACTTGTACTTGTGTCAATTTTTATAATAAAAATGTTTAAACACACACAAAGAAGATTACGTTAATAAAGTGCCCTTTATAGTTATTATTTCTATAAAACTTTGATTACTTAAAGAGGATTACAAGTAAATATTTCAAAAAGAAAAAAATGCTTTTTACTCTTTCAATAATTCAACGTCTAGTTTATGATGTTAATCATCTCGCTATTATAATATAGTTAGTTACGATGAGAACTGGATTTTATTATACCATATCGTCTTGATTTTAATTTCAATCCTTTCTTATAAGTGTTATAAAATAAATTTAAAAAACATGAGTAAAAGAGATATTAAAAATAGTAGTTTAACTATCTATTTACAAAAGTAAAATAGTTACAGGATAACTCTTTAAAAATGCTAAAAACAATACAAAGTAATGTTTTTAAAATTTTTAAAGTGTTAATTTACACTTAGGAAATAAAAATACTTATTTAAAAAACGTATAAAAATTTTAACGTCGCGGGACTTGAACCCGCGAACCTTTGAGCCATACGTTCTAACGAACGAACGTATGGCTCCTAGGTCAGAGCACCTGGTCGCAGGTTCGAGTCCCGCTACGGATTTTTTTTTATATGTTTTCTAAATAAGTGATACAAAAGAATTTCTTTCCTTCAATTTTGATACATTGAGAATTGAGTGGCGGAAATCTACTTTGTCACAACAGAACGAAAAAAAAAAAATTTTTTTTATTTTAACCACGGACAGAACCTACAACTAAAGCGTGTACAATCAGAAACCGTCCCACTAGACTACCATAGTCATATCATTAATCGTGTTTTAATGGTAGCAGTGACACCGCACGACTATAATCATAGCTCCTTGGATCCCTCGTATCACAAGGTTTTTAATTAATTCTTCTATAGAATACTCTTTTACGTTTCCGATAATTTTATTGCTTTATAATATAGAGACCAGTCGTGGCGCAGCGGCACGAAGTGTGACTGTAAAACCGACTTTTTGTGGGTTCGATCCCCACTCGAGGAGATGAAAATATTTACTTAAATGTATATTTCCATTTCTTCGCTCTGGTGTCGAGGCAAAGCGCGGCGTTGAGTTCTGCCAATCAACACGCAATGCCTCCAGAATTCGGCAGAAAGTAGGGAACGGAGTGTCTTAACACTAGGTTCCCTCTGCCTACCCTGCTGTGTGTGGGATACAGCGTGAAGCTGATTTAATTTTTATTTTTTTCTTTATAATATAGTTGAAATGAATATAATATTCTTTATTTTAATATGGATAAACTGGTTGTTTCAGTATTTATATTCGTTTATAAAAGTATACTGGTAATAATTTAGGATAAATGTGGTGTGTAATTTATATTGTGAATATTTCGTTTGTAGTTATAAATCAAATTGGCTAATCTATTGTTTTATTGAAAATTCTTCTTTACGCGTTTTCAAAGCTGAATTTTAATCCGGTTTTCACTAATTACCAAAAAGGTTTAGAAGGAAGCTTCATATGCATAGTACCTCTTTAATTCATACTGTATTAATGTAACCACAGCAGGCGAAACTGCGAGCAGAATGAGATGAGGAATGAGCGGAAGTGACTCTGTAGGGTTCCGCTACTTAACACGCAATCTCTCAAGTCTCGAATTCGGGGGCAAGGTGGAAGTTCTGTCTGTGAAGTTAAAAAATAAGATCTCCTCAATAGTTAAACAAATTCATAATTATTCACACAACCATGCAACCAGCACATTGTACAATATCATAATTGCGTTTAGATGATATACTCGTATCAGTATAAAAGGATTTCTTAGTAGTTACTTTATAGAGTGTTTTTGTTTCTTAACAACAATAATTGGCTGTAAATGGTTTTTTGTTAAGCCTTAAGTACGTTTGCTCGTTTCCATTGTTGTTTTTATCGTATGACGTAATTTTTCGAGGTATACTAGTTTGTTGGAGGATTAGCATTCACCTTGACTGTATCGGGGTATGGAACTAAATATATGTTAAATTTAAAAGATAGTTAGAGGCCAGCCGTGGCGCAGGGGCACAAAGTGTGACTGTAAAACCGACTGGTTGTGGGTTCGATCCCCACCCGAGGAGATTGAAATATTTACTTAAATTTATATTTCCATTTCTTCGCTCTGGTGTTGAGGACAAGCAAGGCGTTGAGCTCTGCCACTCAACACGCAATAACTTCTCATTAGAGGGTAAACCACTTCGTTACGTAACGCGTTACGAAGGTCTGTCTGGCTTCCCTTTCTCATACGCATACCGCAGCCGTAGACAAGCTCCTCCTCTCTCAATCTAGCTGACGGACCTAGCCGTATTTCGGGCAGACATTTCTATCTCCTCTCTTCACATGACTCAGTGTTTAGTGTGCACTAGACATATACTGATAGTGAGTATGTGTTGAGTGGCACTACTCAACGCCGCGCTCCGTCTCGTTACCAACGTGCGGAAATGAAAATATTATATGTTTCTATTTCTCTAGTAAGAATCCAATTCACAATCTGTCCCGTTTAAGCTCGAACGTTTGAGCCATGACTGGCCTCGACGAGATATATGACCTAAAATAAAAAAGAAGTCGTTCACGCAAAATGCTATAGCATTATAAACCACATATACGATTTATCATCGCATCCTATAATGACTTCGCGAGTTAGCAAGACGATACTTTGTAAGTAGCAACGGATGCAATTACACCTTGGAAATTAGGCCTCGGTATCGATTTGCATACAACCCGACGAAGTTTAATAGTCGCATAATAATAAGAATGTTATCTGAATCGTGTACTTTTTAATTTGTTCGTGTTGTAATAAATTTGCCTTTTGATAGTGTTACTTTTGTAAAGACTCGTTATTGGGTGCTATTTTGTTTCTTTATTAGGCTCTGATTAACGTTAATACGTGGTAATTGTGTTTGGCTGTTAATGCTATGTTGTATGGTAACAGGTTCATTTCATTTTATGCAGGATTCTTATATTTTGAATAATTATAACAGTTATTAAAAGAGTGATATATATTTTTCTTGAAATTTGAGATAAATAATAAAATTTTATATTAGTTAACTTTACTGTTTAAATTAAAGCTTTATGAAACTACCTAGTATTTATAAACCGTTCTATACAAATAATTATAAAAATCTAAGATAGTAAAATATTTATTTTACTAAACTACTTTTTATTTAAAATTAAAGTTGCTGTCTATTCTTAGTGACATAAGAAGCTTTTCTTAGTTCCACTTAAGCTTTTAAGTACCAAGTTCTGATGCATTGCCCGATACGGTGCAACAACAGGTAAAACACAGATGTAATATTTTAAACTTTAATGAGGTATAAAGCTCTTTTTAAAGCAGAGAAAATCTAGTGATATTTTATTCCGCTCTTCCTTATTAAATATTGACTTAACTAAATTAAAATTAAATAGCTTCCCGCTGTGAACACATATAGCAGCGCAGTGTTAAGAGACTCCGTTATCTACTTTCCGGTAAATTTATCTACGACATTGCGCATTGAGTAGCGGAACTCAACGCCACTTTCTAAGAAAAAAAAACGGGACCCAAAAATGCATTTTCTCTATACAAATCCTAGAAACATTTATATAGATAATAAATTTGAACGTTCCCACACCGTAACATTTTATATGCACATCAAAAATTGTAATTTAGTACAGTTTAATTAAAAACAAGAAAATTACAGTGATAAAAATAAATGTACAATGAACTTATAATACGTATTTGAATGCGATAAAAATAAAACTCGTTTTCTCCAGTATACATGAATGTGTTGTAAAACGTTGATAGGTGGTAGTAAATTTGTACGATACGCCTGCGTATCACTTATTTGGTGCAACAATGACTAATTTGCACTTTTTTTTAATATTGCAGAACACGCAAGCAAAGTTTGTAATTACTGTTTCCGCTAATATTGATATTAAATATATTTTATTTTATTATTATTATTATTTATTTAATTTTTTTCTCTAAAGAAGTGAAAATATGAAATTGGTGCACCAATTATTAATTATTGAGTTAAGATTTGATGAGGCCGGTCGTGGCGCAGCGGCACGAGGTGTGACTGTGAAACCGACTGGTTGTGGGTTCGATCTCCACTCGAGGAGACGAAATATTTACTTAAATTTATATTTCCATTTCTTCGCTCTGGTGTCGAGGTTAAGCACGGCGTTGAGTTCTGCCACTCAACACGCAATGCCTCTAGAACTCGGCAGAAAGTGGGGAACGGGAGTGTCTTAACACTAGGTTCCCTCTGTCTACCCTGCTGTGTGCGGGATACAGCGTGAAGCTGATTTTTATTTTGAGTTAAGATTTTTATGTCCTCAAAGATGGCATCTGGCTGTGAAAAGTCCCGTTTTTTGATTTACACCATTGTCAAATAACTGAATAGAAAAAAAAACAAAGCACTCTACATTTTTGCCGCTAGCCACACCCGAAAAGCCGAAAAAACCAAAGCATACCTATAAAAAACGTAAACCATCGCACAGCCACAGGCATGGTACACATAAAAATAAAAAAAACATGAAATAGCCAAAGATTACTTGTAGTTAAATTATAAAGATATAGAAAAAGATAGGTCACCTTATATACAGAGCCAAAACATACTAATGAAAGTAGCATTATGGGAGCACAGTGATGTATGTGGGTTCGATTCTCATTCGATGAAACGAATTATTTTAATTTCAGTGCTTTTGAATCAACTTTCAAAAGCACTGAAAATAAAATAATTCGTTATTCGTAAAACAAATTCGATTTTGATATATCTCGAATTCGGGCGGAAAGAGGAGAATGATTTATCCCGTCACTAACTTTTTTTACCTACTCTGCTATACACGAGATAACGCGTTAAGTAATAATAAACCATAAGAATAACCTATAAAATGTACTATAATAAAATGGCAATTTTAAAAATAACATTCACGTTTAAAGAAATAATAAATATGAACAAAGTTGAAACAAACGCGTTATAACTGCGATACAACACCGATTGCATCTATAATAAGCATTACAAATAGACTTCTCACATGCGACGCGATTGTGTTGGGCTTAGATGTTTATTTCCACTAGTTCATAGGGTAGTATTTTGATTTTTTTTGTCAAATATATTAAAAAAAATATTTATTTCCTAAGAGAAAGCATATGTTGTATAGAAGGTATATGTATATTGCACACAATAGGGTACGAGCATAATATGTACAAACATATATATATTGTACATCAATATAAATAGTTAAGGCGCTTAAAGTGAGCGGAAAGTTATTAAAATAAATCCCTTTGTGCTTATTTCACCAAAAAAAAGGAAATATATTAATTAAAAAGGAGGGGGCCAGACGTGGTACAGGGGCACAGTAGTGCGACTGTAATTGTGACAGGTTGTGAATTCGATTACCACCCGAGGAAATAAAACATTAACAAAACACATGCCTTCAAAATTCGGCAAAAGTTGGGAAACGGAAGTGTCTTAATGGGAATGGAGTGTCTTAACACTAGGTTTCCAGCTTCCCTCTGCCAGTTGTGATACATGGTGAAGCTAAAAGTAACTTTACTTTAAGGTATCCGCCACTATCACATGTAAAGTCAGCTGGAGCCATAAAATCCTTGCTCGTCCAAACGTGAAGATACCATTATCTAGTTAATAGTAAAACAACTGGGCATCAGTTGTGCTCAAAACGTCTTTTTGCGTTATTCTCAACAAAACAATAGTCATGGAAAGGATGACGCGATATGGAGACAGAGCTATTTGTACTAACAATGGAAAAATAATCTCAACTATCTTAAAAAGACGACAACTGTACATAGAATTTTATTCCTACAATTTTTCCTATGTCTACGATTTTTTCAGACTATTCCTGTATTTATTATAACCAAAACAAAAAGTTACATACTTAATTATTATGTATATGTTGTATGTATTTATTGTAATTTTATTTTTTTATAGTTGAAGGAAATTTTTAGCTAGATCTCTTTTTTGGCCGCAGCGTGTCGTTGAGTTCTGCCACTCAACACGGCATGCCTTCAGAATTCGACTGAAAGTGGGGAACGACAGTGTCTAAAGGAAACACAGTGTTTAACGTCAGGTTCCAACGTTCCGTCTGTCTACCCTGCTATGTGAGGGATACAGGGTAAAGCTAAAAAAAATACAAGCTTAATTCTTTGAACGTTGTTTTAATCTCTCAATGGCTCTATCTACATACATAGAAGGAAGAGCCACTTTAGTGCTATGAAGTTTCCGCACGGGAAACGATTTTTTTTCACATTCAGTCTCACCACATGCAATATCTCGAATTTGAAATAAAAATAAATAAATAAATAAATAAAATTTGGACGTAAAGTGGGTAACATATTGTCTTGACACAAAGTATTTTTACATATATTGCTATCCAGAATGGAGCTCAAAGCTGAAAAAATAACGATATATGCATGCCATTGGGCAATCGAACCCAGTCTTAGGCTTTTAAAAAAAAATACTACAACATCAATATATTAAAAAGGTTTAAAAAGCGCTTTTACGCTTACAATATTTTACTGTATATTGTAATTTCTACTTGTATAGAAAACTTTAATCGTAATCCACTCTATAAAAGTAATTTATGACTTTTACTATGATTTAATGTATTGATAATACATGCTTACATTGCTACTAAATTTAATAAAAGTCAAGTAGGTAAATTTTACATGGTATATTGTTAGTGCAAAACTGGATAAGCAATATTTTTTTATTATTTTATTATCGCATCATCCTTTCCATGACAGTTTTGTTGAGAATAACGCAAAAAGAACATTCTGAGTACAATTCGGCATATTAACTAGATAACCTAGAGACCAGTCGTGTCGCAGCGGCACGAGGTGTGACTGTAAAACCGACTGGTTGTGGGTTCGATCCCAACTCGAGGAGATGAAATATTTACTTAAATTTATATTTCCATTTCTTCGCTCTGGTGTCGAGGTTAAGCGCGGCGTTGAGTTCTGCCACTCAACACGCAATGCCTCCAGAATTCGGCAGAAAGTGGGGAATGGACTGTCTTAACACTAGGTTCCCTCTGCCTACCCTGTTGTGTGCGGGATACAGCGTGAAGCTGATTTTTTTTAACTAGATAAAAGTATCTTCACGTTTCCCGTGCGGGAACCAAAACCACAACAATCATATTTACAGACAAACACCAAATCATCATTGTGTTCCTTCTGTCTAACCAAAAGTTATAAAAGAGAAGTGTTAATGAAGTAATAATAATAAATTCATTCGTCGTTTATCTGGCGTATCTAATAAAATATTATAATAATATAGTATTATGTGTTAATACCGTACTAGTAATATCTAATAAATTTAGACTAAAAATATATAAATGTAAACATAAAAGTTAAGTTCAACTTTAACCAATAAAAGAAATAAGAAGTTAATCGCCACGTTCTATAGATAATTTTGAAATTTATTTTAAATAAATAAATAAATTAAGGTTTAGTTTTGGAACGTTTTCTGTGTTCGTGTTGTGTAAATCAGAACTTATCAGAGTCGGTTATTTAAAAAAAATATCTTCACGTTTTTCCCGCAAAGCAAAAAGAAACATGTGTTAAGATACTCTGTTTCCCACTTATTACCCAATTTTCGTGTCATTACGTGTTGAGTGACTAAACTAAACGCCGCACTTTATCTACCATGTGGGAAAAATATAAAAATAAATGAATCCCAATCTTTCGATCAAATCTACCACAATCGATTTTACAACCTGACCCACTGCGCCACCACGGCTTTAACAAATAAATGGATAAATTAAAAGGAAATAAATCAATGCCTTTTATAGTAAAAAACCTACTAACATAAGATTATAAAGTAATCATAATTTATATACATAAAAACCTCCATTATTACAGCATCCTGTTAAATAACAAGATCTATTTTTCTCAACAATTGGCTATGACCTCAGCCGTCTGGACCTAAGTTGTTATTGTATGAGATGAGTTACATTTCTGAATGGTACATGTGTGCCATATTAAATCACGATTATTCTGACGTCAAAATAGCGGTCCATTTAAACTGTTTTTTTTTTGTTTTGTTGAAAAATCAAATAAGGTTTTTATTACAGCTTCACGCTGTATCCTGAATGTAGCAGGACAAGCAAAAGGAGCATAGTGTTAAGACACTCCGCTCCACGTTTATCCATTGCCTGTTGAGTGGGAAAAATCAACGTACCGCTTTTCCTTCACACCAGAGCGAAGAAAGGAAAATATTAAATGTTTAAATTCAACGGGTGGGAATCGAACCCACAACCTGTTACGTTAACAGTCGCCCGTGCCCCAGTGCCACGGCTGGCCTCAAAAAGTTATAGCACATCAAAATAATAACACGATACAAACAAATTTATTTCAAGTGCCACTTCAAAATCCTATGCTTTTAATGGAAAATTTAATAAAGTTAACCATAGAAAAACTATTGAAGTGCAAATTACGTTCAGTTCGAACAGTTCGCAATATCGATATTTTATAGCACACCTCTACCTGTATGTGTAAATTGAATAAGGCTATAAAATTTCGAGTCATGAAATATTGAAATTTATAAATAACCTTATAAAAGTAAAGTACTTTTGGAGCGGTGGCCACGAGTTTATACATAATTTAACTGTGGTTGTAGGTTCAATTTTAAATTATTGTTTAATATAAATCAGTGTTACGTAATAATAACAGAAAAATTATAAGAAATTGTTATAATAAACATACCCTTTATCTCCTAAACACAAGCTTCTTGCTGAATCAAGCGTATAGAAGGGTAGAGTAGGAGCACACCGCTCACTTATTCGATATATTTTGTGTTGACTGGCGAAATTTAACGCCGCGCTATGAATTTTCTACTAGAGTGACAAAATGAAAATAATTCATCCCCCCCGAATGGGAACCAAACGCACAACCGCCACGTTTACAGTCAAAGGCTATGGCACTTAAAATGTATATTATTAATATAATCGATACAGGTTTTATAATATATGGAAATAAGTTTGCAAATCCTATAATTACATATCGAGACAAAGCCCGTCATTCAAGTATCAAGAAATACTTAAAACTAATAAGCATCTATTGTAGTTTAATGTAATCTAAATTAAAACGTACAAAAACTAGATAATAAGTACAATATCTAAGCCGAACCGAGTCACGTGTGTAATTATAAAAGAGAAAAAAAAAAATGGCAAAAAATAAATGATCAACTAATGACAGGGTCAATGTGCTTTCTATTTAAATTGATTGGCAGTAGAAAAATGAAGTGGGATTTAGAATTGCTTGCAACTGGTTCCGTAGCACATTTTCCTTATAGATTGCAAGTATGTAACGCCTTTCCGGTTTCACTTGAAATTGCTTATGCGTTGCGTGTTGGTAGTGGCTTCAAAACGCGGTCAGTGTATTTTTTTTCAGCTTCACTTTGTATCCCGGATATAGAAACTTACACTAGGTTTAAAGTTTTTCAAGACACTCCATCTCCGCTTTCCAACGATTTTTCGTGTATATTTGTCGTTTTATTTTTAATAAAAATTGATAAGGCGTGATAAATGATAAAGTGATGCCTAAACGTTTTTTAATAAAATATGGTTATTTTAAAATATCTGCCTCTGTATGTATTTGAACAAACAAAAAGCCTCTTGACGACGTTATATTGGTAGAGAATCACAGTTAAACACTACACTTTTAATAAAGCCAGAAAGGTAAAATATTAATATTTAGATACCGAAGGCGGCATCGAATCCTCAACCATCGCGAACCGATACTGCAACTAAGCAACAATAGCGTATATCAGTACATAAGATGCTCGAATACCTTACTTCCCATTATTCTTAAAAAATCTCAATAAAGACAAAGGTCGCTGAGGTTGTTTCGATGGTACGTTAAAAAAGCAATTTATCACATTCACAATGAAGGGAACGCAATCTATTTGTTTATTGCGATATATTTTTCATATATTGTGTTATTATGTCATGATTATAATTAATGATCTAGATAGGATCTTGAGCATTGTTATTTCTTTGAGAGTTTTGTAAGAGACTCGATTATACATTCAAATATTTATTTAAATTTATATTTTCATTTCTTAGCTCTAGTGTCGAAGCAAAGCGCGGCGTTGAGTTCCGCCACTCAGCATGCAATGTCTCGTCTCCAGCATTCGGCGGAAAGTTTGGAACGCAATGTTTTAGCACTAGGTACCCTCTGCCTACCCTGCTGGGTGCGGGATACAGCGTGCAGCTAATTGCTGTTTGAGGTAAATATTCAGTTTTTACAATTTGTTACTTTTCAAATTGTAAGCTACAATGTATTTTTAATAAAAATATTAACTAGTGTTTAAAATATATACGAGAATGTATATGTATTTAGTAGTTTAGTTTAAATGACTTTTGTAAATATGATGCTTTCAAAAATATAAATGCGAAATAAAAGCCAAGTTCAACATTGAATTATTCAATTCATTCATTATCTATTTTCTCCAGTTCACCGGAAAAGTATTATGAGTAATTCAAGCTCAAGTTTTTACCTGGTCAATTTTTGACATAAAAGCTGTTAAATTAAATATTTTGTTGCATCTTTATAAATTTCGTTTAGTTGTGTATAAAAACTATGTATATATCAAGACTCAACTGTACTGATCAGTTTGATTAGTTAATTAATTAGTAATATATATTATTTAAAGGGACTGTGCAGACAAAAAGACATGACTAGTATGAAAATAAATGATGCCCACCTTCATTACATAAAACGCTATATATTTATAACAAAATCAACAAATAAAATATAAACCTCTATTTCCACCGGATACTCAACATAATACATTATATAAAAGAAAAATTTAATAGTTACCGTCACAGCGAGTTGGATTTAAGACGGGATGTAGGTAATGATCATTTTATTGCATACATTTTAGTATAAGTATAGATTTACACAAACTAATGTTAGTAATAAACTTGGAATTGCGGAAAAGATTTTAATAAATTACAGGCACTTAGCGAGAAATTGACCTTGGGACAATATATTTAAACAAAAAATTGCAAAATCAAGAGTTTACTATAAACTATTAAAGACAACAATTAGAAATATTATATTTTCTTAAGTTTTTACCACGTAAATGGATTTTTTAATGTATATTTCTTTTATTATACCCAATTATACACCCCTATTACTTCGAATTGTACGTTCAAATAATTGTTTGGACTTACATTGAACTTTACTTACTTATTTTTTATATTCTAAAAAAAATGTTATAACATTATATTCAGCATTATACACGAATATGCGATTTGTCCTCTGATTTTTTTCTTCTAATTTCGCTCCTAAAAAGTCCATTCGCTGTAAAAAATATTAGGGCTAAATAAAAAGTTCTATCAATTTGAAAATTAATACAAAAAGTAACTATGTATCCGATTTTAATTAACAGAAATAAAAAAAAAACTAGCTAGACGTAACAAAAATAGTTTTTTTTATATATTTTATATACACAAGAAGCATATATACCTAATACATCATTTAATTCCGTGTTGATTAAGATACAACACAAATGTTCATTTAATCTCCAGTAAAAATTAAAATACAACTCTGTAACTAACATTAAGGAAACCATTTAAAAAGTCAAACTCATGCACAACATACGCTAAGCCAAAGCTAATTTGAAACACAAAAACTCATAATTAGAAGTGACGTACATACATACATCAGGGACTCGCACGATACAATATTTTGCACAAAATTATACATTGGAAGCTTTTTATTACAGCAAAACGCATTTGCATAGTGATTTACTGTTGAATTATCTTCCCTCCGCCAGCCAAAATAATTGCGTTTGAGCCGCGCCAAGTGTTCAAAACGTTCTTAGTAACTTGTTTATGTTGTGTGGCACTAAATATTTCTTGTCGGAGTGATTAGACACTGCATTTTGTATTTATTGTATTTTTTCATGTAAGTAATTAAATAGAATGAGATATTGGTGTATATTTAACTTGGCTAATATTTTGGTCTTATGATGTATTAGGGTTTAGGCAAACATGTTTGTTAAGCTTCGTAAATAATATACCTATGTCGTATGCCTGTCCATAAATTTCTAGTAATAATGGGGCATGTACGAGTACAATTACTTAATTGAAAATATTTCATTTCAGTAATTTTTTTCAATGATTTTATAAATTAGTTGGGTTTTAGCATTTTTAAATGAAAAAAATAAGTTTTAATTCTATTTTTATGTCGTATAAATCAAGTATAAACTAGTTGAGGAATATAATAGTTGTAATACTAAGAATAAAAACACTCAAATAGAAAATATGCAAACTGCGCCACAGCAGTACAATGTACAACAAAAAATTATCATAGTCACGTAATACGTATAGGATAAATGTATTTTCTAAATAATTATTATATATGTAAAGTGTATAAATAATCAACCATAAGCAAACGCGGTGTTAAGTTCTACCATTCCACACGCAATGTCTCGAAAATTGTGCCGAAAGTGAAAAAAGGAGGGTCTTATCATTAGGTTCTGCCTCTCATGTGGGAAATAGCAAAAAGTGTAGTTTCTCACTTCACAAAAAAAAACAACATTACAAAAAACTAAATAACTAAATCCGAATTATTCAGAAATATGTATAAAATATAATAACAATATTGTATAGAATAGTAATAAGCCACTATGCTACAGCACGCTAAGAACGCAACTCTTATTGGAGGCGACCTTGCCAGCCAATTTGTACCATGTCAAGGATCAAGCTCATTACATCGTTTTCAATTTGCTATTATACTACGGCCTTGCCACGCCATGAATCTATGTTGAAGTTCATTAAATATGATTAATTTCACTGTAGCCTTTAAAGTAATGAAAAATGGGAAGTCAGTAAATCGATTTTTTAAGTAGATGTACGGTTAGCAAGCAAATTTATATATTATTATTTATATATAGCAAATTTTTAGCTTCAAGCACATAGCAGTGTCATAAACATAATAACTACAAGTGATAGTTATCAGAGAAGAAAATTTTAAAGATTTTATTACCCAGAATGTGAATCGAACCCACAATCATTTTACAGTTGCACATTAGTGCCAATGCGCCACGACGGCGAGCTAAACTCTTGATTTAACGCATTAAATATCAAAAGAATAAAATATAAACAAACTAAAGACATATAAATTGATTTAACATACATACATACAGTAACCTGCAGTAATAGTGAAACTTGACTTAACTTTATTTAGATATAGTGACTAATAAAATGTGTCGAATGTATAGACTATGGAGTCTTGAGTCTGTTTAATAGCTCGGCCTTCAGAACTATGTTATATTATTTAATTGATAACAATTTTCTATACTATTTATTACAAAGTTATAAATATTGTAATAAAATAAACTTTAAAAAAATCTTTATAGTTCGTAGTGAAGATTGATATTGAAGAATACCAAATAAACTTGATTTTGTTATTGGAAAATCTATTGAGACATATATTTTAACATATTCGATTTTTTGAGATTTAATTTGGGAAAGATTGGGATTCTCATAGTAAATAAATAATGGCAATAAAAAAAGCAGAAATAAGTAGTACTACTAGGATTTACCTTCAGCTTCGCTTACTTTGTCATTCAAAAATAACTAATATGTAGTTGTTTATGACATATGCCCAAGGTAACTCTGACCGCTGTAGGTATAGTATGTTAAATCGAGACGATTAAGGTGATGCTCTATAGTCTACATAGCCTTCCCGAATAAATGGAATAGAAATGAAAAAAAAATACATTGTTTAGTTCAAATCCTTAGTCCTTTTCAATTCAATAAATATTTCAGCTTTATAACCATAGTATACACTATAGATGCCTTTCTTTAGGCAGTATTTCTAGTAATTTACCTCGAATGGTTATTGAACTGACGTTCTTTTGTAACCATACAACCACTGAACTACCGTCAACAGACCAGTGCTAATGTGTTGGGTAAAATAACAAAGTAAATATCTGTACATTTCATATTTACATTTGCAGTAAAAACACATTTTACATTTAACTCGCTTATGGTATTCTAAGTTTACTTAAGAAGTTAGCGATCTTCAGCGAATATCAATATTTTGCAATGTTTCTGCCAATTTTATGTAATATTTTAAAACTTGTAATTTTGTTTTTCAGTTTCACTTGTTTGCCTGTATAGCAGGCAGTGACAAGGTGGTCATCGTTTTTAGATTTTTTTCGGAATTTAGAGATATTGCGGAGCTTAACACCTTGTATCATAAAGCTACCAGACAAATCCATGTATAGATAAAATACATATAGAAACCTACACTCCTTAGAAAGCAAAATAAAAAATATTGAAAATATTTATTAAATATGTCTACATAACGAAAATTAAAGTATTTACTTAAAAAAAAGCTTAATTAAGTGCAAAAGAACTAAAAAAAAATGTCCAATTTCGTATAAACGGCGGCGTTGTTCACAAACATACAGTTACACGTCTACTCTGTAATTATTTTAAAGCACCAATTTTACGTTTTAATGTATCTTAAGAGCCATTACCGACAATTTTACCTCAGAAATCTGTATGGACCATTAAATATGTACCTGCTGGGGGGAACCTAAATGCTTATAATTTAGGAACTTCACTCTGAAAGTAAAAATGTTTATGACTTCAATATTTTAATAATATTAAAAGTTAAGTTGATGAAAAATAAAGGATGAAAAATAAATATATTGTAATAGTAATATTCTATTGAAATATCTTATGTTTAATTTAATAAAAATAATAATAATAATAATGTATGGATTAGAGACCAGTCGTGGCGCAGGGGCACAAAGTGTGCTTGTATATCGACTGGTTGTGCGCTCGATCCCCACTAGAGGAAATGAAATATTTATTTACATTTATATTTTCATTTCTTCGCTCTGGTGTCTAGGGGAAAGCGCGGCGTTGAGTTTCGCCACTCAACACGCAATGGCTCCAGAAATTGGCGGAAAGTGGGAAACGGAGTGTCTTAACACTAGGTTTCCTCTGCCTACCCTGCTGTGCGCGGGATACAGCGAGAAGCTGAAAAAAAAATGTATGGATTATCCCATATGAAAATTTGTAAAACATAATACGTGTAATACAAAATTGTTATAACTGTGGTTAAATTTTAAATTGTCTGTGCTTGGGAGCTTTAAAATTTTAAATTTATTTGAACATTACGAAATCCGCATATTTTATACTATAACTAGAGGGCGCGCGCGGCTTCGCCCGCTTATTAGGAGTGAATTCTAAAAAAACCACGAAACACGTGTTCAATAAAATATTTTTAACAGTCTGAATTTAAATTTTTATAAAAAGATATTTCCATATAAACTTTCATCACCTCCTTTGAACCCTTAGAGGGTGAATTCTTAAAAACCATGAAATACGTGTTCAATGAAATATTTTTAAGAGTCTGAATTTCAAATTTTATAAAAATCGGTACAGATTAAAAAAAAATTCCATACAAACTTTCAACTCCTATTTCATCCCTTTAGGGTTAAAATTTTTCAAATTCCCTTCTTAGTGGATGTCCAGAATATGAAAATAAACATCTGCCCAACTTTCACGTTTCTACGCGCAGCGGTTACGGCTCTGCGTGCGTCTTACCTCAGTCAGTCAGCACAAGTCCTTTTATATATATAGATTATTGTTTTTCTTTATAACATACATTTCTCTATAAATTGTTGGTAGTGCTGTGCTAACTTATATGGGTGGAGAATGAAGAATAAAATTATACAGAAAATCTTTTGTTCTTACTACCTAAGTATTAGAAATATGTAAAAAAATACACAATGTTCCGGCGTTGAGTTCCGACACTCGACACGCAATGCCTCGTGTATTTGGCAGAAAATCGAGAACGGAAGTATCTTAATGGGATCGGACTGCCTTAACACTAGGTTCACAGGTTCCCTCTACCTCCCTGCTCTATGCTAAATACAATGTGAAGTAAAAAAATATACATATGTCTAATTTAGAAGTAAGTTATCCCCTTTGGAATGCCTGTAAGTCGGGTTGTGTTGCCATAATAGGTTGGTTATATGAGTAAAGAAATGAAATATGGCTTAGCACTTGGTTAGAACAAATACTTGTACTCGTACAGTATCCTGTGTCTTAAGATCGGTAGGATACTAAAATATGCTTTTATGAAAGTGAGGGTATGGAATATATTTTTATAACACGCTTTAAGTAGTTCCAGCCGTAACAAATTATAGAATAAAATCTAAGAATCTGAATTTGAACTTGAAATGTAGACCAATTAGATTAGAAATTTAGAAAATTAGAAACCGAATTTTCATGAAACTTTGCAGTTATACGTAGCTTTGATAGCGATTTTGTATCGAGGAGCTGGTGTAATGCCTCCAGATTTCGATGGATATTGGGAAACGGAAGTATCTTAATGAGAACGAAATGTCCTATCACTAGGTTCCCAGGCTCCCTCTGCTAACCCCTCTATGTGTGGGACCCAGCGGGTAGCTGAAAAAAAACAACAATCTCTCCCAAGTAAACAATAGTGATAATATTACATGTAAAATTTCCCAAAATTTACAGAAGCAATTAAGAATTTGGTAGGTTTGCGTATTAATTTTCTACTTCACTGATGCTTAGCGAAGCGTGTGCCGTGATAACGTATCGGTGTTAGGTGACATCAGCTGATACGTATTTGGCTAGCCATATATTTAATTAATATTTATTTTTAGGAAATTTATGTCAGGCAACATTTTTTGGTTCAAGGTTCAATTTTCTTCGAGGCATACAAATATGATGAGTTAAATCAAAATGTATATATTTAATATTATAAATCTGAAGTGATTTTTTTTAATCTTAAGTGTTTATTTGGTTGAAGGCAATAATCTCAAGAACTACTGGTTTGAATTGTTTTTTTTGTGTCGAATAATCTATTTATCAATTTTCAGATATTTTTATTCGAAAACAGGGGACAAAGCTGGAAATAATAGATGGTTTTCTTATTTTCACGCTGTATCCCGCATATATTAGATAGCCTATTATCCAAACACTCTGTTCTACAAGCTTTGCCTAATTTTCGCTGTTAACGCTGCGTAAAGTATATTGCGTATATTATGCAAAATAGTAATAAATAATAGTAGTCTCTAGCTTCTTTCAAGCTACATCTAGAAGATCATACATTACAAACGTCCACTAAATTATAATTCAAAAGAATATAACAAAAAATACTGAAACAATAATAAAATACATTTTGACTTTGCGAATTACGAGAATTATGCAGTTTTAATTTATTTCTGACCATCTGCCAAAAATGCTTCGCAGCGAACGAGTCAATTGCTGTGTTTTTATTTTTATTTACTTGGGACTTTACTTGATAGCAAATGTTTTTGTTTTAATAATACGTATTAGACCTAATTAAAATATTTTCAACCTGACGTGATTAAATGTTTCAAAGTTATTTTTTTTTAGTTTATCTTTTTTTATATATTAATGTTACTTAGGAAAAATATATTTATATGTTTTTTTTACTAGTTATCAGTTATTTAAACATATTTGCTTGTAATGGTGTAATGAAAAATTTAAGTTATATTCATATTATAGAACATCAGAATGATATAGAATAAATAGACTTCTAAAAAATATGCTTAACATCTATAAAAACTATATGTATGTTAGTATTTATTTTACAGCTTCCTAGTGTATTCCGTATGTACAAAGGTAGTGTTAAGACACTTCGCTGCCCACTTTCCGCTGAATTCTGAAGGTATTGCGTATTGAGTGGCGGAACTTAACGCCGCACTTTCCCTCTACACCAAAGCGTATGTGTATAAAAACAATATACATAACACCAGACTTGTGTATTGCTTTTATAACAAGCGAAGAGAACGGGGATTGGTGAGCGAAGTATATAAATAAATTTATTACGATTTGAAAATTTTGATTATTTACATAATCAAAATTTTAAATTTTGCAAAAAAAGCTATTGAGGAAGCGTCAAATCTTTTGTGTACACAACACAATATTTTGTATATATTTTAGAAAAAAAAATTACTCACCTATAAGTACGTACGTATTTAGTATTTTTTGTAATATTCAATTGAAAAGAATAAAAAAATCAAGGTAATTTTGTACCGAACAAGAAGACACAATCTGCAAGATCATCTCCGCTAATGGACGAGGAAGTTGGAAATAACCGCGCAATTGTAGTTTTTACTGAATTTAAATATTTAATTATATTTTATAATTATTATTTACCTATTCATTTTTATTTCTATGAGATGAAATTAAAAGTTATACTTAAATAAGTATTCAAATATCATATACAATTTTTGAATGTAGTAAAGCAGAGTAATGGTTTTTTCCAGTAAATAGCAGGGCAGGCATAGGAAACATAGTGTGGTGAGTGTGGTGAGCGAAGATATATGTAAATCAATTTATATAATGCATTGCCTCGACTGGAAATCAAACCCACAACCGTCGTTCTTATATTCAAAAGTAGTGCCGCTGTGCCACCATTGATAAAAAAAACATTACGTTTTATATATACTCCTTGACATTTCTAAGAAATACATCGATTTACGCTATAAAATAGGATATAATATTAGCATATTATCAGTATTTAGTATGACGGGAATAAATAGAACCATTCATTTCCCCAGTACGTTTGTCCTCTGCTTAACTTCTACGTACATAGTAGCTAACGAGTGTATTAAATCAAGTGGGCAGGTGTGGAATCGCTTTAAACGGCATTCGGTTGACTGGCCATCAGAAGAAAGTTACTTAGAAATAGCATGGGATCAAATGGGAAAAAAAGTATAAAATATCTACATATAAGTGTTACCGTGTGGGGAACAGAGTGTTTTAACACTAGCTTCCTACAGCCTACTCTGTGGTTCCGGGATAAAGCGTGAAGCTTTTTTTTTTAAAATAAATATTACTTAAAAGTTTTGTTTGACGTAGTTGGATGGTAGACTAAATTCGCTATAAATAGCTATGTGCAATGCATATTATTATGCTAAAGACGACGACTATTCATACAATTATAGTACAATTATTTCTTCTATATAATGGTCTTTTGATGAAATTCCAAGATAATAGATGTAATTATACGAAAATAATAATTGAAAAAGCAGCTTAATTGACATTATTTAAAGTCCCTGGCATATCTATCCCGTGTATTCTTATACGCGTGAAGCTTAAAAAAATAACAATCCTATCAAACGTAGGACATTCAATTTCATATTATTCCTTACATCAGATCGATCTTAGTATTAAGAAACTTCGTCCCCATTTTTCGTGTAATTATCAAGACATTACCTGTTGGTAGACTAAATCGAATTTTGACTACCATTCCCCTAGCTAGGAATCAAACCCACAACATTCGCATTTACAATAAAACAAACATAAACTATAATCTACAACAAAAATCTAAAATAAACTCAACCACAAGTATGCTACTTCTAAATTCCCCAGTTCCCGAGCTAGGATGTACTGCCCACATGATTTATTTGCACAATTAACCATGAAGTCCACGATCTTATGGGATTATTAAACCGCCGGGTATATGTTCTTAGCTTTTTAACATTACGTTCGTGGGGAATTACTCATGTGAGCTAAGTATATCTTTGCCTTTGTAACGATTCGCTATAAATTGATGGTACAAAAATTCTGTGTCATGAATTATTTATTTTGATGCATTTATTTTGTGATGCGTTAATATTTTTTGTTAGATGGTTGTTAAATTTAATGTTTTATTTATGGATTCACGCTGTATGCCGCGTATATCAAGGTAGGCAGGAACGTAGTGTTAAGACACTCTATTCCCGACTTTCCGCAGCTTCTGCCGAGTTTTGTCTTATCATATTATATAGAGTAGGAATCAAATTCACAACCGTAGTATGTATAGCATTTCATTTATAGAAATTGGCAAATTAAATCTTAAATATACGCGATTAATCCGGTTAAAACAGTTTCATTTAAAATATGTAACAATCGTGAAAATCAAAGAACTTATTAATTCAAGTTTCAGTCGAAGTTTAAGTCTTATTTAGCCCCATGGGGTTCTTACAACGGATAACCACCCATAAAAGAATAAGATGAACTTTTATTTGCTAACATAATATAATGAGAACGTAACTTTAACTATTATTGATTATATCGTCACCTGTCTCAACCACGGTACAGTAATGATACATTAGGCGCCGTTGGAAAAAGCTCACCGTGCTCTACGAAGACTTGGACGTGCAATAGATTTTTTCTTAATTTTGCTGTATAATTGGCTTCCTCGACAGAACCGAAAGCTTGCTTTTTTTTTTTAATATAAATTTTTGATTAATTTTCTTTTGTTTTCTTTTGATGTGTATTTTCATAATAACATGTTGGTGAAGTAAAGCATTAAATATGTAGAAATGTATCATCATAATCTGTTTAATCTATTGTTTTATATTTATACTGTTCTTTAATTACGAATTTCTTATTTAGCTTCACGCTGTATTCTCATATAGCAGGATAAGCAGAGGGGGCCTAGTGTTCAGTCACTTCGCTTCCCATTTTCCCGCGAATTCTGGAAGCACTGTGTGTTAAATGGTGCAACTTAACATCGCGTTTTGCTTTTTTGTATATTGATGCTGCCGAGTACGAATCAAACCCACAACCCGTCACGTTTACATATACATTGTGCCCCTGCGCCACAAATGGTCTCCGGATCATTTAATTACTATTTAACACGCACTGGCTGCTTGTAAAAACAAAAGAGTTTTTCCGATCTCGCGAAGCAGTCTAGTAAACATTGGTATCACCGATTTTACACTTTTTAAATACAATTATTTTACCTATATAGGGTTTGATTTTGAATAAAAAAAAATATTTACATGTACCAGTTACCAAATTTTTCAAAACTCTGTATATTTATCTAATAAAAAATCACACATACATATATCCTTAGTAAAATAACAAATTAATACAAAATTAAATCCTTACAATTACAAGGAATAATAATAAATGTAAATTATCAGAGAAACCCATTGAATGACAAGAGTGCACGTCTAAGAACTTCGAGCCGACAATTAGAGAACGAACCGGTTGTAATTTAATTTTCTGTGCCCATTAAACGGCCAATTATAAAAGTTATGGGCACAATTTTACTGGAATTCGAGAGTTCACGTAACTACTATTTCAATTTAACATTTGTGAGTATTTTTTTGAAATTTGAAATAATGGCGCAGAGGTAGAAGAGTGCGACTGTAAGCGTGACAGGTTGTGGGTTAGATTCTCCTTCGAGGAAATTAAATAATTATTATTTTCATTGCTCCATTATCGTAATGAGGCAAAGCGCGGCGTAGCGCGGTAGCCACTCAACAAACAATGCCTCCAGAATTCAACGGAAATGTCTTGATGGGAGTGGATTATCTTAACACTAGGTTCCCAGGTTCCACTGCTTACCCTGCTAAGATAAAAAAGCAGTCCAACATAGAGGCTATAATGAGTTTTTATAGTAGATACATCATAAATAATATGTATAGTTAACACTTTTTGCTCTCGTAAAACAAAATGGAAATTAGTTTTTATTAGCATGTATTACAAGAATTAAGCTGTATAAGAGACGGTATTGGTTTCAATATCTATCTATCTGAGATTCTCCATTACATTTTTTTCCAAACGGAGGATGGAGTGCCTTGTACACTTAATTCTCTCCGGCTACCATACATATTCGAGAAAGGAGAGCGAATAAGGAAATGAGATTAACAAAAACAATAAAAAAAAAATCTATTCAAAGCTAATTATATCTTTCTGTGATATATACAAATCTAATATATCAGATAAATTGCTTCGTAACAACGGTATGTCAGTTTCAGGCTCCGAATACCAGAAGTGTTCGGCAACTTGGAAACTTTGACAGCGTACCTCTTAGATGGTCTCTTGAAACCAATTTCTAATTATTTGGACACTTTCAAGTTTGACGGTCCCTAAATTTATACCCAAATGAATTATTAAGTGATCTCTTGGTATAGTGCTGAATGTGAACAATTTTGATACAGTAATTTGATTTATTTGAAACGATCTATTTGAGTATCTTTTTTTTAAGCTTAACAATCTATTTAAAAATAAACATGGTGTATCCCGAATATAGCAGTGAAGGCAGAAGGACCCTAGTAATAAAACACTTTGTGCTCCATTATTTACTCAATTTTCGAGACATTGTGTCTTCATAGTCTCGAAACTCAACATCGTACTTCATCTTGTTACTAGAGTGGAGAAATAATTAAGTCTCCCTGATGGGAATCGAGTCCACTACCTATGTGTCAGACTCTGCGCCTTAACGGCCTCATTATTAATTATTCTTAATATAACATTTAGCATAATATTCACTCAAAATAAATTACTTCTATTTAAATTCATTTAAGAATAGCATTATTATCTTCATTAAAAACAAAATGAAGTCACATCACTAGCGAATAAAAATGAAGCAGCCAATGGAACCAGTTCCATTATCACATCCGATTGTGGAAACGCAACATTGCGTCGTATCTGGGATGACAAAAAAACACTTAATGATAATACGTACTAGGCTTCTTCATACAAATATGATATTAGCTGTGAATAGATATTTTGCAGCTGCTATACTTGTTTGAGATCGCCTCCTTGAACTTACCTGTAAAGAAAAATTATACCTTTATAAAATCTGTGATAGAGACGTCTTGAGGTGATGATTTTAGCAGTGGTTTCTCATTTTTTATCTCTTAGCAGGGAAGCTAGTGTTAACGCACTCCGTGTCTCATGCAACGCTCAATTTTTAAGACATTGTGTGTAAATTGGTGGTCTTCAACACCGTGCTTTGTCTATCAGAGCAGGGAAATTAAAATAATATAAAATCATCAAATGGGGATCGAATCCACAGGAACCAAAATTTTAACTAGTAATTTACAATCTTTTTTAGCTTTTCGTTTTATCCCGCACATACCGGGGTAGGCAGACGGAACCTGGGAACTGAATGTAGGAAGTGTGAAAATATAGAGCAGCGGCTCTATATTTTCTAAATACTCGTAGCCAATGTCCATTTACATATGTATATTTATATAAAACTAGTCATGAGGAGGGGAATCCTCATTTATTCCTGTTTCCGTAAGAATTTCAAGAAATCGTCTTTTAGCGCTAATAGTAATCTTTTCGCTTTTATAGCTTTTTTGACAACAGAATATTTTAACATATGCTTGCTACAATAAAAAAATCACATAGTTCAAATTGAATTTAAATCCCTTTACCTAATAACACAAGACAAATTATTTTTTTATCTCAACAACGAAAACAGAAATAAAATTTTCCAATTAACATAGTAATTGCAACAAAAAGATGAAAAAGTATTTATTTATTTATCAAATGCAAGAAATCAACAAGGACTGGCCCCTTAACCCCGTTCGTGATTCAACACAATTGTCTTTGCAAAACACAAATATTATCATAATTCACGTATTATCATATTCACTGTGCAGTACATCTGCGGAGCGTCGGCACGATTTATTGTAATAACCACTTAGCCATTCACTATTTATCTCGTTTACCGGAAAAATAAATTATAAAATAATTATCTTAGTATCTGTTTTGGCCTTAACTTCCATTTTGTGATTAATATTTCTTGTGTGTGTGTATTTACGGGTTTTAAACTTTAGTTTGTTTTATAGAGCTTTTTTATTTATAAGTTTGAATACAATTTCTAAATAAATATTTTAAATTAGAATAATATATTTCTTTTTCTGAAATTCTGAGATTAGAACGCAGAATCATTCGACCTTATTTTTATTTCTCACTAACAAGTATTTCACATCGCATTATTACTCCGAATTCGGAGGAAAACTACGGAACGGAATGTGTCTTAATGGAGAACGAAGTGTCTTAACACCAGGTTCCCAGCTTCCTTCTACCTATGCTTTGTGCAGGATACAGCGTGAAGTTAAAAAAATGACTCCGCTTTCTCCTTTCCGCCGGTTAAATGGTCGAAGAGCGGGAACATAGCAACAATTCACTATTGCACTTCCACCCAGAAATATAATAAATACAAGAAACCATAAATAAATATAATACTTCAATTACAATTACGAATAACACTCATGCAATAAACATTCGCGCACACTGATAGGCGTTTAGCCAACACACGCCAGCGGAACTGTTCATAATAATCCATCTCTGCATCGCTGTACAGAAATGGAACGCTTATATCCAATCATTTGGTTTTCGTTTGCGTCATAATATTAAATCGTGTTTATATTGGCATAGTTAGATCTTAATACGAGACGATCAGCGTAGGTACGTATATGGGAGGGGGAGAATGAATAGTCTGGTGTCCACCCCAGAATGTTCAGTCTTTTAAAAATTAAACCACGTTATGCTTTTCGTAACAGAGTGTGTCGGCGGAAAGGGGAAGTGGAGTTCTTAACAATAGGTTCCCTCTGCCTACCCCGCTACATTGGCATCTATATCCCATCCTGTGGTAAAGCTAATTTCTTTTATAAAAAATAATATACAAAACAAATTTACGCTTTTTCCCGCATAGCAGACTAACACCATCAACCACTAAACATAACAGATAGAATCTAGTGTTTTGCATTTTCCATATTTCGATATCCAATTTCCACCCAATATTCAAATGCGTCTTAAGTGGCGGAACTTAATGCAGCGATATAATTATAATTACCTACAACATCATACGGTTAAAATCGTTTCAAATGAAAACTATAAAACGTTCAAGCTATTCCGCATTGTATGTGTAATTAATGTGTCTCAGTGATTTCTCATGCCACCATAATGTCGTTCCATTCATACTTGTCGACGCACTTGATTTGTTTAGTTTGTTAGAACTACCCACCTTTGCGTCCATTGCATTTTCTTATTTAACTATTTTAATAGATGAAACGGTAGATTTTATGTTTATTTTGGAAAGAAATATTTGAGGCCAGTCGTGGTGCATGGGCACAAACGTGTGACTGTAAACGCAATAGGTTGTGGGTTCGATTTTCACTTGAGGAAATGAAATACTTATAATTTCAATTTCGTCAATTTGGTAACAAGGCAAAGCGCTGCTTTAAGTTTTATAACAGTATAATAATCTTAATATTAAAAACTTGTGTCATAATATAAATAACTAAAAACTTTTTTTTAACTAAGCCCTGATCAAAGTATATAACAAAAGTCAAATTATTCATGACACTACGTGGTGCAGAGCTCAACCACGCACTCTTTTCGCTATGGGAGTAGCCAAGGTCAGAATATTTCTAGTCTGACCTCCCTCAAAACCGGGTATCGCTGTAGAGGTCAATACAGCTAACAAAACACTACACAGTCGACAAAAAACTATTAAGGGAAAATTTAAATAATTCCTTCCATAGATGGAAGGAATTATTTAAATTTTCCCTTGTGCGAATTGAACTGACGACACATTTACAGTCTAACCGTTTTACTAAAATATAGTTTTAGCTAGTGTTAAGACACTCCGTTCGTGTCGTCTGGTGGAACTAAACGCCGCGCTCAAACGATATAATAATGTCATATAATACAATCGGCGCTCATATAATACAAAATATGCATAAATATTTCACCAGCACGTGTAATTCAGAATAATCGCGTTGCAGTTGGCAAGGTGCCTCATCTCGTGAATCTTCTTATTGTTATATATTTTTGTACGTTTGACTCGAGACAGATAGTGGTCGCGGGTATAAGAAAAGTTTATCGGTGACGACCAAACTCTGAAAATATTACATGGCCACCAACTTTTGATAGCGGTTCTGTGTGAAATATGAGTGTGTAAGAATGGAAATTGAAATTGAAGGTGATTTTGACACTTTTTATTGATGTTGTTTAGATCAATTTGTGTTATTATCATAGTAAAAATTTAAGTCGTTTTAGAGGAGTTGATCAGCATCTAACTGTTAACACGGTTGTGGATTCGATTCCCACTCGGACAAATTAATAATTTTAATCTCTCGCTCTAACAAGACAAAGAAAAATTGTGTGGAAAGCATGTCTTAAGATTAGGTTTTTGCTAAATGCGGGATACAGCAGGAAGCTGAAGAAATCATGGTACATTATGTTATTAAAATAAATAATCTCTTTAAAATTGACTTAGGGCTTAAGAGAGCACTAAATAATAATTGAAAAAAATATGTATTTCGTGTACACACATATACATGTCTTATGTAACAGAACTCAACGTTAAAATTTAACCGTATAGCAGGCATGAAATCGGCATTAAAAAAATATGGCTAAGACATTCTATTTTTGACTTTATGGCAGAGCTGAACGCCGCACTTACGCTAAAATGTATCTTATTTCACTGACGTAATTTTTTTATTCCATAATTATGCATTTGAACTTCTTTTGTATCCTATGCGCTACATTTGTTTTAAAACTTATTTGTTAGTTACTATATTTCATATTATGTATAAAATAAATAAGTGAGACCAGGCATGGCGAAGGGCTCAAGTGTGTGCCGTGTAAATGCTACAAGTTATGGGTTCGATTCCCATTCGAGTAAATGAAATAATAAAAAAAAATTCTTCGTTCTGTTCAACACGCAATGCTTCCTGAATTCGGCGGAGTGTCTTAACACTTTCCTCCCCCTACCCTGCTATATGCGTGACGCTGAAAAAAAAATATGTAAAATATTTCGGCTACTAGTGAATTCTTATTATGACCTAATTGGCTCAACTGCCGGCGGTTGCCAAGCGACGTTTGATTTTCTGTGACAGCTCAAAGCTGTTTTGTTTGCATCCATTTATCTTCATTCGTAAATCTTATTGTTAAATATATTTTTTGTTTTACTATTCTTAATATTTTAAAGTAATATTAACAAAAATAGTTGAAAAAGTAAAGTTAAGTGTCATTCCACACTTAAGAAAGAAAAATATTTATTTAGAAAACGTATAGAAATATGAACGTAGCGACTGGAAATCAACCGCGCTGTGAAGAAATAGAAATATAAATTTAAGTAAATATTTCATCTCCTCGAGAGGGGATTGAACCCACAACCAGTCGGTTTTACAGACAGAAAAGCCTCTTTATTTCCCTCTCTTATAAAAACAACCAAGTACTTCTTAAATTATTACTAGTTAAATAGTTTCCGATAACATACTCTAACACAATGTTGTTGATTATATATAAACTTATGCTATCTGAATCATTTATTGTAGCTGTTTTACTGTGAATCAACATCATTAATTATAATAGAAACTTAAATGACTTTTAGTAACGCAAATCATTCACGCGAAACCTTGTGGAACTAGTTGTAGATGTAGACGCAAGCAATGTGAATAAAACATTTAGGTACGAAGAAGAGAGAGAGAGAAAAAGTATATTCTCAGTTTTAAGCTATGTACCGAGTTCTCCAATTTTCGCATACTCTCCATAGCGGAACTCAACGCCGCACTTTGTATTGTTACCAAAGCGAGGAAATGATTTTTTTCCCCGATCGTAGATCGAACCCACAATTGCACATTGCGCTTATTGTTAAACGCGAATCTCAATCAATTTATTTATTTTCTACTCGTATATTCACTCGTTTTTCTCGTCGATAAGGGAAGAGAACCCTATACTATAATCTCTATCCTATTGGTATATTTAAAAAAAACAGAGCTCGCTAGTAAGAGTAAGAAACGGAAATATATTTTTTATGTAACGTACGTATTTGCGATAAAGAATTGAAGCTGCACTCATCGCGTATACAAGACACCTCAACTTTAATAAGCCCACGTCGCGATCTCAATTCCTTAGACTGACAAGACCTTTAGTCCGTCAACAGCAAATACTTCAGTATAGTTTTTGTGTCGTATAACCGTGTGAAATGTCTAGGTGTTTTTTAAACAATTTGCCGGTACGTCGTCAAAAGGAATTTGATTTGACTCGAGTCGAAGTATTTTATAGCAGCCGGTACTTTAATGGCTTAGTACCTATACTTATACGAATCGATATTTATTATTTTCTTGCTGTGAAATAATTATTATCATTGAAAATTCGTTTGCTTTTAATGTTTTGTCAATTAAATTGTCATAAATTTAAATTGTTAATGTTGAATGTAAATTAATTTGGGTTTAGTATGAGATAATGGACAGGACATGTTCTTAAAGCTGAGGCCAATCACGGCGCTAGTACGACGGCGACTGTAAATTTGAAAGGTTGTGGACTCGATTTCAACTCGAGAAAATTAAATATTTAATATTTTTATTTAATCATTTTGGTAACGAGGTAAAGTGCGGAGTTAAGTTACGCCACTCAAATATTTACACGTTCTTATGAAAACGGTCAGAATGAAAATAACAAACAAATATATAGAACTTATGACCTCAACCAAAATTGTTGTGATTCCATACGTTTTTACTTTAGAAATATATGCTTTATTGCATAAACAAATTTACTAAAACAGCGATCGCAGCTTACAACGCTCCTGCCTTGTGTAATATACTCCGATACAAACAATCACATAACATTGAAAGATTCAAGGTGAAGTTTCATAATGAATCAAGTGAAAGCAATATATATATTTTGGGTAAGATTTTGCAGTTTTGTATAAATTTATAAAATTTGTTAACTGATTTTATATTAATTAATATTAGATTGAAAATTATATATGGTAAATAATATTGTTTGTATTGAACTTGGCTTATCTACCGTGAGTACGAAAATTTATTTTATTATATTTTTTTTATTAGATAGTTAATAAGCGGAGAGTCAACAAGCATCTTTCCATAAAGAGAGACCCTAGTGTTAAGACACTGCGTTCAGCAAGTACTGTCTAATTTTCGAGACATTTTACACATGCGAATTAAGTAACGGAGTTTAACGCCGCGTTTTGTCTTATTACGCTCTGGTAAGTAAATGACAACTCACAATCATCGTGTTTACAGTCAGAAAATGTATCACTGCGGTACAAAGGTCGTATAATTTAATATTTTATTATATTTTTATATTCATATACGTATAATAACACAATAATTTCAATTTCAATTCTTCCATTTAAATTAATAACTTCAAGGCTATTGTCTAAAAGTTAATAATTAAGCAATAGAAAAACAGAAAACGAACCTTAGACACCGTTTATTATATTCATTTAAATAAATAAATAAATATAATGTAAAATTATTTAACTAAGTATGTTTAACCGCGTCAATAGTTTAAATATCGTGAGCTTACAAGTGTAAGTGAATATTGAATTATATTAGATAATGTGAGTAAATATCAATATGGCAAGGACGAGGCTGTGACTTAGAGAAAAAACAGGTATTAGAGGAAATACGTACATTCAGTGGTCAAATGCGGTTTAAGTATATAAATTAATAAGTAAATTTTGTGTAGACCGGGATATTTTAAGTAAGAAAAAAATGTAGATTAGATTAGATTTTGATTTTGATTTTGCCTAAAGATAGAAAGACGTGATGCAGTGGCAGAAACGTGTGACTGTAAACGCGACGATTTTGAGTTCGATTTGCACTCAAGGGAATGAAATATTTAATATTTTCATTTCCTCGCTCTGTCAACAAGGCATAGTGCGGTGTTAAGTTCCGCCACTCAGGTCCCCACCGGAGCGTCGTCACATTAGGTCAATAGGTTTCCTATCGTGCTATGTGAGGGATACAGCGTGAAGCTAAAAAAATATACCTAATTACAAATTATATCATGAATAAATTGCATAAATCGAAGAACAGAATAAGCACAGGGAGCTTAAATTCTAAACACGTCACACTGTGTGTCCATATAACATGTCAAATTACGTAACTCAACGCCGTGTTTTGTCTTCAAGTCAATAATTATCTTCACTAGTGATCAACCTACAACTATCACGTTTACAATCAGAAACTATCTTATAATAAATATACAATTATTTTGCTAATATTCCCAGTATCAACTAAATAAATATTAGATTTCTAAACGCAATCCTTCCAAACGAGGTTAAGAACTGCGAAGTCGTTTACTGTAGTTAATTGTTAACCGCAAATGGTGCACGCAAAGTTAACCCAAGACGTAAGTAAGCCGACCCCGTGTGTTACTGGGTCAGTGTCCAACAGAAACTTTAATGATAAACATCTTATTCGCAGAAACGCTAGGTTTCTAAGTAAAATATTTGTAGGTATTATAAATATATTATTTGTTAAAATAATTTATTACTATATTGACATGTTAAATTCAAAAATATAGGGTTCCGTATGTGGTGGACGGACAGATCGCGGCGTTGATTTCCGCAACTCAGTACGCACGCGTGCCTTAACATTAAGTTCCTTCTTCCTACCCTGCGTACAAGTGATGGTTATGGGTTCAATGTCAACTCGATGTAAGCTCTGTCTAGTTAGACGAAGAATGTTATTTTTCCCGACTGCTAAGGAAGGGTTATGTTTTTCGCGCGTATCTTGTATGTATGTAATATTCTTTATTACCTCATATCTCCAGAACCGCCGAACGGATTTAAATAATTGACGTATCGTTAGATTTGTCATAGCAGCCCAAGTGTTCTTACATAGGTAAAGTTAAAAAAAATCAATCATGGCGGCTGTGGGACGTCATTGGACTTAGTGAAAAAAAATATTTTCGTTTCGAATACCACAATATGAGTATCATATTCAAAAGCTCAATACGAGGATTTCAAAAAAGTACATCATGATTATCATTACTATAATGAATCCTAACAAAAAAGTAAAAATAAAAAAAATATTTGTAAAAACAAAAACCCCGACTGCATAAAACTATTATAAAAAGAAAATAAACAAGCCCAATAGGTTATTAGGATTAACAGTCGGGACCTATAAGTAATTCTTCAATCAATAAAATCCAGGATTTACCAGAATTTACCAGGAACCTCGCATAATTTAAAGAGGTCCCGACTGTTAATCCTAATAACCTATTGGGCTTGTTTATTTTCTTTTTATAATAGTTTTATGCAGTCGGGGTTTTTGTTTTTACAAATATTTTTTTTATTCACTAAGTTGTCTTAGCCTATTTTTATAATATTTAAAAAGCGAATATAAAATTAACAAGGATTCCGATCTTTACGAATACGTTTCACTTTATATTGGTAAAATATTGCGTTACAAATAATATTGGATATTAAATCTTACTTAATTGTAATGCATTTGAGAACATCGTCTGAGGCAATATTTATTTTAGATTGAGTGGTGGGACTCAATATCGCCATTTCTCTAGCACTCAGAGCCAAAAAATAAAAATAATTCAATGACCTGAGTGGTAATTGAAGCTACAACCATCGCATTTACAATCAAATCGGCCTCAATAATTAAATAGCAAGCATAACGGCTGCCTAAGCATTAAATGGGCAATAACTTTAAAACAGAAAAATGTATCACTAGGCTCTCCCTATAAAAATACGTTAAAAAAATCCTTGTAATAATAAAATGGCAGACGTGTCTACCACTTAGGGAAGGCGAAAGTGACGCGTAACAAGGTTACGCATGAAGAAATGCGTACGCGCATACGCTTGCGTAACCACTCTGACGTTGACATTGATAATTCATAACGGTATATAATATATTATACATTCAACTCTTGTGTATATTATATTTGGACTTTAACATGTGATTTTTATATTAATTGAAATATGCCGAAAGCATTATATTATCGTAGTAGAAATGTTAACAAAAGTAAAGAGATTTGCCACTAGTTTTTTTAGCTTTACGCTGCATCTCACATATATGAGAGGGAATGTAGTGGTAACACAATCCGTTTCACATACGTGACATTGCGTGTTCATTGCCGGAACTCAATGTCACGCTCTATCTTGCCTCAAACAACTAAAAAAAAATTATAGGAAAATAATAATTTCTATAATTTATAAAATCACTTCTAAAAATTTACTACATCATAAAAAGACAGTACCTACCGATTAAAAAACTTTCAAAATGAAATCGTAAATTTATCCAAATTAAAATTCTCATTTTAATAATATTCAACGTGAGTATATACGACGCCGATTTCATCTATTGTTCCTAACGATAGACTGCCCTGAGCTGGTCATCTGCCAAATGACCGATGAGCTATTCTTGTCTGGCGTGTTACTATCGTCCCAGCGTTTGGCGTACACTGGGAACCTTCAGTCGTAGACACTTATTTATTTGATATTATTTACCTTTACCATTGTGGTCAGTTTTGGCAAACGGTGACTTCCTGATTGGTTGAACGGTAAAATTGTATTGAAAAACTAAAATATTATGTTAGTTTCTGGATTATTATTTTTAGGCTTACGTCCTATAAAATGTAATAAACCAACCATTATAGAGGATTACAGCGTTGTCTATCTATAAATCACGAAATTGGTACGGATCCCTTCGTTGGCGAATCCGACACGCACTTGACCGATTTTTTCTATCTAAACTATATATATACAATATACTATATACATATATGAAAAAAAAAATGTGACTTCGGCAGTAGAAATTGAATAAAATAAAATACGTTCCACTTTGACATTTATAATGAAACAGTTTAACATTGCAGAAGCAAATTATGTTAATCATTACATCCGGATATGTCGATACTATTAGCAACGAAAAAAGAAACAAGGTACAAAACTTTAAGTGATGCAACCATCAACTTCACGAAAGTGTTTAAACGTACAAAAATATGCATAAACATAGAGGGGATAAACATATTATAAATTATATAATGTTTGTATATTACATTAAAAATTTACTCCGTTATAGAAAATTATAAAAAAGTACTTTCACGTTTTTTCCCGCATGGAAAAGAATAATCCTAATAAAACTAATTTAAAGACACTGTTCTTCGGTTTGCGCTAGAATACGAAGCGTTCGGTGGCGGACATAAACGCCGCGCTTTAGTCATCTCAAAGCGAAGAAGTAAAAATATTTCATCGCCCGATAGGGAATCGAACTAAAAATTATTGCGTTTACAGTAAGACACTGTCTCACCGGACTACGGTGACCGCAGTACGTAATTTATTTATATTTATTACAAGATGATTCATTTAATAGAAAGAATTCGAAAAATTTGACTGTCTTAAAAACATTTATTTAGTAAAAGACTATTATAGAGTTGTAAATTAACGGTAATATTATGGCTTGGTCAGAGTTCAAATAGTATAAAGAAAAATGTTTATGTTTACTGTGACAGTTTGAAATAGAGAATCAGAGGTGGACAATAACTTCACGTAACTTATTGTCTTTGGCACGATGTAAGAATAAAAATGTTGTACAATACTAAAAGTCATGTATAAGAAAACAGTGATTTCTGAAAATTTTACTAAAGTGATGTAATATAGGTTTCTAATTAGTTTTAACCTTCCAAGTTCTCAGGTCACCTAGTGTCACTACCATGTCACTCTGTTTTACTTCTTGGAGGCTGCTATCCAAACACAAATTGGACAACCAAATTAACACGCCGCATCCTTACTTAAGACCCGATTGGATGTCAAACCAGGGCGACATATCAGCTCCTACTGGCACGCAGGCTGAGTGATCTCTGTAAAGAGACTTTACAGCCTGCAGCAAGGGTCCGCTCACATTGTACCGGGGTAGTATCTCCCGAAATTCGACAATGATGTCGACAAAATGAAAATATGAAATTTTTCCTTTTCATAAATGGAAATCGAACCCACAACCTACCGCCTTTACAATCAGACGTTCATACACCTGCGCCATTACCTCAACAACATACAAAATGTAGACATCAATAAAAAATCAATACATCCAACTATTAAATCCAGAGATTTACTATTATATCTCGACATACAAACAAGCCCAACAAAGCACAGCCAGCACACGCGTCTATTTGCGATCGTCGTAAAACGTCCGTTGGATTTGATCCGCCACTTGTACTTCAAAGCTACTTGTGAACGAGGTCAGACCGGTGGTCGATGTATCGAGTATTGCATGTCGATGGCTTGATCCGCGATTATTGATGGCCGGAATGGAAGATAGACTTGAAACTATTTTTTAAAAGAGAATATAAATTAATTTGATAAAAAATACATTTTTTGAAGAAATATTTGTGTGTAACAGTTAGGAATAATAAAAAATAATATTAGTATTGTTATTAACAAAACTATGTTCGTAATAAAAGAAAAACACATTGTTTTGTCGGACTACTGTCGGACAGTTGTAATGCACATACATGCCATATTAATTATAATGAATGAAGAAAATTTTAAGAGGTAAATTTAAATCAATTAATAGAGTTTAATATCTTAAGGACAGTCGTAGCGCCGCCACTCAATACGCGATATCTACAGATTTCGGCGAAAAGTGGAGAACGGAAGTGTATTAAACGAGAACGGAGTGTTACCCTGCTATGTGCAAGATACAGCGGGAAGCTAAAAAAATCAAGGACATTTCGAACTTTTATCTCTACAAAAGTTTCTATTTGATTTCAAAGTAAAAGTCTATATTCTAAAGATATTCTTCGGGTTTTTTTATCTACAATAGATTACTTTAAATTGCACGTTTCGTTTCAAAGAGCGTCGCTCGTTTAAATTAAAGATTTTTTTGTTCGTATACTTCAAAATATTTAATATAAAAATTGTGTATTTTACACTATAAACCACACAAAAAATAATAATACTATAATTATATTAATAATAAGCTACAATTTGAAGTTGTACACACAAAAAGATGAATCGTTACTCGGTTCATTATTGACACGTCAACTAATAGACGAATTGCGTGAACGAAACACAAAAGATATTATTTTTAAAGCGAACAATTTAATTGGCGTTATTGGTATAATAATTTGGAGCCTCGGGTCGAAAGACAAAAACAAAACCATTGTTATTATAATAGCCTTTTGTTTCTACCATTTGGTAGCTAAAGGTATTATAATAAATTATAATATTTTGCTTTGTTACAATTCTTATTATTAATTTCATAATTTCAATATTATTAGTAATCATAATATTGCCAGCTTTACATTTTTTTTCTCATAGAAAGGTAGGTAGAGGGAAACCAATGGTGAGACACTCCATTTCCATTAAGAAACCTCACTTTCTGCTACCCGTAGAATTTCTTCATTTTTAAATCTAAAGTGAGATAATTTAGGAAATAAAAAATTGTCTGTCTAAATTTTATTAGAAGTCAAGTTTCGGTACAAATAGGTATATGTAATTTATAGTAATAATAACGACATATATTAATTAATTACTAAAAAACCGGACAAGCGCTAGTCGAACTCCCACCGAGGGTTCCGTACAAAAATTGGTGTCGAGCTTTTTCTGAAATTCAAGCTTAGCTTAATCTGATACCTCACTTGAACTAGCAGCTTCAATACCAAATTTGCTCCCTTTTAAGACTATTATTTTTTAGGATTTAACTACAAATGTATAGTGTTCACATTCAGTATATGGTTTGAATTTCAACACTATATCTCCAAGCGTCCCTGAGATAAAGGTTCTTGACATACAGACAGACGGACAACAACGTGATCTTATAAAGTTTCTTTTTTTCCTTAAAAGGTACGGAACCTTAAAAAAAATCAAACAATTAAAAAAATACAACTAAATTGAATTCTACCTAAACCTAAAATAACCAAAAAAAATAGTCTATACAAAATTTCCGTTATCACTAAAAATAGACACCGAAATGCATTATGTAAAATGCGAAGTGAACAATAAAGCACACCCTGTGTCATCAACGTCACTGCGCCACTGACCCAAATAAGAGGACAATGTCGCAAAATGGCCATACTGTAGATCAAGTTTACCTGGAAGGACGTATATTTTTAACATGATTAAAATTAACTTTGATATAAAAATATTTCGTGCATGTTTAGTTTCGATGACGCTCATATTTTGTATAGCATAGGGAGGGAACTGGTGACTGATTACTTTGTTTTACAAAAAAAAATCGGCATGTTTAGGAAAATCTCTTTTTAGAGTTCCGTACCTTAAAATAACTTTTGTTACTTAATCATGCCTATAGGAGTGTACCCATTAATATAATAGTGAAATTAGGGAAGACGCAAGAACTCATTGCTTCTGCAGCTTCACGCTATTTTCCGCATAGCAGGGGAACCTAAGGTTAAGACATCTTTCATCACTTTCGGTCCTGTTGTCAAAATATTACGTACTGGCGGGGTTCAACGTTGTGCTTTGTCAATCACCATCGAGCCCACAAATATTGTATTTAGTCAAACGCTGTCAATTAACAGATGTCATGAGGCTAGATTGAGAAGATTACAAATAAATTGTACCATTTATTTATAGGCCGGTCGTGGCGCAGCGGCACGAGGTGTGACTGTAAAACCGACTGGTTGTGGGTTCGATCCCCACTCGAGGAGATGAAATATTTACTTAATTTTATATTTCCATTTCTTCGCTCTGGTGTCGAGGTTAAGCGCGGCGTTGAGTTCTGCCACTCAACACGCAATGCCTCCAGAATTCGGCAGAAAGTGGGGAACGGGAGTGTCTTAACACTACGTTCCCTCTGCCTATCCCGCTGTGTGCGGGATACAGCGTGAAGCTGATTTTGATTTTTTTTTAATTTATTTATAGCAGTTGCATATAACCAGTATAGAAGCTTTAAGCATGACTCTTAGATTATGAGAGATATTATACAGCTCAATTGTGGAAAAAGTCAGGAATCATCATTAATTCTGAAAAATAATATAATATGTTATTTAAGGCATATCTAATATCAAAATTCAAATTAAGAACCTAACCAACCTGTCCGTTTCCTTGTGCATACAGTAAACAACCGTAGCAGGTAATTACAGCTGTAATAATTAACTAGCCAGAACTAGCTTTTAGAATATACTCAATATTTTGCAGACAATTTGCTATACCGAGCAATATTCGTTTGAGCGTGTGAATCGATACGCGTGAGAACTGTCAAATTCAGATTTTCACACTTTATTATTTCACCTCTGTGGTTAAATAATTTTGTGTATAATATTTGTTCTATTAAATATAATGTTTGGCACTAATATTGTACGTACCAGTGAAATATTTTATATATATATATGTGTTTTTTTTATATTTTTGCAAAAAAAGCTGCAAATGTTAAAAAAAACACGTAAATTAAACAAAAATCTATGAATTATTATTTACACATATCTCAAAACAAGTGACCTAGAAAACAAACACAACCATATTAAAACGCTTTGCATTTGTAAAATACAAATTATGCATAGTAAATGTCAACGAGAAAATTGGACACATACATACATACATACATACATACATAAAAACATACATACAAACAAGCGAGATCTATTTTCAGGGAAAGATGCACATGTTTACAAGATACGGAGTTAATTAGCCCGTCATGTTGTATTGCTTAGAGAATAACGTCGAACCGCAGTCTTTTGTGTAATACTCGCGTCTTTGAACTAATAATTAATTTTCTTCTTAGCATTCCTCTTTCACTTTATTTATGTAAACCGATGGAGGTCCCAGTCGTTGCGCAGGGGCACAAGCGTGCGACTGTGCAGCAGGTTGTGGGTTCGATTCTCGTGTGATAAAATTAAATATTTAATATTTTCATTTTCTCGCTCTGGTTCCGAGGCAAAGAGTGACAACAAATGTCTTCAGAATTCGACGTAAAATGGGGCACTTAATGGGAATGGTATTTTAAAAATAGGTTCCCAGGTTCCCTCTGCCTAATCTATTATATGCGGGTTACAGTGTAAATAAAAAAAAAAAACTAATTATATCTATAGGTATATATAAACATCATCCGTTTAGTGCCATAGAAACAACGCGTAGCTAACTACGCGGAGTAGAACGCTGAAAATTAGCTCCTTTGGGAAGTGTAGAGGAGCACTAAGATAGGGGCTTCCCATAACTCCTTCGGGGATGGAAAAAAAGGGATTGTTTTTTTTATAGTGTACACAAACAAACTGGAAAGTAAAAGAAAACAGATAATCATAGAGTTTATAAAAATATATATAAAAAAAACATCTAACCAACATGACTCAGCTATAATCAAACATCCAAAATGAAATGACAGTAAAAACGTCCAAATCCTAAACATTTGGTGCAGAATAATAAAAGAATAATAAAATAAATCATATGTAATTTTTAAACAAAAGTGACCTCGTTTAATAGTGAAGAAAAAAAAATACCGTGCGACGACCCGATTTTATTGTGGGTATTTTAAAAATACCGTCGCCCACGCGTTTAGGGTTTACGAGGCCCTTCCAGTTACTCTTGCACTGTCAACAGCGGCGCTAGGAAATGGGGCTGTTATCACGCGAGGAGTAGGGGAGACCAGGGTTGGTTGACCAAGTTTCAGCTTAAACGTTTCTATTTTTTATTCTTTTAAGTATATTAATTTTAAAATAGATTCAGTTAATAGATTTACTATTAAGCTTTGGAAAAATATGGAATAAAGTACCTTATTGATTATGATATAGAGTACAGGACAGTTCTTGTACAATAGAAAAAACTGGTCAACCTACCCCATGCATGGGGTTGGTTGACTATAACACTGGGGTAAGTTGACCTATGAAGATGCATTGGTAAAATTTACAAATAAATGGAATAAAAGACACAAACATGTATTACTTATTTATTTTATTATAAATTCCACTACTTCAATTACACACAATAAAATTCAAATTATAAGAATAAACAAATAAATTTCTTATTAAATATTTAAAACGTAACGAAACAACTTCTTATAATTTTTAACCATTTGGTAACAAATAATCATATCTAACAAATGTAATTATTTGTATTATTTGGTAACAGTTTGAGATCATACTATCCTATCAGTCTTCTAAATCGGAGGTGCAATTTTTGCATTCATTGAACAATATATTCTTGTTTACAAATATTGTGTGTGCCCACAACTTGTACGCAGTGCATTGAATCTATTCTTCTCCTTCGATACTAGAGCTATACCATTCAGTGCATTCCAAATAAAATGTTTTATCCTCATCACTTCCATGGTCGCTACTTTTCTTCCTTCTTTATCAGTTCCTATAGACATTTCGTCTGTTGTCTTTGGCTTCTTTGTTTTCTTGTTGTCTTGTTTGGATAAAATTTCAAAAAATCCTATTTTATTTTATGTGTGGAATATCCATAATATTATGGGGCTGATTGACCAGGTGGTCAACCAACCCCATTATACATTAGTCAACTAGCCCCAAACCACCTTTTAATCTTTAGCCACGTGCCATACCCTTAAGACGGCGCCGAAGTCATATAGAATAATACACAAAAGAAAGAGCATAAGCCACAATTTCTTTATAAAGTCTTTGACAATCAATAACTATGAATATAGAGCAGTTATTACAAATAACATTACGACAATATTAATTACTTACGTGTGTTATTTTTTAATATTACGTTCCTTCTCTCAAACGAAATGCGTGCTGGATGTCGCGTTCCCGGTGGCTGTGTGGACGGCGGTGACGGGTTCTCCTTCCACACTACCGGGCTTAACGCTATTGCATCGGATGAGTTATTGATAGTTAGTCAACCTACCCCTATAGTCAACCAACCCCGGTCTCCCCTACTAGCTGAACTTTTAAGTTCTTTTAAGTTTACACGATTTCTTGGGGTGTGATGGGTAAACCGAGAATTTAGAGTTAAGCCAACTGTTTACAATATTTTTGCTTATTTTTGGAGACAGGACTTAACGCCCCGCGTTGTATGTATTGTATAGACTAATCGCGGTAATGATAATGTTTTTAAATAAGAACATTCACTCGAGCGAGAATCGAACCTCCAACCATTCCTTTTACAGTCAGACGCTGTCCCACTGCGCCACAACAGCTCTAACTTTTAAGTGATGTAGAAAAACGATGAGTCATGAAAATTTTGTAGGCACTCAACCATAATTATGTTTCCCATTAAAGTAAATGCTAGCGGACTTGGCGAATGTGGTCAAGGGTGATTTGTAATTTTATAGAAAATGCTTATTCAGTTCCTATTTCAGGAGTAAATGGACGTTTCCTTCCGTGATTTATTTTTATATAATAAGTTTAAATTAGGTAAAAAAAGCAAAAGGGGAAAACCGATATGTTTTCTAGTTGTTAGGAGACTTTTCTAATAATTTATTTTGATGGTTTAATATCGTTATATTCA
This sequence comes from Heliconius himera, assembly GCA_021202915.1. Lineage (NCBI taxonomy): Eukaryota > Metazoa > Arthropoda > Insecta > Lepidoptera > Nymphalidae > Heliconius > Heliconius himera. Next base: position 174,625 of record JAJHJA010000342.1, read on the forward strand.
AACATATAAAAACAATTTCATATTGCAACATATCGGTAAATGCAAAGAAGAAAGGATTAACCCTAAATTCCTTCCGTCTTATATAAACGTTACTATCTAAATCATATAGTCCACTGTCATCAACTTCTTCATAGCCCTTTGGAATATTCTTATGCATTTTTACGCGTTTTCTCCAGTATCGTCGAATCTGTATTCTCGATTATCAACGTCAGTCTTCATCTACCTCTCTAACCTCAACAAACCGCATACTAAATATCCCAGCATAAACCTAAATCCATCACATTAACAAACAAACGAACACATTACCATATATAAAATACAAAATTTTGTATTTAAATATATTCTATTACAATCGCGTGTTCTAATATCTGGGGCAGCGTGCAGCGTTAATCACTGTCCGCGTCAGCCGACTCGATAGAAGAGATTGTTGAAACGCCATGCAAACTTCGAAATGACTTTAAATTTGTACTTCCGGTGGATCGTGTGTCTTTAAGATCGGGTTTCGTTAGTGCTGTGAATGTTAGTGTTAAATTTAAATTTACTGTGTTGTAATAGGGAATGTTGGTTTTGTTTTGTTTGTATTGGCTATAATAGATTTAAATTCTTTTTTTATTCTTCTCTATGGATTTGTGAATATAGCGACTTGGATCTATAAAATAATAAATATATTTTTAATTGAAGTGAAGTGTCTTAACACTAGGTTCCCTCTGCCTACCATGCTGTGTGCGTGAAGCTGATTTTATTTTTAATTGTTATGAATATTTCTTTGGTTGAGAATCAAACCCACACCTTGCTGTCCAAACGTCACCAAACATAATATTTCACGGAAAAGAAAGAAACAAATAATGTCATATCACATATACGTATGAAACCTATCAATCTATAAATATTCGAGCTGGATTTAAAAAGTATAAATAAAGCGTCAAAGCATTGAATTCTAATTTCAATGACATTATTTATAGCCGAGTTGTTAGCGCGGTGCAAACGACGGGTTTTATTTCGTTATAAAATTTACAAGATCACATAAAATTATTTTGTATAACAATTAAAACGTTAATATATATGCAGGGTGGGTATTTATATCTTGACGTATCTTTTAGGTGGGGACAATGTGGCGCAATGCGATAGGTTTTGATTGCAAACATAATGGTTGTGAGTTCGATTCCTAATCCGAGGAATGAATGATTTTCAATTTAAATTCAAATACCGTTGGCGTTGAGTTCCGCCATTTAACAGGTACTGCTCCGAATTTAGCCGGAAAACAAAATGTAGAGTAGCTTCATTAAATTCTCTATTCGTACAAGTGAGACGCTAAAAAAGTTTTTTTTTTCATGTTTTAAGTATTTTTACATGTCAAATATAGTTTTTTTTATTTAGGACACACTTCCCGTCCCGAAACTTCGAGACATCATGTGTTGCCTGTATGTGCGATACAGCGTGAAACTAAAAGAAAATAATACTAATAATAATAAATAGAAACAGACTGTGATCAGAAATAAGCTTCCTTATGTTATTTATACCCACAAACCTCACATTAAAATCACACACATGTAAAAATATTAGTTTTAAATTATGAAATTAAACTATTTACGTTTCCCTTTGCCAAAGATATAGTTGCCTTGCCAACATTCACTGTACCACAGCCTAAAGGAACAAGTACATTAAATAATTTCTACAACGCAGTAAATGAATTAAAAAATAAAATCCTTTTATTTCTTACATTCTTAGTTTTTTTTTCAGCTTAACACTGTATGTGCACATTGCAGGGTAGATAGAGGAAATTTAGTGTTAAGACACTCTGTTTTCCACTTTCCGCCGAATTTCCGAGGTATTGCGTGTTGAGTGACGGAACTCAACGTTGCATTTTTGCCATGGTATCAGAGCGAAGAAATAAAAATATTTATAAATAATAATTCATTTAATTAAAAAGGAATAATTAAATAATCAAATAAGAAAAATTGTTTTTAGTAGTTTTAGTGTTACATTTAATATCATTTTAGTTTTTTTGTCATATATTTTACTTTAAAAAAAATATTCCTTTTATCACTAACAGGCTACAACACTAACGTCCCTATAAATTATGAGCTAGCAGTTAAACAAACTTTTTTTCCTTAGAATGAAACGCAGGTGTTTTACAAATTTTAATTATAATTTCAAAATCTTTCAGATAAAAATGATTTATATTGCTTTTATCAGTAAATTTAATATATAAACATATATTCTTTTTATATTTTTAACTAACTGTGTCTAAAAGAAGGTGATGTTTTTCGAGCGTATGTCTGTATGTATGTTTATTTCTTTGACTAGCCCCACAATCTCCGTCCTCAACTGTTTTAGATTTACGTAGGCTATGTAAATTTTTACAATAATGACATCAACTTAAAATTAAACAATTGGAATACTTTTTAAGAAACATATAAAAATTTAAACATAGGTTAAATCGATTTATACGTTTTTTAAAACATATTTTTCTTTCCTAAGTGTAAAATAACACTTTCAAAATGTAAAAATATATAATAAGTCACTTTTCTTTTATTTTATTAATTAACTAATATAGATTCAGAAGGCCATTAAGCTCTAAGAAATTTTGGTAATAAGGTAATTTATAGGTTTCACAGTTTAACCAGAAAAAAAGAGAGCGAGAACTCAACACGCCGCCACCGTCTCGTTACCAGTGTAAAAAAATAAAATTAATAAATATTAAATTTCCTAGTGTGGGGAACGAATTCACACCCGTCGCGCTGACGCCACCCTCTGCGCCACGACGGTCTCAAATTAATTGATATTTCATAATAAGTATTGACTTATTTTGATATAAAGTAATCCTCTAATGTAACTTTTACAGATTGCTTTTCAATTTCTCATGTAAAATATAAATAATAAACTATAATTTTAGCACATGTGACATAATTTACCTACAGAAACTTAGTAGCAGAGACTCTATAATTAGTTCGGAAAATTGCTTGAATCCGAAGAAGTTTTCTAAGAAGTTAAGGAACTTTGTAAGTTCTTTTTTCAATCCTTTATTGCTAAGTCTAAGAGTTGAAGGTAAATTTATTGCTGAAAATGTTGCTTGAAGATAAAATTGAATATCTTGATGTATATTTTTTACAGTGTACTATTTATTTATTTTTATAGTAAGTATATTTATTTAAAGTAATACCAAACATAATATAAAAGATATATGAAATACTAGCGAATCAAACGCGGCTTCGCCCGCTTTAATCTATTGTTATAATATAGCCAGTCAAATTCTACAAAATCTATTATTTTATTCTATTTTAATACATAAACATTATTACTGTTAAGTTTTTTTAAATCCGTTTAGTGTTTTTTGCTGGAAAGTGAAATAAGCTAATCTATCCTTATAAATTTTCACATTTATAATATTTGGACTCTCCACGTTTTTTTCCACATAGCAGTAGTGTAGGCAGACAACTCAGTGTCAAGACATTCCAATCTCCAATTTCCTCCCGAATTCAAGACATTGCATTTTGAATAACGCTACATTTTGTTCTACGAAAAGAGAAAATAAAAAAAAATACCCAAATTTGGAACTAACCCCTAATCATCGTGTTTACATTTAGATGCTGTTCCACTGAGTTACGATGCCCACGTACATTGGGAAAAAAATTGTACAAGGTCAGGTTTGTTGCGACTACAAACACGCAGTATCTTAATATAAACGTAACGAAACACGTGATTGATCACCAAACACTCGTCTGATCTGCTCATTTAAATTACTTTTTTAAATTTTATAGAATTTTTTGTTAATATTTAAAATATTGCAGATAGTTATTATTTTTTTTTAAATAAATTTGACATAAAAAAATACGATAATATTATTTCTTTTTAGCAACAAAAATATTATATTGAGTTTACTATGTTAGCTTCGTATCAGAATAGTCTAATATTGATAGCAGTACAAGGCTACCAGTAGGTATTACCTACTATGTGTTAATGTACTGCACACGACACTTCACACTGAATAGAGATTGACAATAATAATGTGGTTTATAATTCATGTAGTGGTTTACTTTGTCTGTATGTACGAGTATGTAGTAGTAGGAACGGAGAATAATTTGAAAAAATAAAAAAATTAAAGTAATATTATATTCGAAATTTTAATTTGTATTGAAATATTCATTTTTTTATAAATTTTGAATTATAGAAAGGATAAGTGTAAAGACACTCTATTTTATTTATTTATTTTTTCTAATTATTACACATATCCATAGTGATTAGGTAAAATAATAAAAAAATATATGACAATATAACCCAACTAACAAAGTTAATGTATGAATGTATGTATGGAAGTATATTTCTGTGTCAAACGAACGGGACCTATTCTTGAACCAATGAAATTTTCACAAGGAGCTCCTTAGCATTTACCTAAATATTAAATAAAACAGAATATATTTCCAGTATTTTCATACTTTAGTATATCTATATTTATTTTCGACTAAGCAGACAGTAAAGGTAATGTCACTCTTCATATATATATATTCTCAAAAACAAAGGCGATATAAAGTACAGAATTATATACATAATTGTGTACATGGAAAAGGCATTAGCCGTAATGTATCGGTGTGTTATTGTTTGGTGTTTAGGGAATTTTGATATGAAAAAAAAAACAATATAAATTCGTTTTATATTAGATATGAAAAATAAAGTATTATTATTATTTTTTCTCCACATTCCATTCAATTTTTGCCAGTCGAACACAACCATTGTATTTACAGTGAGATGTAAAGAACATAATGTAAATAAAAAAAATCAGCTTCAAGTTGTATCCCGCACACTGCAGGGTAGGCAGAGGGAACCTAGTGTTAAGACACTCCGTTCCTCACTTTCTGCCGAATTCTGGAGGCCTTGCGTATTGAGTGGCAGAACCCAACGCCGCGCTTGTCCTCGACACCAGAGTGAAGAAAGGGAAATATAAATTTAAGTAAATATTTCCATCTCCTCGAGTGGAGATCGAACCCACAATCAGTCGGTTTTACAGTTACCCCAGTCAGCTTGTGCCCTTGCGCCACGACTGGTCTCACCATAATGTAATTTTAAAGTTATTTAAAAAAACATATCATATTAATATTTTATTGAGATGGAATCCACAATTTTGACGTTAAGGCTGTAACGGTCGTTACTCCTTGGATTTTGGTTAACTTTGGTCAAAATATTAAAAATTTGGTTTAAGAAATCGAAAATTTACTACGGGCTTACAGAAACTGCTTGAGCAGAACGCCGTAAATTAGTTAAAAATAACTATTGTATTCGAAGAATTCCTTACAAACTTATATATCCGCCAGCCTTGTTACAATGCAATCTTATTCTAAATACTTGCTAACTAAAAAGATCTTGGATATTCGCGATTTATACACAATTTAAATTAAACTGTTTAAGCTTTTAAGTTTGATTTTTTAGCTTTACGCTGTATTCTGCAAATAGTAGAGGTAGAGGGAATATGGAAACGTAATGTTATGACACTTCGTTCCCATTGAGACACTTCGATTCCTTACAAGTAGGTAGTAGGTGACCACCACGTGACCACGGACTATAGTAAAAGGTACAACACTAAAAATGTATATACGATTAATTCCATTATTGAAGAGTTTCAAATAAAATACCCAGTCCTAGCTACTTGGTAATTACTTTTGAAAATGGGCGTCGTTTAAAACTCAGATAACGCTCTCATATTACACGTTTATTATACACAATACAAATAATAACGGGGACGACGACACTCAGCTAAATTAAAATCTTTATGTTTTGCGCTATAACGACTTTCGGTAAAAGCGTTTCTTGATTAAAATATATGTATTTGCGATTATTGTTTAACAAGAGTTTGCGTGTTGACGGTTAAATTTAATGTGAGGAAGTCTGCATTTTGATTATTATAGATATTTTCTTTAATTAATTATTGATGCCTTGGGAATTTAGAAAATGAGGAACGGAGTGTTTTAACACTAGGTTCCCATTGCCTACCCTATTGTGGGTGGGATACAGTGCGTAGCATGTAATATTAGTATAGATGTAAATTGTGTATACGTATATCCACCATAAATAACAACGATGTCAGTCGTGGAGCAGGGGTTCAACGATGCACGACTGTAAAGGCGACAGGTTCTGGGTTCAATTCCCATTCGTTAAAATGAAATATTTAATATTTTTATTTCTTCACTCTGATTCTTGATACAAAAAGTAAAAAAAGCAAGAGTTTTGTTTATGAAACCTAGTTATTTCCATATATCAACGCAAGCAAAGCTGCTGGTAAATGCTAGTATCCAATAAAACTTACATAGTTTCTTACATAAATAGACAAATGTACGTAGAATATCTATACCGCGTCCACACTTCATAAAATATACACAGATCATAACATTAGTAATTCAAGAGGCAATTAAAATAATGACAAATTGGGTTCTTTAACGTCTCGTAAATACGCACGTCTCTCAGCGTCTGTGTGTCGCACTAAATCTTTTCATTTTATATATTGGTTTACTCCATTATTACGTGGTGTTCGTGTAATATCTACATGATGAAATATAATATGATGTATGTACATACTATATGTACAGTTCGCGAGGTCTAGGATGAACTTGGATTTTTCTTATACAAACGATTTACAAGTAGGGCCAGAAAAAAACCTTCTTTTGAATTCCGTAGAAATTAAAAAATAAAATTAAATATTTCGCCTGAGTGAAAATCGAACCTACAATCTTAACCTTTACAATCAGACGCACTCACACTGCACTACTATTGGTTTTCTATTACTATAATAATAGATATAAGGAATAAAAGAATTTGTCACAGCATCAGAATGCTGTTAATCATAATTTTACTATCTAAGCATTACTTGGATATGTACCAAATATTCCTGGCGACTATAAACAACGTAAGTTATTGGTATTTAATTTTCAATATATACATATATTATGTATGTATGAGGCACAGTGTAACGCAACAGAGGGCACAGGTTCGAAGCTCTTTGAACCAATACGTTGATGTTACCTATTGTTTGTAATAGCTTATGAATTTTATATTTTTGATAGAATATGGCCTGTGTTTATGATGTTAATATGCATAATTTTTAGACAATAATAAAAGTCGATATAAGAAATATATCCAAAGTAAATAAATATTTTAATACATACTCGTACATAAAAATATAATTGAAGTAATATTCTTAAAAGGTGAAAGCTTTGGGTTCCACCATTGTGATAATGAAACACCAGAAATGGTGTGGGCACACCATTTCTGGTGTTTCATTATCACAGTTGAAATCGGAGTATCCTAAAACTACACACACACACTGCGCAGCGTTGATTTCCGCCAGTCAAATTACAATGTCTAGAAAAATTTACAGAAAGTGAGGGACGGAGTGTCTTAACACTAGGTTCCCCCTGGTTACCCTTCAGGGAAAAAAGCGTAAAGCTGTTCCTTTAAAAAAGAAACAATTTAAGTAAATTTCAATAAACAGTTAACCATTTTATGGTAATTCGGCACTTATTTCAGTACTTACAGATAATACCCGTATGAGTTTTAATTTAACGCCAAAAGGAAACACGAGTTGTTGATATTGTGGCCTTGGTACAAAATTTATAGCGCAGGAAGTCCTTACGCGCGTTAGTAAAGATGGTTTGAATATTTTTCATTATAATTGGACCCGTGGTTAATTGAATAGCTTGGGAAGTCTAGTAATTTCAAGTATTTGCTTTGTTATTGTGAATTTAACTTCTATAAATAAGTTTAATAGTATAATATTAATGTGTTGTAACTGTTAATATTTCGTTTTTGTTTCCTACATGGCAGGGTAGGCTGAGGTAACCTGAGAACATAATGTTTAGACACTCCATTCTCATTAAGACTTTCGGTTCCACACTTTCCGCCGAATTCAGGACACACTGTGAGTTGAGTGACAGGACTCACCGCTGCTCTTTGCCTTGTTATCAGTGCGAGGAAAAAACAATATTAAACATTTCATTTCCTCCAGTAGAAACCAAACCCCCAACCTGTCGCGCTTACAATCGCACATTTTTGCCCCTGCGCCAGGACTGGTCTCAATAACACTATCGACTAATTATCTATATATGTGTGTATATATTTATTTTTTAATTCAAATCAGCTTCACACTGTATCCCGCACACAGCAGGGTAGGCAGAGGGAACGTAGTGTTAAGACACTCCGTTCCCCACTTTCTACCGAATTCTGGAGGCACTGTGTGTTGAGTGGCAGAACTCAACGCCGCGCTTAACCTCGACACCAGAGCGAAGAAATGGGAATATAAATTTAAGTAAATATTTCATCTCCTCGAATGGGGATCGAACCCACAACCAGTCGGTTTTACAGTAACACTTCGTGCCGCTGCGCCACGACCGACCTCAAATCAAACCTACAACTGTCACGTTTACAGTAAGAATGCTGTACTTGAACATATCAATCAATCTTATTACTGACAATGACTTACAATTTACTTACACCTTATTTCATTTTACTTACATAACTAACCCCTTGCCACTTAGCGTCGATAAACTACAAATATCGACGCAAATGGTCATTATTAACGGTCTCTTATAAATATTATTATACTACTTCAAATTTACTATCAGATTTAATTTCCTGCAAGTTTAATTATAAATTGCTATAAATATTTCTAGATTTCATTACTTCGTTCAAATTAAATATATCTACATATTATTATGTAGTTAATAGGCGTCAAGTGATTTATATTTTCCGCAGAAGAATAAAAGTTCAATGGGACAGCGTCACGTAAACGTGATAAGAATTGAATTCTACACGACGGAGAAAATGTTTATGTTCCCCTTCTGGTCAAAGACAAAGCGTGACGGTGAGTTTCGTCACTTAACACGCAGTGTTTGGAATCTGGATAGTGGAAAGTGGATAGTGTAGTATTTTAAACACTGCATTCCTATACTAAGTTTTTTCTTTCTATTTTCCTAATATACTTTTTAGATTATATTTTTCACGATTTTTTTTTAAGTGTAATAACCAAAACGTTCCTCATTCATATTTATAAAAAAATATATTAATAAAGTTTTAACTAAACCGGTAAATTGTACACTATAACTGTGTTAGTAAAGTGAACTGTATCAAAACAATTAACGTGATGTAGGTATATACGATTATAGCCTTCTTCGATAAATGGACTACCAAACACAAAAATAATTTCTCAAATCGAACCAGTAGTTCCCGAGATTAGCACGTGCAAACAAGCTCTTTAGCTTTATAAAATGAATAAATTTACTAAATAAAAATAAAGATGCAAAAATTTAAAATATATGCAAATTAGAAAAAAACGCAAAAAATCATACAAAGATTTAATTTTATTCCATCTTGATAAGCACCTATTGTTTTTACAATTACTTTTTAGTACTTCTGAATGTATCTTCAGTCTTCAAGTTCATAGCAAGGACGTGTTAATGATATAAGATACTTAAATTAATTAGAAAGATAATTATACATATACTTATATATGAATGGTTGACCGAGATTTTTTTTGTTTTAAGAAAAAAATGGATTTTTATTTTATTTGGCTGATTATTTTATTTTTTGGTCTTACTATGCTAAGGCCGTCGTGGCTCAGGCGAGTGTTTAGCTTAGCATAGTATGCACCTTGCATAACAAGATAGGCAAATTTAACGTGGGAACCTAGTGTTCAGACACCCTGTTCCCATTAAGACACTTCCATTCCCTACTTTCCGTCTAATTTTAGAGGTATTGCGTATTGGGTGGTAGACACACACACTGCGCAGCGTGCCACACTCCATCCAGTTCATACGTGCCATTTTTATATTATATGCAAAACTCAAGATATATATTTTTTTCGCAATTTTTAACACAAATTAATTAACAGGTTAATTACAGGACGTACATATTTAGTAATTTTTTTGTATTTTTTTTTATAAATTGTAACTTTTCGACCTAATTCATTTACCATTACGCCTTATCTTTTTGAAATTAAACTTGTTTAAAAATAATTAACTAAATTATAATAATTAAGACATTAGTTCGTAAGCAAAAAAGTATTTTGCTTTCGTATTAAGGTCAGAAATATGTGATTCACTCATATATAACATTTCGAGTAAGTATCCACCTAGTGTTAGGACACTTCCGTTACCTAATTTCGGCCGAATTCTGGAGGCCTTGTGTATTGAGTGGCGGAACTCAACGCCGCGCCTTTTTTGCCTCATGCTTGCTATAAAAAATATGCCTATATTAAATATTTCATCGAACTGCATTTACCTCAAGTTGATTTCTGATATAATTTATTAAAAGGTGCAACGTCCTCCACTTCCTTCGCGCTCGTGTCCTTCAATATAATTTTTACTGCGTATTGCTATCATACAAGTTGAAAATGATCCTATAAATTTTAGTTTTTATTACTAAGTTTTATTTTAAGTTAATTATTTTCATGAAATTTGGAAATAAAATGTTTAAGGTTATGGGTTCAAATTCATTGTATCATATTTGCAGATATATGAAAATTGATATCTCTTATACTAACCAAATTTTAAAGTAATGGATTCCTTCGAACGGTGATAGAACCATGGTCATGGCTTCAAATTTCCTTCGTAAGTTAGTGATAAGTCAGAAATGGCAAATCACTGCGTTCTGAGTTTTCATCTTTCACCAAGTTGAGAACGTATTCATTTTCAAATTAGGAAAGATCAAAGTAGGGATTAGAGTGAATTAAGCTTACATTAGTAGAGTCTATTAATATATAATGAGTAAACAAGAGAGTACCGTCACTTATTTATTCTGCATACTTCACAATATATCGAAGAAACCAAAATAAAGTCCAATTAAACGCAATTTTCAATGAAAATATGGAAATTAGCGATAACTGGAAATACAAGTTTTGAGTGAAGTTCCTTTTATCAACAAATATGGTTAATATAATACAACTAAACGAATATGTACTTTTTTATATATATCAACAAACGGTCTTTTTCCAAAATCTGATAGTTTCATATAAAATTTTTGCATGTTTTTTAATGCTATATATCTAGTATATAGCAGGGTAGGCAAAGGGAATATAGTGTCAAGACACTTGATCCACCGCTTTCCTCCGTTGCGTGTTAAGTGGCGAAAAATAACGCCACGCTTTGTATTTTCAGAGTGGCAAAATAAAAATAATGCATTCCCCCAACTGGGAATCATATTCACAGCTATCGAGCTTTACAGCCACACGCTGTCATTTAGCTATCGGGGCGTCAAGAATGTCTTAACTGTAAGCATTCGCAGCACATGTCAGTCGTAAATATATATTTTTTCTTTATTAAACATAACGTATTGATCTTATAAAATTTGTCATGGTAGGTATAATTTTTTTATACAAAAATTACAATACCTATAATAATATAATCAAATCAGCTTCACGCTGTATCCCGCTAACAGCAGGGTAGGCAGAGGGAACCTAATGTTAAGATACTCCGTTCCCCACTTTCATTGCGTGTTGAGTGGCGGAACTCAACGCCGCGCTTTCCCCTCGACACCAGAGCGAAGAAATGAAAATATAAATGTAAATAAATATTTCATCTCCTCGAGTGGGGATCGAACCCACAACCAGTCGATTTACACTTTGTGCCCCTGCGCCACGACAGGCCTCAATGCTATAATAATATAAAAACTTATAATCTATAACCGATTAAGTAAAGCCTACAAAAAATACAATTTCAATACAAAACTTACAAATACTTTTTGAGTTTACCGAAAAAAATCTTAATTACTTAATATTTTCTTTAGAAACAATTCAGAAAGTCGGCCCCGGTAATACCTTTTTCCAAACGTATTTTCGTTGCTAATCCCCGGGAACCAATTAAATATTTTTAAATCTCCTCAATGGCTGAGCAAGCGAAGCGATGGAGAAGTTAACGATCTAATTTTGGCCCATAATTTGGTATTCTATTGAAACGAATTTTTGTTAATAAAGGAATATTTGGAGCTAGCTTTTGTATTTGTAATTATAATAATATAAAATTTAATTAAATATATTGTAAATGGAGGCTACGGTTTTTGTCAACAATTGGCTTCCTTATCGCGTCCCAAAGTGTAGGTGCGAAATTGAATCGAATTAAAAAAAAAAAACAATTTTATTAAGCACCCAAAATCCCCTAAACCAAATAAAATAACTCGCTACGATAGAATTATGTCAAAAATGTGTTGATTTTTGTCAGCTTCACGCAAATAGCAAGATCGTTAAAGACAATTTAGTGTTTAAAACACTCCGTTCCTATATTTTGTACAATTTTCGAGAAATCCCGAGTTGAGTGACGGAACTAAACGCTGCACTTGTATCTTATAACTACATATATGTTATGTGTTAAAAAAAAACACTATCATCAATGTGATATCGTCATTATCAGCATGTCTTTGAATCATTGCTTAAAAGAAAAATTGGAACAGAAAAGTTGTTAAGTTAAAAATAGCGTTAAGCAGAAAGTAAAATTAGTAGAAAATGAACGTTTCTCGCCAACGAAGTGTTAACTCATGTTACGTTTTAAACATTTTCGAATGTAGGTTTTGTTAAATATTTTTAGTTATTTCCATAATAAGAATTAATATGTTGGAAATATTGGAACTACGATTAGTTTGTTTATGTAGGTATACATATTAAAACATACATTCAAACTAAGGCATAATCGAAAAACGGTTAAGAATTTTTTTTTATTAATATAAAAGTATTTTAGTCAAATTTCTTTTGTCCAATTTTATAGTTAATACAAAAATATACTATATCAAATTTGAATAAAAATATTACAAAATTCATATTTCTCATTACAACAGCTGAATTACCTAAGTTCATTTAGCTATATACCTATAAATATCGTTAAAAGTCAATATCATAGCGACCTTTAGCTATCAATTACAGTAGAAACCACAATATTTAACTTTTATGTAGTGGCAGTGACTTTTCGACATTCATTCCGTAGTTGACGTGAGTTATAAGTTAATGATATGTTTTTACTTGATTGCAACAACATTACGAAACATACGTAGCTATTTACGGATATTTTAATGTGATCATATGTTATGTAAGTCTGCTTAAATAAAAAATATGATGGAACGGAGTGTGTGAACACTCTGAGATGCGTAAGGTCAGAGAAAATTATTGATCTGTAATAAAATTAAGACATTAAGATATTCCGCTTAAGATTCACATCCTAATTTTCTAGATATTACTTGTTGAGTTGCGGAACACAATGCATAATGCACGTTTATAGAAAATGAAAATAACTCATTTCCCCGAGTTGAAATCGAACCTACGACCGTCGCGTTACCAGCCATTGCGTCACGATGGCCTCATATAAAATAACAATAGTATAATACAAAATGTCGCAGCTGCTTCAGATGTAAATCTTCACACACATTCTATCTATAAATAAAAATTCAGAATGACTATAGGTATATATAATTTTAGAACAAAAATGTGTTAAATTGAACGTTTCATTTAAATGATAATTATTTTGTGGATGAGTTTTAGTATTGTGTGATGTGAAGGAATTTTGTAAGTGAGTTTTTAGAAAGAAAAAAGAAAAATAAAGGAATGTAATTTTTTTTAATGGCCGTTGCATAGTATCTAAGATAAATAAGTAATAAGTCATCTCATCTCCTTTACTTTCCGTTTATGTAGAGCAATGCGTTAGAGTGGCGAGCTATATCAACTACACAGTAAGAAATAGAAATATATTACAACAGAATATTCAAAAAAACAGACACATATCTATATGGAACTGTAGTAGTATACTTATATGTATATAAGTATATAAATATTTTAAATCACACACGCAACTAAACCACGTGTCCAATAAAAAAAAAGCATTGGCAATAGAATACTTTAAACTATCAGACGACAAAAGGTAACCTACCTACCGAACGTATAGAAGATCTCTTCTCAAAAATAAAATACGGCCAGCACGTCGTTAGCCAACTATCTGTCGCTGTGGTATTAAAATAGCTGATGGTCCGTCCGACGCTGCAGACAATACAGTTGACTGTTAGACTGATTGTCTATTTCGAGTTAAATTTTACTATTCGCTTTTACAATGTCTTAGTTTTTTAACTATCGATGCAAACAAGTATTTAAACGTTTGACGTGGTCAAACTGGTAATATGTATGTGTGTATGTGTCATTATAACTCCTAAACGGCTGAGCAGGTTTTGATCCAGTCTTTTTTATGTGAAAGGTGATTTAATCGAGAGTGTTCTTAGTCATGATTCAGGACAATATGTTCAGCCGTTTCTAGATCATCAGTTTTTTTCTAATTGATTAAATGTTGTAAATAAGAGGTTTATGTGTTGAGGGTAATTTCGTTTTTCATTATCATAACTTTATATCATTATGATTATTATTTTTATAATCTTTATTTTTTTAAATAAATTAAATTACTAACTAACTCTTAAATTAATGCTAAACAATGTCTATTATATTGCGGCATCACATCGTCTTAGATGTGATGAAACGTTATAATTCTCAAAAAAAATGTATTCTAATGATTTTTTATAAATACCCTAAAAACATATACTTATAAAATAAAACATAGATGTCTGGCAGTTGTTCCAGAGCATTTGTGAAAGCAAAAGTAATGTCTGTAAAGTTTATAGAGTAATTTATTCTTCAATTAATTAATTACTAAGTAGAGTATACCGAAAGATACTGTATATAATAATATTATATATAGTTTAAAATTTTATAAACTCTTAAAAAAATATGTTTTCCTATCATAAAAAGAAACATCATAGCACTCTATATGTAAAATTACTTGCAGATTAATTTACTTTTCTGAATTCACACTTAGTTAATTAAAATGATAGAACAAATGTATAAATGAAAGATATCGAGCAAATAAATAAATACTTCAATATCAACAACCAGAAAATTAAAACTAAAACACTATCAAATATTGAAAATACATTAATAAAATTGAAAAACACTATGAATTAGTAGTGTTTCGATATAAAAAAGCGTTTTTTGTGTTCTTTTCATCTCCATGCTGTATCCTGCACAAAGCAGGCAGAGGGAACCTGGGAACCTAGTGTTAAGACACTCCGTTCCCATTAAGACAATTCTGTTCTCCATTTTACGCCAAATTCTAGAGGCGTTGCGTGTTGAACGGCATAACTCAACGTCGCGCTTTGCATCGTTACCACAGTGATTATCACATGTGATATCACACAGGAAATTAAATATGTATTCGTTTTTATTTCCTAAAAACGAATACATATTTAATTTCGTCAAGTAGAAATCGAACCCACAATCTGCCGCGGTTATAATCACACGTTTATGTCCCTGTGCCTCGACCGGCTTCACAAATGTTGA
This sequence comes from Heliconius himera, assembly GCA_021202915.1. NCBI lineage: Eukaryota > Metazoa > Arthropoda > Insecta > Lepidoptera > Nymphalidae > Heliconius > Heliconius himera. The sequence goes on from JAJHJA010000342.1 coordinate 189,965, forward strand.
AACTACATTAACAAAATTGAAAAACATATGAATTAGTATAGTGTTTCGATATCGACGTAGTTTATATGTAATAAAATATTACCCGCATTTCCATACGTAATGTGATAACGGAGCTCGATAAAGCACGAGTAAAGAGTTTAATACCTATATATATGAAATATAAATGTGAATTGAATATTTTATACAATAGAAGTTTAAAATTAATATTATAAATCAAATCAGGTTCACGCTCTATCCCGCACACAGCAGGGAAACTAGTGTTAATACACTCCGTTCTCCACTTACCGCCGAATTTTGGAGGCATTGCGTGTTGAGTGGCGGAATTGTACGCTTCATTACCTCGAGTGGGATCGAACCCACAATCATTCGCTTTTACAGTCACAGTTTGTGCCCCTGCGCCATGACTGGCCTCAAATTAATATTACATTATGTTTTTTTTTTGTGATAAGCATATAAATAAGATAATTTAGTCAATTGTGCTCCTATATCGATTGCCTAGGGCAATATACCATAATTTTATTCTGTTACTGTCAAAGTTAAGCAAATGAATTTCGTTTATACTATATACAGCACTGCCTCAAAATCTTAAAAGAAAAAAAACTAAACAACAAAAAGAAAAAAAACAACAATAATTTCATCACATCAACATCTCTCAAACAATTCAAGATATCAATGAAACATATAATAAGTATAATTAAAAATCACTTTAGTCCATACAAAAATGGCAGGATAAGTAGGTATTTATTGTGAAAAAGTAGAAATGCCAAGTTGATGTACGACTCGTAAAAAGTTATCCAGGCCGTGAGGTGACCGTCTTTAACCTGTTTACTTCGCAACCTGTAGCTCTGGTATATCAATTCTTTTGCAATAATTTAAAAAAACTCGATATTATTACGTATTTATATATATTGTGCTGTGGAGTGTGAGCATGAAGATAGCGGGTTAAAATTTTAAGTGATTGAAATTTTATTAAAAATATATTGTAAGGGTAGGTTATGTTGCCATATCGTAATCGTCAATACAGAATAATTTTGAACGTACAGACAGAGAGAAGCTAAGATTGAGACATTTCGTCTCCATTTTGAACACAATCTTAGTGCTACGTTTTATTTTCTTGTTACTAGAGCGATAAAATAAAAATACCGCATTCCCTCGAGTAGGAATGGAATCCACAACCGCCAAGTTTATAGCCAGATGTTGTGACGCTGTGCCACGATGGCCTCAATCAACGGTTTTTAGTAAAGAGACTGGGGGCAAGTCATTGCTTTTTATACCTTATGTTTCTATAGAGACATGGTTTGATGTGAAAAAAAAGAGTGTATCTACACTAACTTCTTTTTCACTATACCTAACAAAAAAAGCATAATATAAGATGATAATAATAAGTAAATTATCTTTCATATTACCAGTAAAAAACGGCGCGTGTATATATTTTATGACGGGAACATCCAATAAATTATATTAAAAATAGATCCATTTGATGTTCACAAAAGTTGACTGTTACGAGACTCATTGTGTTAATTTGAAATTTCATTTCCTTTTTATTTTTAGATATGTATAATTTGACATTTAATATTTATTTCTTTATTAATTTATCGTTTTTAATACGATAAGCATAGATAATGTAGTGATTTGACACTATTCTAGGTATTTATTGTCTTTCAGTGACATAATATATCACTTCGTCTAAACAGGTGAAAGAAAAAAAAGCATCTCGGACATAATTTATTGACTAATATTTAATAGATTATGCGGATATTACTTACAAAGCTGAACAATTTGTTTGGGTGATCGCGCTTAGCTCAGAAACTATTGGTTAGAATTGAAAAAAAAAATCACGTTATCTCATTCGATGTTGGTTACATCTACTATATATACTGTTTAGTGAACTAAAAGATAATTTTTATATAAAAGTAATATACACCGTCGAGTTTAATTGTAGAGAATTTTAAAACTGCCTTACGTCAATAGCGCGTTCAATTCTTGACCTCAAAAAAATATTTAAGCGAATACATTAACTAGAATGCAACTATAGATACCAATCTATAGACTTAGAGTTCCATTAGATTATACAGTTCCATAATAATAATAATAATATATGAAACATAAAAAAGTCACATTTTCATTCGATATTAAGACATTAAGTCATACATAATAACCACTATAGAAGCACTTTACGTGTTTTTGCTAGAGGTAATTACGCCTTCAGGTTTTTGCTGTTATAAACTTTGTGCTCCGACCAAACATTAGTGTTGAGTAATTGTGAGTTTTCACATGAGTGATACTGAAAGAAAGAAGATTCATTTTCTGTGTGTAAATAAACATGTAGATATATCAAGAAATATTTAAAATTAAACTCTTAAATAAGATTAATATCGCTTAATGACACTCTGAATAGGGAAAATCTTAACAATTAGTTTCACGCTGTCTTTCCCGGACATAGCAGGAAAGGCAGACGGAACATAGGAATGTAGTGTTAAGACACTCCGTGCTTAACTAATCGTTGGATTCTCGAGGCATTGCGTGCTGAGTGGCGGAACTCAACGCAGCGTTTACGTAATTATCAAAGAAAAAATCAACAATTTAAATTTTATAGTACTCATCCGTAAAGTCCTCGTTTTTCACGAATGCCAATGTTTGTAGGCTTCCCGCATATAGCGGAGTTGGGTCAAAATGAATTGCATATTGAGTGGCGGAACTCGAAACATTTTATTTAATTAAAAAGCAAATATGTATATGATATAATAAATATTTAAATGGAATAGAGAAATTCACTAATTTACGTATAAAATTATTGGATATAAAAGTTTATTTATAAAATTGTGAGTAACTGTTAAAATATAGTAATATCGAATATGCATACATATATACATTTTTATACTTCACGCCGTATCCCACGTATAACAGAATAGTAAGAGGGAACATGGGGGCCCAGTATTAAGACACTTTGTTCCCATGAAGACACTTTTCTGTTCCCTACTTTCCGCCGAATTCTCGAGGCATTGCGTTTAAGTGGTGGAGCTCAACGCCAGGCCTCATTACCAGAAAATGATGTATTTTTTATATAAAAACAAATAAATATGAAAACACATTTGTAAAATATTGCGAAAAAAATTATTCATTTTAAATTTAAGATAGTAATATATGTACGTAATAAATGTGTATAACATCTAATATAGAGGCTAGTCGTGGCGCAGGAGCACAAAGTGTGACTGTAAAGTTGGCTGGTTGTGGCTTCGATCTTCACTCGAGGAGATGAAATATTTATTTAAATGTATATTTCCATTTCTTCGATCTGGTGTCGAGGCAAAGCGCGGCGTTGCCTTCTGCCACTCAACGCAACTCCTCTAGAATTAAAGAAAGAACACTAGGTTCCCTCTGCCTACCCTGCGGGATAAAGCGTGAAGCTGATTTATTTATATATAATGATTGTTATTAATGCTTATCAATTTTTGTAGCACCGAATAAAAAAAAATGTCATTAAAAATAATGAGATATATTTTTTCTTTATAAAGTAAATAATTAAATGTTCATAAAAACAGTTTTTTTCATTAATTTTAATAACTAACACATATTTTTACGAAAATTATAGAAAAAAACCAATAACAATTTTCTGCAATCAAACTTCACTCGAACTTTTAGCGAGCTTTATGAAATGTTGACTGAGAGCGCTAATATTTTTCAGGAATTTTTGCGATTTCGCCATTCGTAGAACAAATAAATAAATTTCCCACAAAAGAAATGGTAATGAAAAAGAAATTAAATACTCACGTGGAATATAGAGTCTCGTGAAAATCCGTTCGTCTATAGATTCTGTTTAATATATCACTAAAATCCCCGTCAACACGACTCACACAGTACATAAACACACAAACATACAATAAAATATTATAAAAAAGATATTTTATTACAATTTTAATTGAAAATCCATAGAAATCGTAATCGAACGTAAATTTTCGCGGGAAATGTGTTAAAACGTAACACGTCCCACCCACGTAACGGTCAGAGAGCAACTAAAGACTAAATAGCGGATTCACCTGCAATGCGTGCGCTGATCGGTTCGGACAGAGGGAGACGGAACCATATTATTTGGTTTGGTCGGAGAGGGATGGCCATAGAGACACGTGCTCACCCCCTCCCGTAGGGTGAAGCCGGTTTCAGGAAAGTAGTAGGCATGGAATGAAAAGTGCGTACACTGTATTACAAAATAAATGGACGTGATTTATTATATTTTATTTCAATGTTTTTGTTTATTTTTGAATAATATTTCAAGTACAAAGGTATTTTTTGTTACTTAGTTCCATACTAAGTTTTAATAAGGATATTTTTTTTATTTATTGTCAATATTTAGGGTGTCGTGGCGTATTGGTGCAATGCCTGACTATAAGAATGACGTTGGGTAGTTCGATTCCCAATTGAGGAAATGAAAATTATCTAGGAAGTGGGGAAAAGAGTATCTCAACACTAGGTTCCCTCTGCCTACCATGCTATACACAAGACACGGCTTGTGAAGTGAAAGCAAAAAAAAAATGTGTGTTTTAAATACCGTTATCATAGCTTGTGAAAATGTATTTTGTCCGATATGTACATATGTAGTGTATTTAAGCCTGTACTCGTATATGCAGATTATAATTGTAATCAGCTATAGGCGAGCCATTACAAATTTTAATGATAATAATACATAATAGTAATATTTAATATGATATTTAATATTTATTCGGAACTCTTAATATTCTTTTTAATGTTAGGTATAAAATTTTGATAAAAGATAAATATTCGACATAAAAAAAATTGGGGATTTATTAAAAATCGTGGCACATTGGGCGCTACTATAAATCCGATGGTTGTTGGTTCGATTTTCCACTCGGAGAAATGAAATATTTCCTTTCTCCGTTCTAGAAATATAAAACGCGGCGTTAAATTCATCACTCAACGGTTAATTTCTTAAATAAATATGGAAAATTAAGAACAGAGTGTCTTTACACTAGAATATCTCTATGTGGCGTGAGACTACGTATTGAAGATTCATATTTGCTAATAATAATTATTATAAAATAGGTCACGTTAGCAGCTAACAAGAACTTTGTACGCGATTCAAATTTATATATTATAATCATAATTTACAAACTGGCCTTGAGCTTCATTATAAGATGTAAATTTTTCATACATTTTTATAGTGTTAATTCAAATAATTCTTTGCTAAATAATCTTTTAAATAGTCTTTTGTTATTTTATTTTTATATTATGTTATCTATTTTGCATAAATATATAAGTGAGTATGATGTATGACGTCATGGTACAGTGTACACTCTGGCCGTATCATTATTCGGAGTATAAGGCCGTGTGTTGGAAGCCCGCTTTTTGCGCTCTAGTACAAAAAAGTCTCTAAATTTAGAAACGGAAGTATCTTATTGAAGAATGTAGTTTCTTAATACTAGATTCCCAGGTTCCCTCTGCTTACTATGCTATGTACGGGCTGCTTGAAGCTGGTGTGACAAAGCAACGATTTCAGTTCCGGTTAAGCAACATGTAATGTCGCAGTGTTTTAAAGGAGTGATTATCTTTGCCTACTCTGTAAAATTAACAAATAATTACTACCAGAAATCAAAATGATATCCTTACAAGCAATCAATAAAAATCAATTCCTCAAGTTTCCGCCGTTTGACTGAAGCAATTGACAAAATGATTTTTAATTGAAATATCGCATGCAACGCAAAGGCAGTTCATCCATCAAGTCTTTTGACTTCTCGTATAATTATAAGAAACGTGTTTTAATGTAATTCACTGCATCACGACCGCGACTGCCTACTTACTGCTGACGTCATGCCGTTACCTGGATTAAAACAAAAAAAAATAGTTAATATTTTTAAAATATTACATTTTTTATAATGTATAACATAGTATTATGTTGTGGAACAATATCTAAGTTTTAACGTGATGAGCGCAAGATTAGATTTTCATGAGGAAATGAATTATTTTTATTTTCTCTCTTCTGATAACAAGACAAAGCGCGGCGTTGAGTTCCGGTATTGAACACGTCAAGTTAGAAATCGTGAGGATAGCCAGATGGTTATTATTTATACCAGAATGGCGTCATACAATCAATTACTTGTATTAAAATAAATATGACTTAATATTAATAAAATATAAATTTCAATTTTAATAAAGTTTAGATTTTACGTATATAGGTCGGTGTATGGTGTAAATACATCCACTTGTAATATCTAATAATTACGATTTTAATACTTTTTCTTAGGAATGCTAGAGCGCTCTCTCATAAGGTTTTTATTTTCTTCAAACTCTCTGTACTCCTACATATTTAGTGAGGCCAGTCATGGCGCAGTAGGACAGCGTTAGACTATAACCGCCTTGATTGTTGTTTCAATCTCTACTTTATTTTTATTCCCTCGCTCCGATAACACGAGGTTGAGTTCCGCCACTCAACACGATTATGTGTTGTTGATATGTTAATTTCTAAGTCTGGCGGAGCACACAGCAGGGTAGGCATGAGTAACCTCGAACTTATAGTTAAGACGCTGTTCTACATTTCCTGCCGAACTCTGAAGGCATTGCGTGTTAAGTGGCGGAACTCAACACCGCGCTTTAACAGCTTCAATATAATATAACATAATATATGAGATAAAGCGTGAAACTGTATGTATTTATTTATATTGCTACGAAATATTTCAAAAAATCTTATATTTTCATACACAAAACAGAACAACGTTTTAAGTATAGCATTCTATTAAAGCAAAATACAATATAACTTCGTGTACTATAAAATATGTAAATAAGAAAATCAACTTATTACGGACTTTTAGAAAAACGTTGTCGTGACTTTAATTGCTTGGTTAATGCATTTGATGACGTAATCAGATGTTAGGTCATCTATACTTCTATAATTACGAATATTACAAGAATGAAACTCAAGAGTTTGTTTGGTTTGACGCGCTAATCTCAGAAACTACAGATTCCAATTGAAAAGTATTTTTTGTGTTGTATAGTTTATTTATCGAGAAAGTCTTTAGCTACGCGCACATATCAGGGTAGGCCATAGGAACTAAGTTTTAAGTGAAGCTTAACGCTTCTCGTTTCCAGAACGAGGAAATAAAAATATGAATTATTTCATTTCCTATAATGGGAATCGAACCCAGAATCTGTTGCGTGTTCAGTCATATTGCGATCAGATTTTCCCTGGGCCCTAAGGAGGTGCCATGTATCATAGGTATTTTAGTTAGATATCTTCAGTTAGCCACAGTGGTGAAGTCACAGGCAAAAGTTAATGTTTTATATAACTTTAAAAATACTTGTATAACAATTGATGTAGTTAAGTTAAAATTGTTTAACTCGGCTATTAAACGATAAATATCGAGAAATCTAGCCTTGGACTAGAATGCTATAATTTAACATAGGATTGTAGTTGTGTTTCCTTTGTATAATTATTATTGTTCGCGACGGTTACAGGTTCGAGATCAACGGGATATTCTTATATATTTTCTGCTTCACATATTTAATGCGTAACAAGGTAGGCAAAGAGACGAAAGCTTGGGTCATCTAGATCGAAAGAATAAGGCCGTCGTAGCACATCGGCACAAGCGTTCGACTGTAAACGTGACGGTTGTGAGTTCGATTACTATTTGGGGAACGAAATATATGTTCATTTCATCACTCTGTTAACGAGACAAAGTCATCAGCAGAATTCGGAAAGCGGGAAACGGAGTATCTAAAAAACTAAAAAAAATATTTTCCAACTGTGAAGGCAAAGATTGAAATGATGACCGATATGTCGGTTAAAACTTTTTGTGAAGACATTCCGTAATTTACCTTCCGCCCTATTTCAGGAAATGTTCCAGCGTTAAGTTACGCCAAACAGCACACAAAGACGTTGACTGGCGGTGCACATAGCCGTGCTGTCTTACAAGAGCAGGAAAATGTATATAATTGATTCATTCATTCATTTAGTCCCGAGGGGGACTCGCCCTAATAACTATTACGTTAGCCAGACAGAGAGAATATAATAAAAAATATATATTTAAAATATCATCCGATATGATATGTCACGATATACAGTGGAATCGAATCGGTGACCTTATTTACGTTCTAAACTTTGAAACCAATGACAGTAAAAAAAAACAAAAATGTTATCCATCGACAATTCATCCAAGATTGTGTCAAAGAGAGTTGGTTTTAACTTAATTTTAAAAATTAATAAATAGAACTTTCCTTAGCACATATATTTATGTACTTTATTTGAATACGTTAAAGAGAATTTAATTTATTTTTAGGGTTTGTCAACTTCTACTTCCCATAAATTGATTGTAAATCAAGTTAAAATTAAAACAGATATTCAACTCGAACTTGACCGGTCTTATTCAATAAATCGTATCTTTTCCAACTCTATAACGTTTGTATCTACTAGAGATAGTGTCTATTGTACCATATGATTTGCTTCATTAGGGTTGTCTCAATGGCTTTTTTGCATCATATAAACATTAGGTTACCTGATAAATCACAGGTAAGGTAAGTAAAGACATCCTGGGAACCTAGTGTCGAGACACTCCGTTCCTATTAAGGTACTTTCGTCAGCGTTCTGTGTTGTGTGGCGGTAATCAATGCCATGCTTTGCCTTGTTACCAGAGCGAAGGAAATTAAAATATTAAATATTGTTTTCCCCGAGTGGGGACCGAACCCACAACCGTCGCGTTTACAGTCGTTTATATGAACATAAATACTTTTAAAGTATGATAGAATATTTCGCAAAGATTCTACTTATATTTATGTTTCATATTAGTTGAGTAACTTTCTAAGGCACTTTAATCTTAGCACGACGAAATAAAAAGTGACAACCCTAATAAATAATGAAAACATTGTGAGAAAAACTGCATGTGCGAAAGTTTCGTAAATACGTAACATCGTGGATGTAGTTTGCCAGTGAGTTGGGAATTTTCACACTAAACAAAACTACTGTATCTCGGATATTTCTGCGTTTCTAGTAGTCGAAAATAGACATAACCCCAAAAATGCTAAGACTTTATATATTCTATAAATTTTATACAATAATATTATATTAAATTTAAATAGTTTTAAATAATTTTTAAATATTTAAAGTTATAACATAAGTAGCAGCTTTTGACTGTACTCGTAAACGCGACGGTTTGTAACTGATATCCCAAACACCTTTTAAAATATTATTTAATATTTAATGCCTTGGCTCGTGATGTGTCTAGTGGTTAGAACTCTTTATAGTTGTGATCGTGAAGAACCCATAATCCTTTAGAGATTCAGAAGTAACAGTGTTAAGAATTTTATTTATGCCATTAGAAGGTATCGCTTTAATAAGACATTTGCCATCAGAAGTTGTTCTTGTGTCAGTTATTTAGATAACTGTAGACTCGACAATATAACATTGTCATAACTCGAAGCCCGTCCGAAGATAAGCCAAGAGTGCGTCCTATCTTCCTCTCCACTATAACTGCGAACTAGTTATAATAAAAGGAAGAAAGAGTACGGGCCCCTCCCCGCCCCTACACCGTGAGTTCCGACCAGACCGTGGCTTTACAGTCATCGTTGAACCCTCCGGGACGTTTGTGTGTGATCTTTCCGAAGGTACTTGTTACGCTTGTTTATATTAAGATTGTATTAGAATAGTGATTCGTGATGTTGATTGATTTGTGAGATCAATATTAGTCGTTGGAACGAACGCACTACCGCAAGGCGGCCGATATGTTAAATAAACGCACGGCACACACCCCACAGTCGTGTCTCGAACCGTAGGCGGACACTACTACATACACCAGAGTTCCAGGACATAAAATAGCACCACACACCTGTATGAAGGCGGACACTACTACATACACCGGAGCTGGGACATAAAATAGCACCACACACCTACTACTCGTATACCAAGTCATAGACGTGGTATATAATATATCAATGACCAACGCCATACAAGCATAGCTTACGTATCGCGAGCATACTGCGAGACGGCATCAGCCACGACATAGTTAATGTCGCTATAACAGTTCGCATAAGCCCATCACGTCAGCCTTCGCGACGTCAAGCAACATTCAATATTATAATATTGGTCAAAGATCCACAATATGTGTCGCTCCTACACATATATTGCCTTTATAAGAAATTCGATCCTAAAAGATCGTGCCATCATAAACTTCGAATTATCACATTATATTTATTATACATTTGGTACGAGTCTTTATGTGCATCATATTTATTAGTACCGTAGTACTTAAGAGTTCGACTCGACCGCTGCCTTCCGAGCATCACCACCACCTATATATACGGAACGACGGTCGCGACACTCGGGACGACAATACACGAACTCATCTCGATTAATATTTTATTAAAAATATATAGTTTGTATTATTCATAATTAACTATGTTATTTATGTGTATTGCCATGCATATTTTATTTTATTTATTTATTTATTTTTAACTTATACTCAAGGTACATACTGTTACAGGTTGAAGCAAGTATTTTCATTTTCTCGCTCTAGTACAAGATAGAGCGCGGCGTTAAGTTCAGAAACTTTACTCAACACCCAATGTCTCAAAAATTAGGCGGAAAATAGAAAATGGAGAGCCTTAACACTAAACAGACAAGCTAAAAATATATTTTTTCTATTATATGTCATGAGATATTTATTATCCATAATTTTAACGAAAGTTAACACGACTTGTCACAACTATGTATAAGATTCACTGTGGCGGGGTGTAAACTTAAAGTTTTCATAACTTACAGCGCTTGGATATGTTGTCATAGAGACGTGACATGTAATATTTCAAGTTAGTAAATTTTTAACTTAAACCATTTTTAATAAATAGTAGGTTAGAGAGTAGATTTAAATTAAGTTAAGTATATTCCAGCTGTGCTCACCATTACTTTATAGGAGCAACGAAAAATAATACAAATAAGCGAATAATAAATCTTAGAGTAAGAATCGATTGCGGAACCTTACATTAATAATTTAGTGTCTTTTTAGCTTTCCACTGAATTCTGCATATGAGAGGGTAGCAAAGGGAACCTGAGATATTAAAATGGTATAGAAATAATAATAATATATTAATATCAGAAAATTTTATAAAAAAAAATATATATGCGATATTTTCAACGAAATTGGTCTTACATCCCCTTTGTTTGGAAGAACAGATTTCAGCTCTTTGATCTTGTAGCTAAAACCGCACAGTATAATAATGTCTTGTTGATATACGACGCCTTTGTAACAAGATTTTGGCAATATTAGTTATGCGCGCGGAGTTGATTTCCACAACTTAACACGCAACTTACATCGAAAATTGGACGGAAGCTTAGGCACTAGGTTACTTTTGCCTACCTTGCTACGAGTATATATGGGATACAGTGTGAAGGTAGAAAATTTATAGAAAGAAAAGAAAGGCCTTGTTATTCCATGGATTCACCGTGTGGTCTTACATAATGCAGGGGAGGAGCACAAAGCAGTGCCTGGGACTTGTGATCCTTTAAAATACGAAATAATTTTCACAAATACATTACAATCCGAAATCGACATACATCTATAACGCATTGGAGACGCAGGGGCACAAGCCTGCGACTGTAAACCGGACAGGTCGTGGATTCGATTCCTGCTAGTGGAAATAAAATATTTAATATATTCACTTCTTCGCTCTGGCAATGACGCAAAGTGCGGCGTCGATTTCCTTCACTCAACATGTAATGCCTTTAGAATTTGGCGGAAAGTGAGGAACGGAAGCATCTAAACAGTGTCTTAACACTAGGTTCCCAAGTGCCCTCAGCCTACCTTGTTAGGTGCGGGATACACCGTGAAGATATAAATGTACATAATTACTATAATAACACTGAATACATGCATAATGAACAATTACTTCTATAGAAAATATAATAATATACATGATGACGTCACACTTTATAAGCCATCAACTGAACGACCAGTCTGTTTAGATATTGCTATTAAAACAAACAGCCATTGTGTGATGCAATCTGAACGATGACTTATAGTTTCATGAATTAGATGATCTAATGTAGGGTATTTGTGTTATTTTATATATTTAATTTATATAAGGAATAATAAGCATCCGGTTAACTAAGTATAGTTGAGGTCGTGGCGTAATGGGACAGCGGTTGAGTAGTGGTAGTGGGTTAAAATCTACCACTTTTTATGGAAAAGACAAGGCAAATAGGCGTATAGATCACCTGATGAATTATTTTCATATTTTTGATTTGGAATATAAAGTGAACAAACTGAGTGTCTCATAACTAAGTACTTTCAGGCAACCGAAAAGTGATATTAGGTATATTTATCTTCAAGACTGTTACAGCCCAGAAAAAATTTTGTGAAAAACACTCCGTTTTTCACATTTCGTTCATTTCAAACATTGAACGATTAAAAGAAAACATTTTTTGGTTTCAAACTGTATCCCGGTAACACATAAAAAGAAGGTCATTCAGAGAGGGATCTGGGAACCTAACCAGAACCTCCATTACGACTTTTCTTTTCCCTATTTACTGCCGAATCTTCTGTTCAGTGGCGGAACTCAACGCTGCGCTTTGCGTAAAAAAAAATATTTCATTCTACCGAGTAGGCATCGAATGCACAGTCACATTTAGAGCCGCACGCTCGTGCCCCTACGCCACGACGGCGTCACAAACAATATAGATAAGAATATCAATTCAACATATTATTATAATTTAGTCAGTTTGTTTATTCCATAGCATATAATTTAAAATTTTTAAACGTAATTGTATAACATAGTTTAACTGTGTTAATTAGACGCATACCGTGTTGCATTACTGCGTCGCATTAATGCACTTCGATATCTACTCTATATTGTATAAGTATTGTTATTTTTAATATAAGGCATTTTTCAATTTAATTGTAGCAAGTTAGCTCTCAACTCTGAGATCGATCTTGAGATGCTGTTTCCATTCATAAATTATAATCTAAAAATACCTCACCTCACCATGTCGTAGCGCAAGGCACGATCGTGGTTGTGGGTTCACTCCCACTAGGCGAAATGAATTATTATCTATTAATATCGCCATTTCTTGGCTCTGATGACAAGGCAAAGCGCGGTGCTGAGTTCCGCCACTCAAAATGTCAATATTTTCTGTTTTTTACTCTGGTAACAATACAACGCGCAGCTTCGAATTTTGCCACTCAATACACAATGCCTCGAATAAATCTGCTATAAGCGGGATACAGTGTCGATCTCAGAGTTAAAAGCGATTTATGAACACGGGCCTTAGTGTAATGACCCAACGAAATGAACCTTTATTTTTTGTCCATTTTAGCGACAAGGCAGCGGAACTGAACGCTGCGCTTTTACTAATCGTTACGGGAAAACATCTTGTACACAATATATGTAATTATCGAACCCACACCCGTCGCACATACGTCTATAATAACATATTTGATATACATGTATAGTCATGTTGTAAACGTAAAAACCACTGTTTGTACTTATTTTAATGAATTATTTAAAGGATCATCAACGTGACGTAAGCTAATGAAACATAATTTATGAAGGTCGCCTTTGCGGTCGCTATTAACCTAATATTTAGGTTCTTTTTTATAAACTGCTACTAGTGCTGGGCTCACGGTTTTATTCGTGTGAACTATTTTTTGCCCAACCCTAACAGGAACGGAGTTATGGAGATTCTATCCCTCATTGAAAATGTTTATTTTCTCGGTATTGAAGATATTCTCATGAAATTTAAAGTGAACGTGACTCATATAGTCTTTATTATATTTTTTTCACAAATTTTCGTATTGTAAAAAAAATATACACATAGAAATATTACATTAACCAAGTTAAAAGAATCCTAGGGTTACGTTTATTGTGTAATCGCAACAATTTAAAATAATATGTTTTATAATAACAAAAATAAATTATACAACTTTATTACTTTTTTTTCTGTTTGGCACTAGGATCTCGAATATCAGGATAAGTATAAAGAATCAAATATCAACCCACTGTTCTTAATTTGAGGCCAGTCGTGGCGCAGCGACACGAGGTGTGACTGCAAAATCGGCTGGTTGTGGGTTCGATTCCCACTCGAGGAGATGAAATATTTACTTAAATTTATATTTCCATTTCTTCGCTCTGGTGTAGAGGCTAAGCGCGGCGTTAAGTTCTGCCCCTCAACACGCAATGCCTCCAGAATTCGGCAGAAAGTGGGGAACGGAGTGTCTTAACACTAAGTTCCCTCTGCCTACCCTGATGTGTGCGGGATACAGCGTGAAGCTGATTTTTTTTTTTTGTTCTTAATTTCCCTTTCGAATTCGAACATTGGGTGTTGAGTACCGAAACTTAACAGCGCGCCTCGCTAACTCAAGGGTGGGGAAATGAAAATAAAAAAAGCTAAATATATAAATCCACTATTACTCGATGGTCTCCTTTCCTACGAACTATAGAAGGAATGATTTATTATGAACTTAACAATAATGAAAACCTTATTAGTAAGGTTATATTTAGCGCTTCTTATTAAGGTGGATGGATGCTCGTGGGAATAGGCTCGACCAGAGTTAAAACAGTAATCAAGCCAAGGTCTTCGCTGTTGTAATACAAAAAATATTAATTAAAGACTGTTTTTGCCTCATTACGTTGTGGTTCTGATGGGTTCAAATTTCTCTCGTGTAATTATAGATTTTTTTTTCAGCTTCACGCTGTATTCCACATACCGTAGGCTAGGCTAGATTTATAGCATGAACCTAGTGTTAAAACACTTACGCCGAAATCTGGAGGCATTGCGTGTTGAGTGGTGGAACTCAAGGCCGCGCTTTGCCTCGACACCAGAGCGAAGAAATGAAAATATCAATGTAAATAAATATTTCATTTCCTCGATTGGGGACCGAACCCACAACCAGTCGATTTTACAGTCACACCTTGTGCACCTGCGCCATGACCGGCCTCAATTTTAGTAATTTTACTTGATGTAAAGCTAGTGCGCAAAACATTTTTATTTTTTCACTGTAATTAAAATTATATCTTGTTAGAATCCATTTCCAAATCGCAAATATAAGAAAATGTATTAGATTCACACCGTATACCGCATATATGGTAGACAATACATACAAAAATCTTAAACGATCGATATATCGCCCTCAAAATTATATTATAATTAACTCGATAGTATAACTTACATCGGCTTCATTTCGCTTCATAAATTTGTAAATTTTTACAATTTTTATCGTTTCTATCATAAATTTTATAACATGTTTATGGTTGTCGATACGTTATTTTTTGATAATTTTGACATATTTATGACCGGCTTAAATCATTATGTTTTATCGGATATCGAATGTTATCATAATAGGTGTTTAGTGGTTATAATTAAAGTAGGATTATTGTTTGTTATTTTTGTAAAACATACTGAAAATTAGGGCAATATATTTATATGAATTCAGTAATATTTCTGTAATAACGGAGTGCTTTCACACTAGGTTCCCAGGTTCCCTTTGCTTACCCTGCTATGTGCGGGATACAGTGCGAAGCTACAAAAAAATGTTACCGTAACAAAATTTAATATAGAGCCACTGGCAAAACACCAAGGTCCTCACGCTTTTACAAAAGGGTCTTCTTAAACCTTTGAAGGTTTCACTTAAAATAGAAAGGTTCGTTCAAAGAAAATATACAAGGCTTACTGAAGTTAAGGCGAAACAAAAAACTAAGCAGTTTAGTTTTTCTACTAATCTTTTAATTTTCTTCCGGTATGGAGGCAAAGATTAGCAAATCTGACTAAAAATTATAAAAATAAATAATATTTTACTTTAAAATGTTGAAATTTTCTTGAGATATAAAAAGGGAAAGAAGAAATATTTTTTTATGTATTTATCTGCCTAGACTTTTTGTCATATTTTAGCTGAATTATACAAAATGTTTACGGTAATAACTTGCAGTCTATGTGTCATTCTGATGTATAAACTACATATATGACTGTAAACTCATAGTTCTCTAGTTTATATGTGAAAATGGAACAAACATTCGATCTCTTCACATTTATGCTTACATATTTATGATATTAGTAAGATAAAATATATAAAAATTCAAACTATATAAGAAGCTAGTTATAGAAATAAATCTCAAAGACGTCGGCAAATGTCACCTATATTTTATTTCACTATCTCCACAGAAGGGACTAGCACGAAATAAGCGAAGGGATTTTGTTAATATATTTGACACAGCTAGGTTGTACCTTTGGCACTTTAACTATAATTATATACCAAAAACTTATATATTATCGTTGGATTTTGATTATCATTCAATTGGGTCGAAAGTTCCAGGCACTAAGTTATTTTAGTGTCAAGAGACTCCGCTCTTCCCTAAATGATACTTATTGATATATTTTTTTGTAATAATTATTTTTAATTGATATTCTAATAAAGCCGTCGTGGCACAGAGACACAAACATTGAGCTGCGAACGCGGTTGTAGGGTTTGATTCCCACTCTGGAGAACGAAATCACTCATATTTCCATCCATCGGTCACCAAAGCGAGGAACTGAATGTTGGTTTTTATACGATACGTTTTATTGACTTTTGATTCGCGCTTTTTATATGTAAATTTTCGAATTTTTTGATTTCAGATATCACAGAAAGATATAACATTGACAAGAAATTCTATCTGACAAATTGACATTGTTTTCATACAATGAAATCACGATGGTGAAAAGCGAAAACCTACATATTATAAGTACGCTTTGTTCTTACTGAAATATTTCATACATGATTTACAATATCGTTACATCGTGAGGTTTACAATATTGGATTGTCTTCTACTCAGTTGGTATTACTGGTTTGGGCACTATAGCTTTGATATTTGATTTCCAGAGAGAAATATGTTTTAATAATTAATTGTAAGCATTAACCTGTTAACTTTTACATCTTATATAATTATCTTCGATTTTGAATTGTGTATGATATATGACACACTCTAAAATCTAAAGTAAAGAAATAATTTGACCGCAGGCACACAGTTAGCTACGATGAGTCTCGCCACTCAATACGCAATGTTTCCAGAATTTGGTGGAAAATGGGAAACGGAAGTATCTTGATGGGAACAGAATGTGACTTAAGACTAGGTTCCCAGGTTCCCTATGATGCAGGATGCCTGCTATGTTATGTGCGGGATACACCGTGAAGCCAAAACAAAAGAAAAGGAGAAAGATACACGTTATATAACCTTCCTCTCTCGATATGAACTATCAAACAAAAAAAAAACTATTTAAATAATCAAATAAAATAAACCAAACAAATAAAAAAAAGAACTTCACTAGTACTATTTTTAGTACAGGAAAAGCTCTAAAGCAATAAGAGCCTGGATTCGTTATCAAAGAGTGTATTCGATTTCAAATGGATTCGAAATTTTTATTCCCTACAGTGTTTTAATATTCTAGAGGTACATAGAAATAAATCTATATTAATGTTATCAATCTAGAGTTTGTTTTGTGAAACGCGCTAGATATATCAGAAACTACAGAAACGCGCGCTATCTCAGAAACTATAGATTTGCATTAAAAAAATAGGTGTTGGATAATCAAAAGTGGGGTGTTGAAGTCCAGCACTCAACACGTCTCCTGAATTTGGCGCAGAGTGGGGGGACGAAAGTGTCTTAAGGGGAACGAACTTAACACTAGGTTACCAGGTTCCATTTGCCCACCCTGCTATGTATGGGATACAGCGTAAAGCTAAAAAAAAATAAACGACATCTAACACAAATTTGAAAAAATAAAATTTAAATATAAATTTAATAACTATCTGCTATATCATTACACGTAACAAAATAGAAGGTTGCTACAAATAATTATTATTATCATTAATTAAATCAAAAAATTCTGTCCGTCAAGCGTAAAGCCATCTCGCTATCTGGCCGTATTGGATTACTATTGTTGTGAGACCTTGCTTTGTCTTTAAGTAAAAGAATACTTAGAAACTATAATTTTTATCAATTATTCATCAAATTATACAGTTTTTGCACAACTACATCAATGTCGATTTCGCACGATAGCAAATATTGTATCTTAGTGTGGCTGTTATGGCGCAGTGGTAGAGGGTCTGCCTGTATAGGTAATTGTACGTTCGATTTCCATTCAATGGATATTTCACTTTATTTTGTTTCTCCTGTTCAGTTAAGATACAGCTTAAATCTTACAACCTTAAATTTTACTGTTTATATTGCATATATAATTTTAAGCGCAACAAGAGATCCTATTGTTAATACATTGAATTTTCCTCTTTTTGTTAAAATTGGATACGTTAAGCTGGGAAGCAGTTAAATTCTATACTGTCAACGCATTCTTTGCCTTACTCTCTTGTATGTGAAAATAAAGAAGATAATCTTCTATTCTCCAAAATTTTTAATATAAGAATAAAAAAATAACAAAAACAATAGTTTCTTATACTAAGTTTTGAAATCGTAGTAGCGCAGCGACAATGCAAGTGACTGAAAACACGACCGTTGCGGGTTTACATCACACTTTGGGGAATAAATTATTTGTGCTACCTCGCTCTAATAACAAAGCCAAGCTTTACACACAACGTCCCGAAAATTGATAAAGCAAAAATTAAATAAAGATTACTACTAATATCTCTATATGTATTTACATATATCGATTGAGAATCGATACAAAATTTATACCGAATTTTCGTAATCGTTTCACAAAACCGTTAATACACCTCGAATTTGGTTCATAGAATCGATAGCGAATTGTGTTAAAGAGGGCAAATGGGTACATTAAGTACCTGCAATATAAATTATCTTTACTGCGTTGATAGCATTGCGGCACGTTTAGCTGTGTGACCTTTTGATTTTTTTTATAATCTTTAAGATTATACTCTTGGAAAAAACCTAAACCACTGCTTGCTGTGAGAAATATTGGCACTAAGTTATTACGGTTTTTTCTATATAAAAATCATTATTACTAAAAATATTTTGTGTAAATATATTTAGTACTTTTAGTCTCTAAAGGCCAGTCGAGGCGCAGAGGCATAAAATGTGACTGAAAAATCGACTGGTTGTGGGTTCGATCCCCACTCAAGGAGTGTCTTAATTATGTTCCCTCTGCCTGGCCTGCTGTGTGCGAGATACAGCGTGAAGCTGATATGATGATGATTGTAGCTTCACGCTTTATCTCGCACAGGGTAGGCATAGGGAACTCAGTGATAAGACAGTCCATTCCTCATTTATCTATCAGAGCGACGAAATGAAAATAAATTTATTGTAATCAAATATTTATCTAAAAAAAGGTTTATCAGTTTAAATAACAAAAAGCGAATAACGACAAAATTATACGTAAAAAACATCGTTATTTCAAGTTTTCCACTTAGTTACCTTTATCTAGTAACAAAGTTATATTCTCCGAGATCTCAGCTAGCTCTGAAGAGGCTCCACAAATAAATTCAATCGCAAGCACTTTGAACTAGAATGGCCCATCATTAGGTGTTAATGCGTACCATGTTGATGTCTAACATGAAAAATTGGTAGACGGTAATGATCGAGAAAATAGCTTGGGAAATTGGAGGCTGGAGCTCTTTTTATATTAGTAGATAGGGGTCCTGGACTACGTTAGTTTCAAAATAGGTGTTATTTCTATGGTAATAATGGGTTGAAAATACATGCATAATAGGCTGGTGTACTAAATAACAAAGTACGTTCGTAGTACGCAAAAAATACCTTATAATGTATTTTAGGTTTCCACATTTTACCTTGATTTTAAATTGATTAGTCCTAATAGTGTGTCGTCATAATTTTATGAGAAATTCATATATGTCTATACAAAAGAAGGCTTAAACAAAATAATAAATAAAAATTTTAATAACATTTTTGTTGAATTTGGTCTGTATTATTGTTTAATATTTTTACTTTATTGGTCAAAATTTAAAAGCTCGTAATACATGGATTGACTTGCTCCACCACTAGAGCAAGGATATTTGTTCTATTTTTCTATTAATCAGTAAAAAATTCAGGTGAAATGTCAACCTCCTTCTTTTATTAGAGTCGGTTAAAAATAAAAAATGAATAAACCACAGTATTTTCCTTCGTAATAAAATAAAATAAATACTAAACTACAATAAATAATATCATGTGCCATTTTCTCAGTTAACTATATTTGAGCTAAAATAGTGACGTGTAATTTGTAACAAGTGGGTACTCTGAAAAGTTTTAAATTCTTGACGATTGTTAGAAGAATCTGGAATCTATAGCTTCAAGAAAATTCAATATTAAAATATAAAACCCTTTTCAATGTAACAATGAAAGCGAAGAACAAGAGCGAGTATAACTTCTTTGTGTTTGTAAATAAAGTGAAGTAAGAAAACAACTGAAACAGTATAATAAATTAAAACAGAAAACTGAAAATAATATAATAATTCCAAAATGTAATTAGTCTGACAGTTTGCTTTAATTGCAGTGCCGGTAGCGATATCACCTTACTCACGCCAATCAACATGCGTATTAAGGCTTGAGTGGGAGCGGAAATGAAAAAAAAACTTTTATAATATATTTTCCTATTTCTATTATGGACTTGTAGGCAAGAAAACAAGAAGCTACCTAAACCTTTTGCGGAAAAAAGCTGACTTCCTTTTTTCCACATAAGAGAGTAGATACACAACTAGTGTTAGCCCAGAGATGGATATATCCTTGATCTTACTGCCTCATATCTAAACCAAAAAATCAGAAGATTAGTACAAGTAATGTAACATCATCTGAATCTCCTCTAAGAATGGGCGTTCCACAAAGATCTACCCCTTTTATTTCTTCTTTATATTAACGATCTGTCTTTTATGCAAAGAACCTATGTGATATTCTACTCTTCGCACATGATACCTCTTTAATATTTAAGGTGGGCAGGAACAAAATAAACCATGATGAAGTGAATAGTGCATATTCTTCGTTGGTTTGATACTAATAATCTAATGTTAAGTGCCTAAAAAATCTAAATGTATTAAATTTCCTTTACTTTTTAACCACTAGTGAAGCAATAAAAATATAACAAATATCCATATTTATAATCGCTGCATTTTCTCACTTAGGGCACACCTGATCCGAGTGTAATTATTAAAGAAGTTTCGCCTATCGACGTAGAAGGTAACTGGATTCAATTAAAAGTTTAACACGGGCGTCCGTCGTGTAGTTTTGTTTGATTCGGAATCTCAATAATAAACTTTGGAAATCCATTGTTGTATTAAATTCTTTTCTTCTATGAATCGTTTTACAATGCTGTATTATTTTGGTACTATGTATTATTGGCACAGCAGTTTGTAAACGCGATGTTTGTGAGTTCGATTTCCACTCGAGGGAGTGATTATATTTAAATTAATTTCATTTCAGCATTGTATTCTGTCACTAAACACATGTCCCCAAAATAAGGGATAAATATTTAAAAAAATACTAAATACGCTGACATTTCACAGATATTTTACTAAGAAACATGTATTTTCTTTTCTTTGAAAATTTAACCTACAATATGGATGGTTGATACATACACACACAGAAATAACACACGTCCCAAATTAAAACGACGGCCTCGTTAATTGGTACATTTGTTAAAATAAACTACAACAAGCTTCTAAATTTTCAATTATTTCCAAATTGTCACATATAATGGAGACGAGCAAATAATTCATCTATTTCACTTTAAATTTATGTGCGTTCAAGAAAGTCGGAGCAAGATGAATGGTTACTGAAGTGAAGATAGACGCTTGTCAAAACTAAATGACAATCTGCAGTTGAATGAAATTTCCTGTGACATTTTTAAAATTTGCCTTCTGAGTGTTTTTGCTTTTTTGCCTTTATTCATATTAGATACTGAGGCCATCGTAGCGCAGAGGCACAACCATAGATATGACTGCAAACGCGGCGGTAGTAGGTTCAATTCCCACTCGGAGGAATAAAATATTTAATATTTTTCTCTTTGGCCACAAGGCAAAATACGGCGTTGAGTTATGCCACTTAATACATAGTGCCTCAAGAGTTCGCCGTAGGGTGAACCACTTAACCATAATATAGAGGGTATACAAATAGAAAGTAACGTTCGTTCACAATCTCATAATGCAAATGCCTATAGAAAAGTATATAACACAATTTATTTACTCCACCTAAAAGGTACGGCGGATAGGAGCGAGCGAAATGTAAACAAAACTTTTTTTTAGCTTTAAATATATCTGAATTTGTTACAGTTCAGCTATTTTTATTAAGTTTCAAACTTTGTACGGATGGTCAATGTTGATATTGGATTTGCGCTTCTATAAATAATATTATATGAAAATAAATTTATAAATGTTAAAAATGCTATAAATTTAAACATATTTTAAAACGTAAAATTTTTCACTCATTACATTTTCATCCATTAAAATGGACTTATGAATTATAAGTATTTTATGAATACTATAAATAGATATCTATCTGAGTTTTTGAAAAAGAAAGAAGTTAAATAAATAAATGTTTTAATAATGAGTTCTCCCAGACTTGTAAGAAACGATTCTTGAACACAGTCAAATATAAAATAACCTTTTTTTTTAATCTTTACTAATACAATAAAACGGAAGTTTGTTAGTGTGTTTGTTTTTATGTTTGTTTGTTTAACGCTATGATCTCTGGATCTACTGGTCTGATTTATTTTCTTTTAGTTTTGTATGAAAGCTGCATTTTTCAGGAGTTATTCTACATTACGGTATAATTCATAGTTAGCCTTAAATAACGAAATAACAATAATAAGAAACGCCATCGAATTGCTTTAAGCGCGTAGGCTGCAACAATAGTTAATTATATGTTGTACGTTTTATGAAAAAAACGTCAAGGCAAAACACGGTGTTTAGTTCTGTCACCCAAAACGAAATACTTTCAGAATTCGAAAATGCAGAACGGAGTGTCCTCAATACCAGATTTCCTCTGCCCACTCTGTTATGCACGTGAGCTGAAAAAAAACTTATGTTATAAACATTTCAAAAACACTATAAAGTTTCCCATTTAAAAATCCAAGGGATTATAACATTTGCGTATGTGTATCCAAGTATTTCTGTTCACGCGTCGTCAGTTTACAGGGGGCTTTGAATAATCCTTCTAAGACGATAATGGAGAGTAAACGGTGGGAACATGTATGTACATATGTATGTATAAATGTATGTACATGTTGGGACTAAGCCTAAAGCATCCCGCAAAACTTTGAATGATAACATAATAAGTTATTTTGTAGTACTGTATCAGTGATTAAATAATTAAGGTTAAAATTCGTAGGTTTATATGTTTCATTTTTGTTATTATTAGAATGAAAGTGATTGCTTGTATTGATTAAAACAAAACGTATTGTATAACAAACGAATATTTAGGCAATCAATCAAATCAATCTGTTTTACTTGTGATCGTGAAGAACCCAAAATCTTTTAGAGATTCAGAGGAAACAGTGTTAAGAATTCCATATTATGCCATTAGAAGATATCGCTTTAATAAGATATTTGCCATCAGAAGTTGTTCTTGTGTCAGTTATTTAGATAACTGTAGACTCGACAATATAACATTGTCATAACTCGAAGCTCGTCCGAAGATAAGCCAAGAGCGCGTCCTATCTTCCTCTCCACTATAACTGCGAACTAGTTATAAAAAAAGGAAGAAAGAGTACGGGCACCGCCCCGCCCCTACACCGTGAGTTCCGACCAGACCGTGGCTTTACAGTCATCATTGAACCCTCCGAGACGTTTGTGTGTGATCTTTCCGAAGGTACTTGTTACGCTTGTTTATATTAAGATTGTATTAGAATAGTGATTCGTGATGTTGATTGATTTGTGAGATCAATATTAGTCGTTGGAACGAACGCACTACCGATAGGCGGCCGATATGTTAAATAAACGCACGGCACGCACCCCACAGTCGTGTCTCGAACCGTAGGCGGACACTACTACATACACCAGAGTTCCAGGACATAAAATAGCACCACACACCCGTATGAAGGCGGACACTACTACATACACCGGAGCTGGGACATAAAATAGCACCACACACCTACTACTCGTATACCAAGTCATAGACGTGGTATATAATATATCAATGACCAACGCCATACAAGCATAGCTTACGTATCGCGAGCGTACTGCGAGACGGCATCAGCCACGACATAGTTAATGTCGCTATAACAGTTCGCATAAGCCCATCACGTCAGCGTTCGCGACGTCAAGCAACATTCAATATTATAATATTGGTCAAAGATCCACAATATGTGTCGCTCCTACACATATATTGCCTTTATAAGAAATTCGATCCTAAAAGATCGTGCCATCATAGGCTTCGAATTATTATAGTATATTTATAATATACTTGGTACGAGTCTTTATGTGCATCATATTAATTAGTACCGTAGTACTTAAGAGTTCGACTCGACCGCTGCCTTCCGAGCATCACCACCACCTATATATACGAAACGACGGTCGCGACACTCGGGACGACAATACACGAACTCGTCTCGATTAATATTTTATTCAAAATATATAGTTTGTATTATTCATAATTAACTATGTTATTTATTTGTATTGCCATGCATATTTTATTTAATTTATTTATTTATTTTTAACTTATACTCAAGGTACATACTGTTACAATATCTTTGTTTTAGTAGCAAATTTTTTGTAGGTGCATTTCGGTATATTTGGACATAACTGTAAAAATAGAACATAAGCAAGAGCAATAGAGGTAAGCTCTGTTTATTTTTTTCAAATTGTCTTTGGCTAATTGAGTTTAAGAATTTATTTACGGATGCCAGACCAGTCGCGGCGCAGGAGGACAAAGTGTGACTGTAAAACCGACTGGTTGTGTGTTCGATCCCCACTCGAGGAGATGAAATATTTACTTAAATTTATATTTCCATTTCTTCGCTCTGGTTTCGAGGCAAAGCGCGGCGTTAAGTTCTGACACTCAACACGCAATACCTCCAGAATTCGCAGAAAGTGGGAAACGGAGTGTCTTAACACTAGGTTCCCTCTGCCTACCCTGCTGTGTGCGGGATACAGCGTGAAGCTAACAAAAAAAAATTACGGATGCACAAAACTGAAGACTTCTGACATCTTCAAATCCAGATGAATTCAACATCACGCTGTTTCCCGCATATAGCAGGAAAGACATAGGTCACCTAGTGTTAAGACACTTCGTTTCGCTCTTTCCGCTCGAGTTTAGTGTCATTGTGTGTTGACTAGGAGAAATTAACGCCAAGTTAAATCAAGGCGATATACCGAAAATAACTCATTCCCCCGATTGGGGATTGAACGCACAAATATCATGTCCACAGTCAATCACTATGTTGTTTCATCACTTTCTTTAAAATTCTTCAAAAGCAATCTAGTCAATTTGGATGAATTTTTAAAACAGAAACACTCTAGATCCTACTAATGTATTCTTCATGGCATTCCAAATAGTGAAAACGATAGTTAGTGTGTATTTATAGTTTTTAAATGTGACAAAAAGTATTTCATTATTTTAGAATTTGGCCGGCTATCTTGACCTAAATGACGCGGA
This sequence comes from Heliconius himera, assembly GCA_021202915.1. Lineage (NCBI taxonomy): Eukaryota > Metazoa > Arthropoda > Insecta > Lepidoptera > Nymphalidae > Heliconius > Heliconius himera. The sequence goes on from JAJHJA010000342.1 coordinate 215,477, forward strand.
AAGTGGTTTTTCATTACCGTTATTTATTGGATTAGCACCAATTAGCACAAAATACGACCATTTCTAAAGCAATAGGAATTAAAATGATAATTGATCCATCTTATAACGTCACGAGTGACACACAGATACCGAACAGACAAAATTACTGGTTCTATAAAGTCGTAAATTGCCCTGTACCTAGGTTAGGGAGTATAGAATACCACTAAAATAGGAATTTTTAAAATTACTGCAGGTTTTTGCATTTTGCACCTTAAATTCCACGTAAACTAAGTTTCGGGCGATGACTAGAGTCATAAAAGAACCGGTAAATATGACGTAACGTCGATTAAGACAGCAATATGAGTTACTAATGAGTTTCCCAAATTATCAGTAAGATTCTGGTGATTCATTCTCTATTATCTATAAATTTAAAATATATTTTATAATATGTGGTAATTAGCAGCTCATCTAACCGAATGTGGCTGAGGCTATTGGTGCAGAGGTACAAGCGTGAAAATGTAAGCGCCTTAGGTTGTGGGTACGATTCCCACTCCAGAAAATGAAGTTTTTATAATTCTTCGCCAAGGCCTTGCGCGTGGTACCATGTTGAGTTTCGCCACACAACACGTAGTGCCTCAAAACTTCATGGCAAGGTGGGGAACGGAGTGTCTTAGTTCTAGGTTCCTTTTGCCTACCCTGCTATGCAGAATACAGCGTAAAGCTGTAAAAAAAAGAAAAAAATCGGAAAAACTCGATTTTGTACTCAAAAAAAAATCAAATCTACTCAATTTATTCTTAAACCACATTGAATTATATTCATATGATCTTGTCTGACGCAAGCATCTCCATCTGGAACTGAAATACGTCAGCGTTACGTAGGAAAGTAATACAGACGCGTTACTATCGTATGGAGACAGAACTTTGAAATAATGACTAGGTGTTTAAGGTAAATTATACGTATTTAGGCAATCGTGGCGTAAAGGGACTGAAGGATTTTTTAGCTTCACGCGGTATCCCGCATGTAGAAGGTTAAGCAGACGGAGCCTAGTGTTAAGACACTCCGCTCCCTTCTTTCCACCGAGTTCAGGAGGCATTGCGTGTTGAGTGGCGTAACTCAACGCCGCGCTTTCGTGAAAACACATACATTTACAGTCACACGTGTGTCCCTGCGCCGCGACTGGCCTCAATATAGAAATATATATTTTTTATTTATACAAACATTGTAGCAGTCTGTTAATATAAAAACGACTACATCTTCGTTATTATATAAAAACATCCTATAAATAAGATTTGAACTTATAATTATCGCAATCATTCATATGAAACAGAAGAAAAATCATATCTAACTTCTGTAAGTTCACTTCAATAATTTACAATTATTTACAGTGTAGCGCAAGAAGGCAGTGTAGTGTAAGCTACGCTAAAGGCAGTATCGCAAAGTTCTTAATGACTCTACATTTATTAGAACTAACAGAGCATTTGTTATCAGGTAGGCTTCTAAGAAAATACAATTTATAAATTAAAAAGGACTATATTTTCCAGATTTTCATAGAAAATGCAAAAGTTGAGGGTTCGACTCCCATCCATCACTCAACAAAAAGTATCTAAATACTCCGTTTTCCACTTTCCGTCTGAATAGTTGTATTCAGTCATGTCAATGTGTTGACATTGTGTCTTCAACGGGAAAACTTATTAAAGTCTTACCCTAACTAAGAAATAATTGCCAACCGGCAAACTGCGAGTCGGAATCGCGCATGAAGGGTTCCGACCCATTATCTAAAAACGAGCATAAAAGTCATATTTGCTGTATGGTAAATTAAATATTTATTCTATTTGTGTTCTTTAATATTTTTTGTTATTGCGGAATAGAAATTCTCAAAACTCAAAACTCATGAGATACAGTCTGGTAACTGACAAATAGACAAACAGACAGACGAGAGGCTAAGACTCAACTATTCAAGTGGAGTCTCAGTAATGGGATCCGCTTTTACTTTTTGAGCACGGAACTCTAAAAATGATAAATATGACACAATTATTTCTCCCAGAAGGCAATCAAATCATCGCTTGTAGAGTCCGATGATACTCACTTTTTAACTCCACATTAAACTTTTAAGGCATCAATCACTGACTTTTGGCTACTTGCTAAAAAAGTATACATTTAAAATTCTCAATAAATATTTGAGTCATGCCCGCGTGGCGTGATTTGTGCATGGCGTGCGCGTGGAAAAACTGCGATCGGATGATGTGTACATGTGAGTAAGGCGACGTACAGACGTTATATAGACAAAGGGATTTATTCTCAATAAATTAAAATTTTGGCGAATAAAATGTTCCGGCACTCTTCTCATCTCATGTGCTAAAAATGAGCAGAAAGTCGGGAACTGAATGATTTAACATTAGATTCCCTCTGCTTACCCTAACTATGTATGTATAAAAAGTTCGACAGTTGATATACTATAAGTATTTTATGTTGCGCCATGACGGCCTCAATATACGATAACCATATTGATATACTTTTTTATTTTATTTTTCAATATTTTTTTACACGTTTGTACTAGCCCTAAGGTTTTTAAATAAATCATGAACGTCACAGTTCCATTCAGCGCCGCTCGACAATACTACGAGTCTTCAAAAAAAAAAATAAGACCATGCCAACAATGTATTAATATTATTTTCTATATGTTAAGGCATTTATTTACATATACGTATAATCCTTTTAATTTAACAAACTTAAGCTTTAGAAAATGGTGCCAGAACGAAAAATGCTGTGACTTACCGCTCTGTAATTCCAGTTATTTTTCTACAATCAAAGGGGGCATCATTATCGTTATCAGTACGACTAGATCATCATCGTTAACTTTTTACGAAAGGCGAGAAGTGCTGGAGAACTCTCTCCAGCACTTCTAGCCTTCCGTAAAAAGTCGAAATTTACTCTTATGTAAACTCTTACTTAAGAGTAAATTTCGATTTACATTATCTTTTAGTATTTTTATCTTAGTGCTTGTTAAGTGGTCATTGCTATATTAAATAACTTAAAAATTAAATTAAATTAGCTTCACGCTGTATCCCGCATACATCAGGGTAGGTAGAGGGAACCTAGTGTTAAGACACTCTGCCGAATTCTGGAGGCATTGCGTGTTGAGTGGCAAAACTCAACTCCGCGCTTTGCTTCGATACCAGAGCGAAGAAATGGAAATATAAGTTTAAGTAAATATTTCATCTCCTCGAGTGGGGATCGAACCCACAACCAATCGGTTTTACAGTCACACCTCGTGCCGCTGCGCCACGACCGGCCTCCTATTTTTTTCTACAGACAATTAATATCATACTAATTGGTAATTTTATTTTATCTACACATATACTCCTATATAGATTAAAAAAAAATACATAAAACAATGAAAGAAATAGGTTGAACACAAGAAAAGTCAAATAAATGCAATAAATGCAAATCGCTCTACTGTATTACAATGAATATGAAACCGCAAAATGCGTTATGCAGATTTAATTGTACATGTTCCTCTTTGAGTAAAGAAACTTTATATCTCTTAGTGTATATTAGTATCTATTCCAAAACTTAATAGGTATACGATATGTCAATATTATGAAGAAATGAAAATACCCCCAAGTGGGAATCAAATCCACAACAGTCGCGTTTATACATTAGGTGTATCGTTTCGCCACAATGGCCATCATGTGACAGTAGGATTCACTCACCAAGGATTTCGTCCCAATTTGAAACATATAAAAAAACCCGGTCAAGTGCAAGTTGGTCTCGCTCGCCAAGGGTTCCATCCCAATTTTAGGATTTGACAACGTTAACTTAAAAACTTGATCTGTTCTGTGCTCCGAAGTACCGTCATCTGAATATTTAACAAGTCATTTCAGCTTTCAGACGGAAAGGCCAGCAACAATGTGATCCTCTAAGGGTTCTTTTTTTCTTTTGAGTTACGCAACCCTAAAAAATCGATCCAAAATGTAATTATTTTAAAAGTAAAAACAATTACGTCACTGAACAAATACAGTATTTTTGCATAAAGGAAAATATATTTACGACAAAATTTTATGGTTATACCATTACAGAGTAATGTTACTGGCGTCTTCAGTTCGTGTAGTAATATCTATTATACATACCTACACCTACGTTTGTAGTATATGTACGAGATATACGTAAGACGAGGCGTTCGCTAAAAATAGCTATCATTCAAGATGTGAAACGACATTTTTATTACATTACTAATAATCGCCCGCAACTTTGTTTATGTGTTTTTTTTAAAGTAAATAATCCCATGCTTTTTATTTATTTCGTAAGAATTTTGAAAAATTCTTTCTTATGTGTTCCATACACTGCTTAACTTACCTGAATACTAAATTTCAAATTTCTACTCAGTTACACCCAGTAACGGAAGAGTTCTACACGTAAATATTATATAGATTTATTAATATAATATTATCGTGGAGCGTTCAAATCTATCTTGGGGTAATATTTACACATAAAGCTAAAAAAACTTGACACTTTTGAAAACTTTTATACGTGCGGGATAAAACGTGAACCTTCACGCTATTTTCCAAACAAAGCAGGGTAGGCAAAGTAAACATATTAACCTTGTGCTAAGACACTCCTTTCCCACATTCCGTTTCCCACTTTCCGCCGAAATCTAGAGGCGGAACGAACGAAAAAAACGAAACGAATGCGTCTTGAGAGGCGGAACTCAACGCTGTGCTTTACCTCGTTACCAGATTGCAAATCGAACCCACAATCTGTTGCGTTTACAGTCGCACGCTTGTGCCCCTGCGCCACCCCTGGCCTCATCGAATATGTCATCTCACAATAATTTACATTACTTTTACGATTATATAAACACCATAAATTCAAATTGAGGCCAGTCGTGGCGCAGCGGCACGAAGTGTGACTGTAAAACCGACTGGTTGTGGGTTCGATCCCCACTCGAGGAGATGAAATATTTACTTAAATTTATATTTCCATTTCTTCGCTCTGGTGTCAAGGTTAAGCGCGGCGTTGGGTTCTGCCACTCAACACGCAATGCCTCCAGAATTCGGCAGAAAGTGGGGAACGGAGTGTCTTAACACTAGGTTCCCTCTGCCTACCCTGCTGTGTGCGGAATACAGCGTGAAGCTGATTTTTTTTTAAACACCATAAAGCGTCTTCAAAGTTATACACATACGATTCAAACACGTATAAGTTACACCAAAATCTTCTTTAGACGATATCTAGGTCGGGGAAAAAGATCTTTTAAACTGTTAAGCCGGCGGCTTTAGTGGTAGACTATTCAGATCTCACCACACGCTACTGTATAGGACCCTATCATCTGTTTGGGTATGTTTTTAGAGCTAGCTTACTTGAAATACAACTGGGATTTAATTTTCAAAAATGTTACCTTTTGAAGGAAAATATCTTCTATGACGATGTTTTTTTATTTACTATTAATTTTAAGCGATCTTTAAAAATAAAAAAAAATATATTATTTTGCTGCTGATTTATCTACATAGAATATATGTATTCAAAGTAAAATATAACAGTTATACTTTCTATGATTTCCTATTATATTAGCAATATAAGGGGCATCTCATTATATCAGTAATAAACTTAAATATTATATCACCAAAATAATGAAAGGAAGTATAGTAGGGAATGGAACTGTCTCAATATTAGCGGAAGGTCTCAAAAGTAGGTAGGTCTCCAGGTTCCCTTTACCCTGCTTTGTGCAGGGTGCAGTGTAAAGCTACAAAAAAAAAGTACTATAAAAAGTAAATTAAGACTATAAATAAAACAAAAAGGATTTAAATTTAAACTTTCATACTAATATTATAAATTATTAGTTATTTCAATAACAGTACAGATACGAGTACAAAGCCAGTACTAAAACCCACTAAAGCTAATGCATTCAACTAGAAATAAAAACAAAATCACGATAATCTCTCACAAAATTCCACTTTTCCATTTCAAATATGTGCATTGTACATACAAACTGTTTTGAAATCTTAATGTATATAAAATAGGGAACAAAGTGAGAACAAAACTGACAATACAATATTCACGCTCCGGTTGATACGAGAAATATATTATTTTGAGCTTAATCTCGTAGCTTTTACTAGTATTTGAATTTTCTTCGAGATCTTTAGAACAAATATAGATAATGTATGTTATGTGTTTGAATTTTATAAATCTATATGATTTTGGATGATTGGAGCCAGTGTGGCGCAGTGGGACAACGTGTGAGTGTTAACGTGTTGGCTGTGAGTTCGATTTCTTTTCGAGAAATGTCATGTCAAATAATAACGGACAGACAACAAAGGGAAAAAAACATAGGATCCATGAGGATTTCGTTTTATTTTTTTGGTTAATAAGACCCTAAAAATGATCTACAATCTTTGGATGCAAATTGTATCGTTTCACTTAATTGTTTGTAATCTATGAGATTTTTGTTTATTTCGTAGCGATGACCGAACCTAATATAAATATTTTTGTATTAATATACTTTATTGGAATTTTTTGTTGGATGTTGTTGCACTTAATTTTTTTTCTTTACGAAGACAGTTCAATAAAATATTAATATTTAGATAGATTTTTAATATAAGACCTCATATAAAATATGCATGTATGTATGTACAATGTACATAGTTATATTTATTAAGTCAGGCCAGTCGTGGCGCAGGGGCACAAAGTGTGACTGTAAAACCGACTGGTTGTGGGTTCGATCCCCACTCGAGGAAATGAAATATTTACTTACATTTATATTTCCATTTCTTCGCTCTGGACTCGACGCAAAGCGCGGCGTTGAGTTCTGCCACTTAACACGCAATGCCTTTAGAATTCAGCAGAGAGTGGGGAACGGAGTGTCTTAACACTAAGTTCCCACTGCCTACCCTGCAGTGAACATGGAGCTGATAATTATATTTAGCCCGATATATTTGTGATAATTTGCTCGAAACGTTAATATTTTACTTTTAATATATTTCATTGTATAACGTTTCAATATATAGCATTATAATAAAAAAAGGTCTTGCTTACGCCTCCTTATATAATAAAGTACATATATTACAAATATACATTACGGCTTTCAGTAACAAGGAAATATACATAGGCATAGGCTACAAGACCGATGTCTATTGAACATAATATCAATAGAGTGATCTCGTCGAACAAATTACACTCGCTAGACTCCGAAGGAACCGACAAGTTTCAATTTCACTTCTGTTTAGAAGAGCCTTGGCTTATTAAAGACGTTCATAGAAGCTCGCTTGAAAAGGGTCGGAACCTTTGGAACCTTTGAAGGAATCTGGTCTTAATATCTTTAGGGACAGTGCGACGGTCTGTTTGTTTCTGAACACGCGAGTTGTACATTCGTATTTGGGATGTTGACATGTAAATAAACGCCTTCTTTTAATGTAAAATGTATTTGTGTTTTATTAGGAAATTCTTTATTTATTGAAATATTTATTTACATTTATGTTTTCATTTCTTCGCTCTGGTGTCGAGGCAAAGCGCGGCGTTGAGTCCCGTCACTCAAAAGGCAATGCCTCCAGAATTAGGCGGAAAGTGGGGAATGGAGTCTCTTAATACTAAGTTCCCTTTGCCCTGCTGTGTGCGGGGTACAGCGTGAAGCTGATTTTTTTTCTTTATTTAGCAGGGTAAGCAGAAGAAATCCAATATATACACTCCTCTAATATTAGCTGAATTCTCGAGATTAGGTGTGTTGTAATCCAGAAAGGTCATTGTAACGTCAAATAAGCGATGTCTTCATCAAAGTAAAAAAAAAACTAATCTGAAACTTTCCATTTGACAGATATATTACACCACTATATATTATATATTCGAAATAGAAATCTTTCTCTAAAATATTTCCGACTGCAGAATAGTAGATGTTTTGCTCTGTTAAAAATACGCTTTTCGCTCGAATTTCAAAAGGTCAAAGCCGTTTTCATGCACAATTTGTAACGTACAATGGCAGCATCAGCTTGCATCTGAGTGCATTCAGCGGCGGTGCGGTGCAGTCGCTGGCTGGTGTTTAACTGACCTGTTGATAGCGATTTACTGTGGATACTTTAGGGTGAATTACCTGAAAAATGGAAAAATTGTATTAATATATGTTTTTGTTATATTTTTTGCTTCACGCTATTAGGTAGGTAGTCGGTAGTTTTATCAGCTTCACGCTGTATTCTGCATGTAGAAAAATAGACAGTGGTAGCTTAGTGTTAGGACACTACACTTCTCACTTTCCACTAAAATCTGGAGGCATTGCGTGTTGAGTGGCGACGCCGCCCTTTGCCTCTACCAAAAGTAACAAATGAATATTTTAAATATTTAAGATCGCGTTTAAGATCACACGCTTGGGGCCATGCGCCATAACTGGCCTCAGAAAAAAAGTTTATATTATATCCTTATTTTACTAGACCTGGAACGCCATCACAACCCACTATAACCTTACAGTACTCTTGGGCCGCCACAGGCCAGAGGTCCGGGAGAAAGGGATTTTTTCCATAATCCCAGTGCCGACTTAATGTCAATATATTTCATCAATTTTCAACCCTAATTCAACACATTCTGTATTGAGTGACGAAACTCAACACTACTCTTCGTTTACACCAAAGCTGGTTCTTTGAAATCCCTTCACAAAAACTTCGTCGAAATCGAAACATCTTATCCATCGTATAAAATAGGTGAAATAGACACACACCACAACCAAACGTAAATCGAAATATATTTTTCTTGGAATCGATCATAGATTTTATTGGGACTATTTTAACGTGGAAATAAAAAAGCCGTAGAGACGCGCATACATACGTACATTGGGCATTAAAAACTTGAGTTATAAGCAGCGCCTACATCATTAAGACGTCTCGTCTCAAAGAGATTTTATGGGTCGTTTGGCGGTGGGCTGTTGCTCCAAATGAATTATTTTCAAGCGACGCCACGCCGTTTGAAGTGCCTTAGCAGCCATTGTTATGAAGCGTAACACTGATTTGGGTGATAATCGCTAAAATATACACGATTTTACTAAATTTCTATACCTTTGAAAACTACAATAGAATAATTTTACTTTTCTTCAGCTTCACGTTTTTTCTTGCATTGCAGGGAAGATAGGGAGAATCGAGTGTTGAGACACCAGTTTTCCACTATCAGCCAGATATTTCAGAAAATATTGCACGGGTGGAAATCGAACCTATACCCACTGCGTCAACAGGTGTACACGTTGGTGGATAAAATCACGTTGGTACATATTGGTGGATGAAATCAACTTTCAATGTTTTTTTTTAAATAGTAATCCCTGAAACGCAATTTTTTGGCTCGTATTTTTTTTAGCCGCTATTATTTGCTAAAATATTTTTCTTTTAAAATATTTATTATATTTGCAAATACATTTTTATTTTAAGGATTAAAAGCTATTCGCGTTTAAAACAAATGCAGGAAGATGTTCAATATGTATGAATAATATTACACAGTGAGAGTAGGGAGGTCGTCATGGCGCAGGGGCACAAGCGAGCGACTGCAAATTCGAAGCTTCTGGGTTAGATCTCGGGGAATTAGTAGTATTATTTTTTTCTTTTAAAAATACTAGATGCACATTATTTTAATGCTTATGTAGTAGTAAGTACTTAATATTAAGACAATCCGTGCATAATTTTCAACCCATTTCTCGAAACATTGCGTATTCAGTGGCGGAACACAACGCCGCCCTTTGTCTCCCTACCAAAACGAGCAAATGAAAATAAAACGCTATCCTGAGTTGAAATCGATCCTACAACCGTTGTTTTTACAGTTAGATGCTGTGATGACACGACAGCCTCAACTATATAACATAAATATCTTAGTTTTATACACAACTATCGCTTTACATTATTATACATGACTGCTATTTTACATACTGCTGCTTTGATAATTTAAAAGAACAAAAACTAAAAAAAGCTACTTCAAATTTAAACTAACTAGTTCACTTAATTAGTCTCTAATTTACCAAAAAAAAAAATGCAGTTTAATTTAGCAGACAGAACACTATCTAAATGTTTTTCTCGGTCAAAAAAATTCTGTGTAGAACTACCGTGGTTGGTATGATCTCGGAGTAACAGCGTAGCGAATTAAATGATATGTATCTTAATTTGAGGTGGTCTTGGAAATTTTAATTACTCGCTTTTAATGTAGTGTTTAGAAGTGTGAATATAATGTTAGTCGGTTCGATTTGTAGTTGTTGAAAAATTTTAATATATGTTTTTTTCTAACTCTAGTTACTGATCACTGATCATCATGACCACGCTGTATCTCCAGAGTGGGCAAGAAAACGAATATCATAATGTAATTTTATATTTTATTTTTTTTGCTCTGGTTGAGCCAAAGCGCGGTGTTGAGTTCCGACACTCAACATACAATGTCTTTCAGAACGGAGTGTCTTAAAACTAGGTTCCCTCTGCCTATCCTGCTGTGTGCAGGATACAGCGTAAAGCTGATTTTAATTTAATTTGATTTATAATGTAATTTCTACTTGTATACCTAGTATGATGCACGTCACACTATACGATCGTATATGCCTACCTAAGGAGGCCTTTTCAAATTCAAATATCGAACCCACTATAAATCAATTCAATCTTACCCATTCCAATGAAAAAATATTGTATGACCAACGCAAAACAACTCCTAAGCTCAAGTACATACAACGAATATTCTACTAAATACTACACATACGTATACGTAAGCCGGATTCAATAAAAACCAAAAAAAGTGAAAAAAACCAAGCAAAACGCACGCACTAAAACACTAGGTAGCGAAATATCCCGAGTATTACTGTATTGGAACCAGCGTCGTGTAAATATAGTATGAATAAGCCCAACCATTTCATTTGATTCGATAAACCACAGAGACTCGCTGTGGAGAACCCATTTATAGCTAAAATAATATACAAAATACAGCGCACAAGCGTGTGACTGTAAGCGTGATAGGTTGTGGGTTCGATTCCCAATCGAGGCAATTAAATATTTTCATTTATTCGTTCTTAGCGTTGTTTTGCGCCTTAACACGCAATACCTATAGAATCCGGCGCAAAGTGGAGAGCGGAGTGTCTTAACACTAGTGTCATTCTCTCTTATTACATGCGGGATACAGCGTGAAGCTGGAGAAATACATACGCATAGAACTACACGCGGCTACCAATTAAAATTGGATTGTAACACGATATTACAAAATTCTGACACAAATTAATTGATTAGACTGATTGAGTGATTAGTGATGATGATTGATTAGACATAAATCGAAAGTCATGTCATCAAAATTTATTATAGATTTTCTGGTAGGTAAATGAGGCCAGTCGTGGCGCAGGGACACAAAGTATGATTGTAAAACCGACTGGTTGTGGGTTCGATCCCCACTCGAGGAAATGAAAATTTATTTATATTTATATTTTCATTTCTTCGCTCTGGTGTCGAGGCTAAGTGCGGCGTTGAGTTACGCCACTCAACACGCAATGCCTCCAGAACTCGGCGGAAAGTAGGGAACGGAGTGTCTTAACACTAGGTTCCCGCTTCAACTGGTACGTAAAAAGTACAAAACAATGTTATGAAAGAAACGTAGATGAAGTGATTATGGATATACTGTAAGTATTATCTTATATCTCTATCTTGATGTTGTCGTGGAGCAGAAGAACAAGCATGCAACGATAAAATAAATAGATAATAATAAACGATTACCACTTGGAGAAATAAAATATTTGATATTTTCATTTCCTCGCTCTGATTAACACACATATCAAGAATTAGGAGTGGGGAACAGGTGTGTTAATAAGGAACAGAGTGCTCGAACGAAAACTAGGTTCCCAGATTCCATCTGACTATCTTGGTATGTGTAGGATACAGCTTGAATCTATAAAAAATATACAGGGGTGGTTTAATAGTAGGTTCCCTTTGCATAATGTTTGGAATAGTGCATGAAGCTGAATAAATATTTTCTTTGGGATGACAAACAGGTATACTTATATGAATTTTGATATGGAACGATAAGAACATCAAGGTAAAGGACGTGGGTTTAAATTCTGCTACAATAAAAATTTAAAACAAATAATCCGTTTATTTTTAATACTATAAATAACTTTTCGAAACATTAGTATGTCATAACAAGAAAATGACTATGATTTTTAAAGTACAATTATACGCTTTTCCCTATAATCATACGGTACAGAAATACCGTACCTGCATTCTAGGCGAGTGGATAAATGGCCGGTTAACTATAAATCTGTGTTTCGTAGCGTTTGCGAATGCGAAGTGTTTCAGATAAGGAATTTCAGACTTTCTGAGTACAACTCGTAGTAGAAAGACACTGGTGTGTTCCGGGGTTGTTAACTTGTGCTGCTAACTTCGTTGGAATATTCTATATCTATATCTTTTTATCAGCTTCACGCTGTATCCCACACACATCAGGGTAGGCAAAGGGAATCTAGTGTTAAGACACTCCGTTTCCCACTTTCTGCCGAATTCTGCACGCATAGCGTGTTGAGTGGCGAAACTATATCTGAACTATAGATATATGTTATTGATAACATGTTCTACAGGAAATAAATAATAATATACCTTATATTATTATTCATTTATTTTACGGAGGCAAACTAGTGGCACATCACTCTTTTATACACTTGTTCGCTTATATTCCGACCTAATGTGTATTTGAGTGGTATTGTGCTACATTTGACTTGGCTATATTTTACCACCAATCCAAATATGACAATTTAATAGAATAAGTTCAGTACAAATTAGAAGAATTCTATAATCTAAACATAGTAGGTATAGACTTTGCCGGAAACATTGTGGAGTCAATTCCTGAGCTTGGAATACATTCCAAATAAGCACAAAACACGATATCCATAGAGATCTCCGATTTTTTTGTGGTGAAGTAGAGTAAAATGCATTATTTAATATTAAACTTGGCTCTCATTTTACGTTTCTATCTTTGACCGGATCATAGTTAGCCTTAAGGGGGATAATCGAATCCACAACACAATTGTTCTACTGCGCCACGACGGCCAATAATAACATAATTTAAGATGTAAATTGTACATCAAAACGAAAATTAATATTCTTACATAAAAAAGCGTACAAAAAATCAACACGAGATCCTTTATTGAAAAACGTATTGGGGACGCCAAAACTTTCCTGTTGACAAGTGGCTTAGCGGATTATCGACGCGAGTGCTCATTTTCCTACCGCACTTCATATTTTACTCGTTTAGCCGTTCGTTTCAGAGGAAGTATCCATGAAATATAGCTAAAGTTATTTAATTTATAATTTTTATTCATTATTGAGGTCATTCGTGGCGCAGGGGCACAATGACACTGGTTGTGGGTTTAATCTCCGCTCTAAAAATTAAATAGTTCATATTTTAATTTTTTCGCTCTGGTGTCGATGCAAAGCGTGGCGTTGAGATCCCTCCCAGAAAGCGTCCAGAATTCGACTGAAATGGGGAACGACGTGACTTATCATTAGGTTCTCACTGCTTACCGCTGTTGTGTGCATGATACATGGCCCGGAATGAAATGTGTTGAGTTCTGTCAGTCAACACATCTTGTCCTGAAACTGGGGCAATATGTGGCGAACGGAGTTTCTTAACACTGAGTTCTCTCTGCCCTGATATAGACGGGAAACAGAGTGAAGAAATACTGCTAAATAAACAAACTTAATAATTGTTTTTTTCTTAGTGTACAATAAAACAAAAAAAATCAATAAATACCTATCAAATATTAAATATAATCACTATAATTTTTCTTTGTTAGCGCCAAATTTTTAGCTATGTTAAACGACAATGACTTGCTGTTCCAGACAAGATGGATGTATTCTAGTATGAAGTATGGTAAATTATATTTTTGGACGACCTCCAACTCGAAATAAGTTGTTAATAGATAAATTTTACATATTAAACGGAAGCGAGTGTATGAGATTATTAATGGGATCTAAAGAAGTAACGTTATTGGTGAAAAAAAATCAGCTGCACGTTGTATCCCGCACACAGCAGAGTAGGCAGTGGGAACCTAGTGTTAAGACACTCCGTTCCACGCTTTCCGTCGAGTTCTAGAGGCATTGCGTGTTGAGTGGCGGAACACAACGCCGCGCTTTGCCTTGACACCAGAGCGAGGAAATGAAAATATAAATGTCAATAAATATTTAATTTCCTCGAGTGGGGATCGAAGCCATGACCAGTAGATTGTAAAATCGAGTCACACTTTGTGCCCCTGCACCAAGACTGGCCTATATACGTTATTGATATAGTGTTCATAATGTTTTTGATGTTTGCGGGTCTTATATGTTAATGTTAAATAATAAAAATATGTCTAAATTATGATTTAGACATATTTTTACAATAGGTAAATATAAAAAAAAAAATCTCCACACTCACAACCCCACAGATAGCATGGTAGGCAGAGAAAATCTAGTGGTATGTCACTCCCTTCCCGACGCACCTCCAAATTATTGTGAATTTGCGTGTTAAGTAGCAAAATTTAACGCCACGCCTTGGTTCCAAATAATCCATACCACCGAGTAGGGTTGTTGGGAAATAAATATATTGAATATTTTCATTCTTTTGATCAATTCGGCGGATAGTGAGGAACGGAGTGTTTTAATACTAAATTTTCTCTGTCTACACTGCCGTATAGGGGATACAGAGTAAATCTGAAAAAAAATTAAGACCAAACTCGGCGTTTGCATTCACCACACAACACGCACTGTTTCGAAAATTAAGCAGAATGTAGAAGACGAAATGTTAAAATAATTTAAAAAAAAAATTCTTCGCTCTTGAGGCAAAGCGCAGCGTTGAGTTCCGCCACTCAACACATAATGCTTCCAGAATTTGGCGGAAAGTGGGTTGCGGAGTGTCTTGGATCTAGGCTCCCTCTATCTACCCTGCTAGATGCGGGATACAGCGTGAAGTTGAATAAAACATATCTATTAATATCTCTTCTCTATATCTTATAAAATAAGAACGATTTTTTTCTCTGTCTGGCCTTTCTACGTTATCTTCTTCTAAACCACCCAACGGATTTTGATGCGGTTTTCACCATTATGTAGAGTATTTCTCAGGGAAGGATTATATATGGTTTATTATATGTATATTTTATTGTAATTTGACATAAATATGATAAATGTGTATAAAGTCCTACCCGTTGAGACACTTTCACGCATGCGCTGCTTTAATGGTAAGTCCTACATGAAAACAATGTACTAGAGTATTATTCCTCTTAATAAGATCTACAAAAAAGTCAGCGACAGCATATTCGTATCTTCTAAGGATAACATACAGTGAGCATATTTCAGTCTAAAAATAGTAATTTGAATATATTTTTTATTTTGAGGGATGTTTGTCCATAATGGTATCAATCCTTATCCTTTTAAATACTTTATTAATTTTCTACGTTAAACGAAGATAAAATTTGCTCTTTACATTAATTTGAAATTACGAATAGTTTTAGAGAAAAACGCATTTAATTGTTGACACATCACGCCGGCTATAAACCGCAGTTTTGGCGCAAGTTTCATTTATTACCTTACTCTCAGCATATAAATAAGTATATTAGTTACGTTGGCCATTTAATGTAGATCAAAACTGTCTTTTACTGTTTTTCATTTTAATAAGTACTTTAGAAGTTGTTACAATATCAAAAAATCCTTGCTTTGAAACGGCTCGCCACACGCCATGCGTCCCCCCGCACCCCGCGACGTATTGCTTATAGAAGCGCGTCCGCCGCGCCCGCCTGCCTCTGTACTGTAGAAAAGTAGATGTAGATGCGATTGTACGTATTGGATAATTGGAGTTTAATATATTTAGTTTCGTCTATTTTGATTAATAGAATAGTAGGTAGTCTTTTGTTCATAATTTCTTGCGTTTAAGTATCCTGTTGTTTATTTTGCTTACTCTTCTTCTGTTCTTTTATTATTTTCTTTACCTTTTAAACATAGGAAATGTTTTTAATTTAATTATACCACGACAAAGTCGTTCAAATATAGGTCGTAAAACAAGAAATGCAAATAAAAATCGTTTAAATCTTAGTAATGAAAGCGTATATGAGACGGAAATTAGATAGTAATTTAAATATATTTACTTATTGAGAGGGATGTGTATCAATAATTATATTAATTCTTACTCTTTTAAATAAGTTATTAATTTTCTACGTTAAACAAAGATAAATTTTGCTTTTTACAATATTTCGAAATTACAAATAGTTTTAGAGAAAAGCTATATCGACTCATGTTATCCCTTACTCTCAGTGTATAAATAAGTATATTAGTTATCTTGGTCATTTAATGTAGATCAAAATGTTGATTAGTAGCACATATTTGAAATTACGATACTAAAAAATTCTTGCTGTGTAACGGCTTGCCGACCTCCACGCTTCCCCCCGCGCCCTCGACATTTTGCTTATAAAAATGGATCCGCCGCACCCGCCTAGCTTCCCCCGGGCATGGAAGGAGGGCCTGCTCATCATGTTGCCCAAGGCTGGGAAGAGCCCATAGCAGCCTGAGGGGTACCGATCTATAACCCTCCTTTGCGCGGTCTCCAAGCTGTCCGAGAAGTTATTCCTCTCACTTCTCCAGGCGCACATTCACCCATAAAGCGAGCAGTTTGGCGAACGGGTATACTACTCTGGTTACACTACGCCGTAACAGCAATCAACCGAAAGGAGAGAGCAATAGCAGTCTTCTTTGACGTAGTACGCGTATTCGACCACGTTTGGCACCCGGACCTACTTCATTAAGTGCTCAGAGCCGGCACCCCCCAGCACGTCGCGCATGTCTTTGCCTCCCTGCCTCAGTAACAGGACATTTTTCCTTGAGAGTTAAGAGTTCGAAGTATAGCAGCGACTCGATCGTTGCCGTTGTTCCCCAGGGCAGCATTTTGTCACCTGCTCTCTACGCACTATACACTGATGACATCACATCGCCCTAGCGAGTATCATTCAAAGAGAAATCCTGCAGGTGGTCCAGAACCTCATCCTCCGTCGAGTGACGCAGGCGCCATACTACGTGAGAAACACCTCGCATCACCGCAACCTAAAAATAGAAAGCCTGGAGGTACACATTGGTCGTCTCGCGTCCAACGCATTCCGCTGCGCCAATGTATCGGGTCACCTGCACCTAAGGACCAGCACTCCGTGGCATATCCGGCCGCCCGAGGTCAGACGTCAGATGACTTCCGAGGGACTTTCTATCCTCCTCCAAATGCGACTCATGAGCCTTGCATTGATCCTTGGTCGTTTAAGCTGGGCCTCCCTCAGGAAACCGAGGGTCTCACCTGACTGAGTTGACCGACTAGATGGCATTTGATAATCTTTCCAATCCCGTCCCTCACGCCTCTCTGTGTCTGCTCTAGAGCAGGTTATCGCTTGAGAACACGGCCATGGAACCAACGCCCAAATGTCGTTCGGAGCTACTACGGAGATGGACGAGAGAATGCTTCAATTGTGCGCCTGGCTCTATAGCAAAGTAAATTTAGAAGCGATTGCACGTATTTTGGAGTTATCCAATAATTATAATGTATTTCGTCGCAGCATTGTTGGTTACATATTTCGTTTAAGTATTTTTGGGTAAGAGAATAGTAGGTAGTTGCTGTTGTTTATAATTTCTTTCGTTTAAGTTTTCTGTTGTTTGTGTCATTTGTTCAGGTGTGTTTTTTTAAACAATTGGAACATCCTTATTGGAGCTACGAAAATGTGGGTTGCATTAAGGTTTCAATAATTTTCACATTAGTAATCTTAAGTGCTTTGCAAACATAGGTACATTATATGAATAATTCAGTAGTTAAAGCGGGCGAAGCCGCGAGCGGGTCGCTAGTTCTTATACAAAATCTAATGAGATTTTCATGTACAGTGGTCAAAATCCTAAGCAAATTCAACTTCGATACATATAACAAGGTGAATTTAAATATTGAATATTTCATAACTGAAATAGTGATATGAATTTAAATCTCATATGATATGAAAATCCACAAATTATATGCGAGAGATGAATTGCTCTTAATCCGTAGAGCACTGTCTGGCACTTATTAATTGGTTTCAAAAGCCATAATTATACGAGATAAAAAATGATATATGTATATATATAATATTTTTGAAATAAAGATAAGTCTATATTAAAAATATTTACTTTTACTCTATTTATTTATGGTATATAGTTAGAATGGTAAGTGTTTAGTGTAATGTCACATTGTGTTTTACTTCCCCTCATTTTCAGGCAATTGTGTATTGAACATCAGATACCTGTAGTATTTAGAAATAAAAAAATGCGTTTCGCTTTAGTGTAATTTGAACCCACTATCATCGCCATAGAAAGATATATTTAACAGCACCAAAAAAAATTAAGCTATGTGAAATAAGTTCATATATTAGGGTAGGTAGAGTAACCTAGTGTTTAAGCATTTTTTTTCTGCACTTTTGGGCCACTATCGAGATATTGCATGCTAAGTGGTGGAACCTAACTTTGCGTATCGCCTTGCTAGACCAGAGAATGTGTGTGAAAATGAAATAATACCTTAAATGGGTATCAAACTTATAACTATTTACAGCATGAGATATCTCAAGTAATGCATTTTTTTCGTAGCCTCTTACCAACCTTTCTCAGCTATAAGCGTAGATAACAACGAAGTAGTTATATAATTATCGCTTTTTATATGGAAAACTTTTTTAATTTCACCAGGGTTGAAAATTTATTATCAGAATTCAGTTTTATATGAAATAATCCTCACTTATCCAATAATCCTGGAACATTTGAGTTGTACATATAAATTGGTAACATTGTACAAAATAAATATAAGAATTTAAGTGCTATTAAAATTATTGAGTTTGTGTTTAAATAATATTTATACACAAACTTAATAATTTGTACATATTTATTAAAATGTATAAGTATTTAATTAATAATGAAAAATTGGTCTGGACTGCGATAGTCGTGAGTTTGATTCGGGACGTCAAGAAATTGAGTGGTGCGTGGAACAGAGTTTCTAAGAAAACGCACAGCAGTGGAATGCTACGACGTGAGTTTCAAAATTTTCACCCAATTGTCAACACATTGTGCGTTTAGTGGTGGAACTCAACGCCGCGCTTAGTCTTGTTGCCAGAGCGAGGATGTAAAAATCCCAAATTCCCTCAAGAGTGAATTTCCAATTGCCGCGTCTATATCAATAGTCAGACAGAGCTGTGCCGCAACACTACGATGGCCTCAAATAATGAAATAGTAAATACTTTTGATTTACTTATATCACTTAACCGACATTTTTCGTTTGAGTAGTTCTCATACTTGGTTATTCGTTATTTTCAACAAGCATACAACAGAATAGCATACACGATAAATGTATATTAAAAAAGTATAAACTTTAAAACAGTTCATTTCTAAAGTATTCATTTAGAGTAAAATGAAGCTTAAAAATAATTTTCATATATATATTTTTTATTTCTCCAAGCATACTTGCAAGTTCATATTAAATGTATGTCCTCTTTAACTTCACTGCATGGTTGTTTAAAATAATATTATAGTGCACTCTTTAAAATTACATTTACATATATTATATGAAAGAGAATAGACTGAAACACTATTGTGGTATATTTGATACTAGCTAGCATCGCATCACAATGTCTATGGGTACAAATTCTATTATTTTTTTTATGCCTTGCCCCTGAATTAAAGATGTTCAGTGTTGAGGTGGCGAAACTCAACGCCGTGTTTTTTCTTGCCAGAGAGGGAAAGAGTAAAGAAATAATTTCTTGAGTAGGGATGGCACTTATAACAACCGCTTACAATCAGAAGCTATCCCACTGCATCACGATGATCCACGATGAGTTGTCATTATTTTAATTATTACAACAGAATATTCAAGGCAGTCGTGTCGCAGAGGCACAAAAGTGTGATTGTAAACGCGACGGTTGTGAGTTCGATTCTCATTGGAGGAAATTAAATGTTTAGTATTTTCATTTCCTGGCTCTAGCAACGAGGCAATGACTCAAGAATTCGGCGGCAAATGAGGAACGGGATTGTGTTAATGGAGATCGGAGTATCTTATCACTAGATTCCCAGGTTCCCTTTGCCTACCTTGTCATACGCGGTATACAACGTGAAGCTAAACAATATATAATATATGACACAGAACTAAAATGCATTAAGCATCAACATCAGATTCGCATAACCTATTGTTTCCGTTCCGCCTACTGTTCCCTACTTTTCTATTTCCGCCTAATTTTCGACAATAATTTATAGTAAGCATTGTATGTTGAGTGACAGAACTCTACGCAATTTTTTGTTTTGTTACCAGAGCTACGAATTTACAGCTGTTTCGTTTACAGCCAAAAGCTGTGCCGCTGCGGCACGACAGCCTCTACATAAACAAATACAAACAAATAAACAAATACATTTCAAACACAATATATTCTACCTCAACCTCAATATCCTTCAGTTTTTAGTATTTTGCACCTTATTTCGTCTATGATGATACACATACAGACATACATATGTAGATGATACAGTGCTTGGATAAATAAAGCTTACAGCCGTAGCATACGAATAGGTCTCGTAGAGCCAACGTGATAGGTGTGCTATGCATTTTAATAAAGATATAGCGATGTTATTGTTACAACTGGTATTGGATTAAAAAAATATACATTTATATACTATAGCTGCAGCAAAACTATTGTTCAATGAAAATAAGAAATAAAAAAAAACTGTTTCACGCCTTTTCTCTTAAGTTTGGATAAACAGAGGGAAAGTAGAGTTAAGTGCGGCGTTAAGTTTCGCCACTTAACAATACAATAACGCCAAAATTGGTCCTCATGAAATTAAGGAATATCCTGACACTTGATTTCCTTTGCTTGCCGTTCTATATGCGCCATACAACGTGAAGTTATAAAAAAAATAGCAAAAATAACAAAAGAGCTTCAATAGTAACAAAAGAGGTACAAAACTTAAAATCCCTTCACCTCCACCAATCAAAAGAGGCATTCCATCTAAATAATCGACACCAGATGTGCCCACTAGAGATACTAATTCAATATGAACACCGTATATAACGATTTATACGGACTTATATTCCGAATGGCTGAGTACCAATCAAATAGACTTGGTTATACGAGCATGGTCAATATCATTTGTTTGATGTTGGAAGGCAAATTTTAATAGGAAATAGGGATACGCTTTCTACATCATTCTATTCATAATTTTGTAATTTCAATAAGTTGGATGTACTTGATGTTAGTGATTTGGTAAATGATATAAACATATAGGCACTCTTAGTTCTAATTGTTAGGACTACCCAACAGTTAGAACTAAGAGGGTCCATATGTTTATTTCACTACTTTACCAAATCTAGTGGTAACTAGGTTTGAATACAATTGTGGTAATGTATTATGTTTGGAATATAATTTTTTGATGAATTTCTAACATTAAACATGTAATCTCTGCTTGGAAGGAAAAGGGAGAGTCAAATAATACTTTAAAATACAGACTCTTATTAAGTAATTTATAAATTGTAAAAAAAACAGAGGCAACTAAAGATATACTAAACCTATATACTCGTATATACGTACCGACACCAATATTACTAATATAACTAACTTTATTTTTTTTCTTCTTTATATAGACTACATTATAAAAAAAAAACATCAACAAAATATTCTGTTCAGAGCCACTTCTTTCACCAACCGATGTGAATTTTAATACTATAAACTTGGAAAACAAAAATTGAGTTTTTACGTCAAACTTTACTATTGACTGACGGAATATTGTAACGGAATATTTTCGACAAGCGTCTGTCGATCAGGTGGGTTTTATATGTAAAATGTTAAAAATATCGTCGTGTCAGAAGTGAAAATTGAACGTAAAAATATTTTTCCAGCTTCACGCTTTATCCCGAATAGCACGGTAGGCAGGTGAAGGTAGGTGAGAAAGCAAAAGATTCCATTCGATACGCCACGTTGGTAAAATACTAGAAAGGGTTCGATTCCCACTCTAGGATTTTTTTTTTCAATTAATCAGTATGGTAATGAGAAAACGCAATGCCTCCAGAATCCGGCGGAAAGTTAGGAATGGAAGAGCTTTAATGGCAACTGAGTGTCTTAACACTGGGTTCCCAGTTTCCCTCTGCCTACCCTGCTATGAGAGATACCGCGTGAATCTAACAAAGAAATTGTTAAATAATTTGTATTCTCTCAAACATACTAGGTTTTTGATATTTAGCTAGTCTTTTTAAATGCTTATTTATCTAACGGTTATCACTAAAAAGACGCTTTTAAGCAAAAATTATACGTTTCAGAAAGCAATCGAGAATAAAGAAATCCAATAAAATAAATTTAAACATCAAACAACATTTAGAAATCGTTCGTTAGATTCATGAGCCACACTGTCCATTATTTAATGTGACGACAACTCCTAGGTTACAATTATTGATATTACTTTCAAGTTTTTTTTATATAAATATTCTTAATAATGTTCTTAGCGGTAAGTGATTCCGCGTGTGATTGTAAATGCGATGGTCGTGGTTTCAATACCCACTAGGGGGAAAAAATATTTTATAATAATTTAACCGCATCTTAATAATTTCATACTTACTACAAGCGAATATCTGAAAAAGTATTGGTATAATCAAACATTTTGTTAGTAACCTCCACACTACTTAAAAAACTAATCTAATAACCATACGCTATTGTTTTTTTTTCAATTCTTAGTTACATGTATGGAGTGCTACCCTTATAATGTCCAACAATTTCATTTTCCAAATTACAATCAATCATTTGGTAGAGGCCAGTTGTGGCGCAGGGGCACAAAGTGTGACTTTAAAACCGACTGGTTGTGGGTTCAATCCCCACTCGAGGAGATGAAATATTTATTTAAATTCGAGGCAAAGCGCGGCGTTGAGTTCTGCCACTCAACACGCAATGCCTTCAGAATCCAGCAGAAAGTGGGGAACGGAGTGTCTTAACATTAGGTTTCCTCTGCCTACTCTGCTGTGTGCGGGATACAGCGTGATGCACATAAAAAAAATAAACAAATTTGGTAGCGGTTAATAAAACACCTACCTTTCAAATGTAAACCATATAGTATCCGTAATCTCCAAGTAAAATAACTGTCACATGATGGACTGAGACTAAGGACTATAAGGGTTCCGTTTCTTGCCATTTGGCTAAGGAACCCTAACGATTAAATAGACGTATAGAACCTTACCTACACAAATATTTGACTTTTATAACAGCGTTTAACTGCGTTCATCACATATACACATACATAAATACATACATACATATCTATTGTAAGTACCTATATATGTGCATGTAAATGTCTGTATGTACATACAAGCCAACATAGCATTAGTAGTAACTAATCTACAAAACTAATTAAAACATATATATTGACTAAATACTTATAAAAAAGTTATGGCTGGCTGCCCTGCCAGCAATTCGGCGCGGAAAAAAATATGGGCGCTACTAATGGAATATTCCCAGCTAAATGGAATTTCAATTGGAGTTCAATCGTATTCTTGTTCCAGGCATCGACTGTTGCTGTGTTTATTTTTAAATCATCTAGCATTAGGTTAACTAAATCTTAATATAGTTTATTATGAAAATCTTGAAAATTTATATGTTTTGGTGTTATTTAATTTAATGTAATGTCTCTAATAAAATGGAGGTAAAGTGGAGACCGAAGAGCTAAGAGATTAGATTCTCTCAGCGCTATACGTGAAGCTAATATACATACATAACTTAGGCATTCTTAATTTACTTTAGCAAAGCGATTGTGATAATTTACAGAAAAGATTATAAATATTCAACAAAGCGCGGCGTTAGGATCCGACGTTCATCATGTAATGACTTAATGTCAAGCCGAATGTAGATAATGAAGTATTTTAGCATTAAAATATCTGCCAACAAAGATAAATGCTATGTTTTTAGCAGAAGGAACCTAGAGTTAAAACACTTAGTTCCCCATTTTTCGCCCATTAATCAAAACACTAAGCGTAGCGGAAGTCAAGATGTAATAAGAGGAAATGTAAATAATTAATTCCCCCGAGTGCAAATCAAACCTACACTCGTCGCGTTCGCTATAACACGCTGGGCCACTACGCCACGAAGCATTTATTGCTATGCAAAGCCAAAACTATACACCGTTTGACATTAACATTAATTAAATTTATTTAAACACACACTTTATTGTATGAGTGAAGCGTTTGTGGCGCGAAGTTTAGTGTTGTTTAAGGGTCGTAGCGACTGAGATGGCACAGCCGTCGTAAAAGATCCCGTTCATAGGGTTAGCACTTTTAAGTTTAGATTGATAAAGTTTTATTTAAATTTTTCTCATTTTGGTTATTTTTGATATTTAGAGGATTTTTTAAAAATATTTTTTTCTTTTACAAGGTAACAAGACAAAGCGTGACATTTGCTTCCACCTCTCAACACATAATATCTCTAAAATTGGGCGAAAAACTAGTAAAAAAGTGTCTTCATCATAGGTTCCTTCTGCCTACACTGCTATACGCAGTATACATCGTGAAGCTAAAACAAATATAATCCAAATAGAAAAACTATTTTCTGCTCTCGTGCCTATATTACTTTTTATTTTTTCATCTTTCCTAATCAAGTGTTAAGACACTACATTCTGCAGTTTCCACTGCCATCAAAATCATAAATTATTTACCAAATAGAAAAAAGCTAATCAAAATCATAAAGTATATAGTGACATCCCTAAAAACCGTCCTCAGCTCCGTCACTGCGGCTTAACCGTGGTCGTAAAGGTTACGATTGTAGTTCGTCGTAGGTCCGTATGAGCTTAATACATTTACCAGTAAATTGACTATTCTTAAAATAGTTAAGGTCAATCCTGAGGTCATGTACATTTAAATAGGAAGGAAAATGCTGAAGTTCTAGTAGTATAAAAAGGGATTTATTCAGATTCTTCACAAATTAATTCTATAAACTAGTGTTATGGAACCAGAATATATTAAATCTCCTAAATCAGGCATTGTTTATTTTACCAGAATGCTTCGTTGTTTTCATTTACTGCGAACGAAACGAAAAGACAACGAAAGATTTTCACTTTTTGTACTTACTATACTTTATTTTCACTTAGGGAATAAGTTAATTTCATTTCCTTTATTCTCACAAGACAAAATGCGACGTTGAGTCCGCCAGTATAACTTATATCAATCTGAAAACACAGTATATCAATACGTCAACATGACCTCTTTGTTACAAATATTCATATGATAAAACACAAAAAAACCTTAAAGTTCTTCTAAATATCATCATTACTATACGGTAAAAATTATTTCAGCTATTACTTCATCTGCAAAATTTATTTCTTTCTCAATTAATTAGTAATTAACTGGATCACAAAAAAAGCATTCTCCACCGATATCCTTAAAAAAAATCAGAGAGAGAAATACAAAACGGAGAAAATTTAAATCATGGATTTAAATCAATATTGCAACAGAACACAGTAGCTTTACTTTGTAAATCTAGCCGAGGTTAAAATAAATCGGAACGTCGAGCACCATTAAGCCAGGCCGGTAATTGAATGGAAAGTGTCGACGAAGTGAATACTGTACGTCAACGACTTGGGAAATTGTATGACGTAAATTTTGTAATATGCAATTTAGGGTTAATATTTATAGTTTATGATTGCTTTAGATTATTAATTGCTGTAGACCGTAGGGGTAGATCAGATTTAGACTACCGTAACCGATTCCTCGCGGAATGCCTGGGATTCCTACAGAATAATCTTACAGTATCTTGCCCTCAGGTTGAAACTTCAAGGATTTTATGAGTAGTTCGCAGGTGATGGAAAGTTTTCAACCGTTTTCTCTATTGAAATTAGGATGTTTTTGTATATCAAGCCTCGTGGATCAACCTAGGAATATATTTGTTTTCCTTAGCGAACGTTTGGGTTTTATCACCTGATGTAATGGCTGGGCTTATCCACAGTATGCTCACATACAACTGAGTTCATCAGAAGACTAATAATCCACCCACAGGTGTCAGGGTGAAGGTACACATCTATGATATCTAGAATGAGCATATATCGAAGTCATCTTGAAGTATCAATCCCAGATGGAAAGATACAGTCAGCTCATTCTGCAGAAATCCAAGGCAATACGAGATGCAACAAAGAAATCGTTGGCGGTATTTTGATATAATAATTATGTCAACTAACAAACGAATGCCATCTCAGTCTGTCCGTGACCACGGACTACAGCAAAGTATTCGAAATGTTGGGTTTCCAAAAATGTATAATACTAAATATTATACATTTTTGAACCCAAAATTTTACATTGCCTCCAGAATTCGGTGGAAAGTGGGCAACGGAAGTGTCTTAATGAGAACGAAGTATCTTAACACTAGGTTCCTTGGTTCCCTCTTATATAGTTAGAAACCTATGCATTTGCGTGAAGCTATTAAAAAAGTACTACAAAACAAAAAAAAACTTTCTAAAAAATAGAATAAAGCTTAGAGCACTGTGAATCTAAACTAAAGTATTCTATAATTTTTTCCAGCTTCACGCCTTATTAGCAATTACATGCTTGGCCTAGCTGTTGTTATGATAATCCAAGACCTGAGTTGCTTTTTAGTGCACGATTAAAAGTGTCTTTTATGGTTTTTTTTTCTTATTTTAATTTATTTAGCCATCTCCCGCATATCGCAATGTAGTGTCAATACACACCGTCCTCCTATTCGCTTTTATGTCTTATATCCAATAAAATTAAACAAAGCAAATATGACAATAGTGATTTCGTTTGTATTAAAACAAGAACGAGAAATAAGTCGACAATTTTAGTTAGCACAAACAACCAATATCGGAATTAACAATTTTGTTTTTGTTATTTGTATTTCTGTGATTTTGAATTTTAAATTGATAGATATAAAACACAATTTAGTGCAACAAAATTTTAAGCTTCTGCGCTAATAGGAACGCTTGGTAGCATCCGGCGACGAATTCTTGTAGAGATTTCAGAGTACAAATTGTTTGCATTTCGATGCTAGGTTAGCCACAGCTTATTAACACTTACATACACATACAATATGTAACGATTCTGGAAAATATTTATTAAATAGGATTATATTTTAGTAGAAGAATTTAAGTACAAAAAGAGTCTTTTTACTTATTGTAAATCAAAGATATTTATCAAATTACTTTATTGCGTCACGTTTTGTACTTGGATGGGTATCAGAAAGGACGGGACATGGTATGACGCTCGATCGATATTGGCGTAAAGTTAAAGACCAGAATAAGGTCTTGTAAACTGCTTAAGACACCTCGAATCTGACGAAGAACTCGGAGGAGGAATATCCTCATGAATAGTTGAGAGAAATCTACTTTAGCCTGATATTTCCAAACGCGCCACGACATCTAATAAGCATGGTTGACACAGGGAACCAATTGTTAAGTTATCCAAGTATCCTTACTTTCCACCTAATATTCTAGACATTGAGCACCATCGAACACCGCGCCTTATCTTGCAATCACAATAAATTACGAGTGGGAATCAAATCCACAACCGTCACGTTCAAAATCAAAAACCGTGCAAATAATAACAAACATTAAATAATCCATATCCTAAAACAAACATGTGGTCACCCTAACTTTGAAGCGATTTCGAATATCAATGTCGGTCGCATCTCAGGAATCCATTGTGGCTGAAAGCTATCGAGTCCTCGCTTATTTATATAACAGATTAACATGATTTGGCCCAGAGTCGATCTGTTTGCGGTTGTGAAACCAGGGAGGGTATAATAAAATAAATTTTATTACCACTTGTATAATAACAATAATCAATTAAGGGAATTATTTGTAAATGCCATGGTTATGGGTTTAATTTGGAAATGAGTAAGATTTGCGAGTGCATATATTTGTATCGATATTTAAGCTTTCGCTTCACGCTTGATCTAGCTCGTTATATAGTGAGGACATAATGTTAAAACACTCCATGCTTGGTTTTCTTCTGTGTTCGAGATATAGTGGCAAATATTCACGCCGCGTTAATAAATTATATTACTTAATTTAGTTAATATAATAATTGAGAAATTCAAATCATCATTTTTTAGCTTCACGCTGTATCCCATACAAAGCAGAGTTTGGCAAAAGGAATCTGGGAACCTCGTGTGAAGACACTTCGTTCCCATCAATACACTTCCGTTACCAAGTTACCGACGTATTCTTGAGGCATTGACGTGTGTTGAGTAGCGTTACTCAACGCCGCGACGAGGCAAAGCTCGTCTCTAGCGAGGTAATTGAAAATAGGTTTCAATCTTGATCTAATTAAGCAAGCAAACAAAGTACAGCATTGTATTTCGCCATCAACTCCTAATAATCTATGAGTATCTCTAAAATGAGTAGAAAGCACAAGGTCAGTTTACACCCACAACCAGTCGGTTTTAGTCACACTTTGTTCCCCTGCATCACGGCTTGCCTCATTTTTTGTGTAAATAAATAAATCAGTAATCAGATTTTTGAAAGGTAAGTCATGGCAAGGGGCACAAGCGTGCTACTGTAAATGCGACGGTTGTGGGTTCGATTTTCATTACATCGCTCTGATAACAAATCAAAGCGCAGCGTTAAGTTCCACCAATCAACATGCATTGTCTCCAAAAGTGGGCGGAGAGCGAGGAACAGAGTGTCATAAGACTAGGTTCCCTTTACCTTACCTGATATGTTTGAGATACACCATAAAAATTTATAATAACAAATAATAAACATAAAATAAAGCATACATGCAAAATATCCAAGCAATGGTCATCGCTGTATAGAATTAATTCAGTTTAATTAGTTGCCAATTATAGGGAATAAGCCAATATCAGTAACAATTCAGTACTTACTGTGTGTATTCAAATAAAATTTGATGTACTCATTGATTTAATATTATTTCTATATTATGCTGCATTGTTTACCTGAAATAAATATATATATATATATATATGAAAAATTTATTTATTTATTATTGTACTAGAGTAATATAAAATAAGTTTAGGATTTGAGAGATCACTAAGTTAGAGTAGTAGAGAAAACGAGCGTAACAGATTTTGAATCATTACGCGTTGCTTGGCGGGACTAAACGCCGTGATTTGTCTTTTCAGAGCAAGGAAATGAAAGAAATAAAATAAATTAATTGCTTGTAATTAATAATATTCGATTTCCACTTGAAGGGGTGAAGGGAAATGGAAATGTCTTAATGAGAAGAAAGTGTCTTAACACTAGGTTGCCAGATTCCCTCTGTCTTCCCTGCTATATGTGGAGTACAGCGTGAAACTAAAAAAAAAAACAAAAAAATAAATAGTCATTTCCCCAAACTTGGAGCGAACCCACAACTACCACGTTTACAGACGCTGACTGCACTACGCTAAACATATTTAATATACAAAATAATAGTGTCAATAAAGCAATATCTTTTCCGTTCATAAAAAAAAATATCGCAATATTAGCTGTCAACGGAACATGTGTGCACTTGACGGTGACAGCATTTCCTGAACATTGACGTTTTGACAAGTGACTTTACTATTTGTATCGTAATCTTTAATTATATACTTTAGGACGCTTTAAAAGTACTATCACTTTTTTCGCTTTTAAAGTTGAAGACTGGAAAATTACCTACTAAAAATTATATTTTTTAAAGCTTCACGCTGTACCTATAGATAAATTAGTGTTAAGACACTCTGTTCACCACTTAGCCTAACGAAATTATCGAGATATTGGGTGTTGAATGTCGGAACTCAACGCTCCATATAATCTTGCTACCAGAACGAAGAAATGATACTTCTTCTTCTTCGTTTCTTATTCTTTTTCTTCGAGTGGAAAAAAACCCACAAGCATCGCGCTTTTAGGCTGACTGTGCCACGTGTGGACTGGGTCACGACCGTTTAAACATATAGAAACATCGTTAGTTACGAGTACGTCACAACTGCGCCGCTACGAAGTCTATACGACATACATATTAAAAGTTATGGCATAAAAGATCACTATACTGCATATTTATTGCTGTCATACGATAACTTTACTATAGCTGGATCATAAATCACGAAATGATATATTTTTGTTAATACCAGTGATAGTTTTCTATTTTTTTTTTAATTTTTGGAGTAGGATTAATATATAGTTACGATTTTTTTTATTAAGCCTGGCACTGTATCCCGCATGTAGCAGAATAGGCAGATAAAACTTATTGTTAAGACACTCCGTTTTCCGTCCTATTTACAAGACAAAGCGTGTGATTGCGCTATACAATCAGTATCGGTATTTGTAGATAAAGTGGAGTGGAGTGGAGAGTTAGTATTCTCATACCTAAATTTCAACATAATTTTCAATTTATGTCGCGTTTTATATAAACACGACATGAGTTAAAAAATATATGAAACTATATTCAAATTGTTTGAGAAGACCTTCCTTTCAGTTACGAAGAATCGATCAATCGTTTTCGATTAGATATCAGCGTTAAGAACTGCAATAAATAACGCTGTAATTATTATGGAATAACATCTGGTTATGAGTGATTTCTCATCGATATTACTTTGTTTCATATAAAGGAATGACTAATGTATCGCGGGAGGAATTACTTAGAGTAAAATCAAGATGTAATGTATGAGTATAGTCCTTTTTCCGTTTCTTTTTTTTCGTTTTTATTTCCATTACTACAGACCAAGCTTATAAAATTAATACCTATGTACAAACAAAATAAATGTAGTTTTCGTTACATATCGCTTAAAACTTTAATTTTCAAATGTATAAAAAATATAGCTAAAACTTTGCGGCGTCGAGTTTCGCCAATTAACACAAAATATCACTAGAATTGGGTTGAAATTGAGGAACGAAGAACTCTACCCTATATGCGGGATACAGAGTGAATCTATAAAACTAAAGTAAGAAAGTAAGAATCGCAGTCCTATTTACCTACGCAGTTTGCTCTCAATACATAAAAACTAATCTACTACTAATTCAAATTATTTAAAAAATATAAATATTAGATTTTTTTCCTCCTGATATTTATAACAAGACACATCTACAAATATTATTAAAATATCATTATGAAGTTATCAATGGTTAGTATAAACATTTACCTCGCCCGGGATACGAACTGCCTACCATTGATAGCATCTATAGTTGAAACGGTTATTAAAACGCCCAAATTTAATTAGTTACAGCCGTAGTAACATCAAATGTTGTTGAAAACCAAACATTATATTAAATTATGACGTTAACTGGCAATAAATCTCTGAGCGCTTTACCTATTAGCTGCATAGAGCATATCATCAGATGACGCGTGTGTGTTTAGGCGCAATATCATTTTACACGCCGTGTGTTCTCTGTAGATAAAGTACACTGTGGTATAATATAATATAATATGTATATATATGTTTATGGGTTTGTTAGTGAAGTGTATATAGGTTTACATTACTATGTTTTTTCGTGTGTTTTTAATCGGTAAGAAAATATGTATTTTCGAAATGTTGTTTATCATGTGGAGCGCTGAAACTCAACGCCGCGCTTTGTCCGTGAAATCAAAATAACTCATCCCCCGATAGAGAAATGAACCAAGGAACCAAACGTCGCGTTAGCAGTCAGATGCTGGTCGCCACGACGGCATCCTGTATAAAAACATGTAAAATATCGTATAAAAAGGCTGTTCTAGTTAAACCCGACCCAACTACTTCACGTACGGCGTTACTTTAAGATTATCCCCTTTAACTGATCGGATATAGGGCGACGATAAAAAAGGAAAATTACAAATCGCTCGGGACGGTCCTATGCAAACATGGACGGGTGATCCATCTTCATTTGGACGGACGAGTATTGAATTCATAACGCAAAATTTTGAGGTTATTTCAGTCTATCATTTGAAATTTCCTTGCCAGCTTTCCGACTAGAACATATCAAACGGTATGCCATTATCTTGTAATTGCACTAATTTAACACGTGTTCGTTTGTTTATATTGCGAATAATTTTGCTTTCACATACCAAGGGAATGCTGTTTTCCTGGATGTTAGATTTTATATAGTATATGCTAGGTTTGGTCTGGATCTATTTAAGATTGTTATTAAGTAGGTATTAGTTATGGATTCAAATTTATTAGAGGAACATTTTAAGTCACTAAATCGCAAATAGTAAGCTACGTTTTTAGCGTGGTCTAGGACGTCCTCCTAGACCACGCTAATAGTCCTCCTAGTTATTTGGGGTGATGACACACGTAAAAGGCTGGTATCGGGCGGAAGCGCGCAGTGTGATACTATGCATAACGCTGAAATTAGATTCGAGGCAATCCTTACCTATCGTTGCACAGGGTACTAAAGATTTATATCCAATTTGAATAAAAATATAAATTTCAAGGACCATCTTTCGATATAAAAATAGTTTGTTTATTTTTCTACAGTAAAATCTATGGTATCATTTTCTTTCTTCCTAAATACTTAATCTGGATCATGACAGAAATAAATCCAAGCACCCAAAAATAGAATTGCAATGAAACACAATTCTTCGAAAAGAAACTCCACCACTTCAAGACAACTAGAACACAACCCAAGCAAATTAGTAGAACACTTAAAATATAAACTAAACAAAATTACCCATTTAGCTAAAACAATTTGCACAAACAACCGAAGTGGAGGTGTCATCAGCGGGCTGGCCAGATTTACGACGACGCGCCCATGTGTAGCGGCTTACGCGGAACGGTTTACGATTACGAGGCGGTTAAAAACAAGCATTACTGAAAATGTACGACACTACAATACGCTGGAGGGAGATTTCTTAGCTGGAACAACGTCGTAACGAAAGATGAGTGTATACTACAGTTGGAGGTTAGCAGAGTGTCTTTGTTTAATTTTATTAAGAAGAAGTAGTGAAGAGTCAAACGATTGTAGTACAATTGGTATCTGTCTAATGTTCGCTTAAATACTTCAGATTTACATTTAGACAATCTTTATCATACTTTTACTATTCACCTGTATCCATTAATGTTAATAGGAAGTATTCAAAAGTCACAAACAAAATTATGTCTAGTTGATAATACAAAAACTCA
The DNA here is from genome assembly GCA_021202915.1 of Heliconius himera. Taxonomy (NCBI): domain Eukaryota; kingdom Metazoa; phylum Arthropoda; class Insecta; order Lepidoptera; family Nymphalidae; genus Heliconius; species Heliconius himera. Next base: position 248,473 of record JAJHJA010000342.1, read on the forward strand.
ATAAATACTTATTCAATTTTTGTTCTTAAGTTGTCCAAATAACTGGGTGATAATAAATAATAAGCTGTACATATTCTTAAAAAGGGACAGCGATATAAAGGCGGTTTGTAATAACAAATTAAAAAGGGATCTCAAAGAAGAATGGGAATGACACAGCTAGAACAATGTAAGAAACAATAATAACTTCATAACAATACAACCAATTGCAAGGCTGCAAATCTCAGGCATAAATCAAGAAAATTTATTTTCTTATACCCTTTTCTTGTTATTTGATAAAATTCTTGTAATTTTCAAATCTTTATAATGAGATCTCCTTAATATTTTAATTATATACGACAATCTTAAAATTTTCCTCGTTAAAAGAATACATCAAGATGCAATGATTTAATCATTTAATTTCAATTAAATAAAAAAATCATACATACACAGCACGGTAGGCAGAGGGAACCTAGTGTGAAGAGACTCCGTTCCCCACTTTCCGCCGAATTCTATAGGCATTGCGTGTTAAACGGCGGAACTCAACGCTCAAAATAATATTCGTTCCACTATTGAATATTTTCTTGTACGGAATACAATTTGCGAAATATTTTTATTTCCCTACTAAAATCTATTTTCAACTAGCTCTGCTCTAGCCTTCGTCTACTTACATACAACATATTATACCTATATAAGGTTCCAAATTATGCTACAAATAATACACGTGAGTTCATTTCCGATATGAACAGTATTCATTAAATATGCCCATTCATATGTCGCTTTGCCAGTTTTTCAGTGAAAGGAAAATATTTCATTTATCCTGCATGCTATCAGACACGCTGATTCATCTACAGACATATGGATGTTATAAATAAAAGTAAAATGTATAAGAATTTCTGGTATGTTCAATATTTTTTATATGAAATGGCTCAACAATGAGAACGAATATAATATTTTTATTAGTTTTTTTGTTAGCTTATCTTTTCGCATGTAGCGTAGAAAGTCAAGGAGGCGTAGCGACCGTAGTATTAGATACTCCGTTCTCGATCTATTAATTATATTCATATTTTAACTAAATATTCTATTTTCATATTGATCGTCGGAAGCCGGTAGCATAAGGGTGTGACTGTAAAAGCGACGGTTGTGGTTTCGATTCCAGCTCGTGGCAATGAAATATTTAATATTTTCATTTGCTCGCTCTGGTAACAGGATACAGCGTGGATCTAAAAACACATATTTCGTCATCTCTCATAACTTTTAAAAGTACATAAAGACAACTAAGCGATACATTCCTCTGCTCAATCTACTTCTGACTACTTCGGTTTTATTTTTCCATTTCTATGTACTTTCACAATATTTTCAGCTACTCTATAATACTTTTCGGCTATATTGCTTTAAAACAAAATTAAAATTATAGTATAAATATTTAGGCACGTGTCACAAGTTGGTCTGATATTCGTTTATATTTACATAATAAAACCGTTACAGGAGCAACTGTGAGCTCAAATTAGCAACTGCCATAAAATCATTTCAACATTTATTATATTACTGTTCTTGCAAGCTATTAGAAGTTTGTCTGTTTGTTAGGAATATTAAATCCATACAGCGCAATTTGACATTTAGATCGTGAGTGGATGGATGGATTTCACTCGGAATAAAGTATTTAATATTCTCATTTCCTCATTCTGATAAGAAAGCAAAGCGCGGTTTTAAGTTCTACTAGTCAACACGCAATGCCTCGAGATTTCGGCAAAAAATGGGAAACAGAAGTGTCTTAATGGGAACGGGGTGATTATCCCAAGTTACCTCTACCTACTCTGCTATGTGCGGGATACAGGGTGAAGCAAAAACAAATATGAAACAAAGATTTGCCTTTTAACACGAGTGAACATCCATCCCGCAATCATCGCATTTAAAGACCCACCCTGTCCCATTGCGCCAAGATGGCCTTTTTATATATAAATTCCGTATTTCGGATGAATCTCCAGATGTAAATAATTACTCAATCTGGGATCGCATATAATACGGATCTACAACCGTATGGGGAATAAAGGCAAATAATTTATTGCTTTTGCCTTGTACGTCTATATCAGTTATGATATTTATTTGATAGTTACAATAAATCTTATACGGGATATAGTGATTTAAGGTGACAAGTTGCTATACATTATTATTAGCTAAAATTTATAGTATCTATATTGATCTATACTGATATTATACTTAAACAGTTTGGTTGGTTGAACGAACTGACCTCAGGAACTTCTGGTCATGTGACATGACAAAACTCTTATTTATTTCCTTTTTACAATACGGGGGAAATAGCAAGTAAATAATTAGTATATATTTAAGCTATTTTTTTATTATCATGCTTAGCGGCGTTGAGATCTCTGGATCAGTACAGTGAAAGGAGACTGCTCCGACGTTCACTCCTTTTAAGGCAATGGATGCGGCACCCATACGAATCGACTTAGAAAATAAAAAAATACTTTATTTTGAACAAAATCAACGCATATAACTAAGTAAATTGTGAAAGCGTGTAAGAATTTCGACTTACATTGAAAATAACGTTTGGCATAGTGGTCAAAACGAACAGTTTTCTAGAAGCGCGACACAGGTTCAAATCCCGACGCATTTAAATTTCAAAATATTTTCTAAATAAGCACAAGAAAGACACAAAAAATGACACTCCAATAAGGCAAATTCAAAACGAAAATTCGCAACAGTACAGATGCAATCACGCTAAACGCAGACGCGGAGGCGTTACGGCGTACAATGGGATCCTTTTTACGTACGCTTTGATGTGTTCCTCGCATTGAGCTTTTAAAGCGGCAGCTTTATTTTGACGATCGTGTGCGACATGAATTATGTAGTTAACATAATTTTTGGAATATTTACTTGTTTGGTTATAATTAAGGTGTACAACGTTTTTTTGCTTAATACTAATAGGCATGGGATCAGTCGCGGTTCAGAGGGACAAGTGTGTGATTGTAAACGCGACAGGTTGTGGGCTCGATTTCTAATCGGAAAAAATGCGTTCAGAGTTCAGCGGAAAGCGTGAAGCTGAAATAATAAGAATCTTAATATGAAAATTGAGTCATTGTGGCGCAGTGGTATAACATCTGACTATAAACGCATTGCTTGTGTGTTCGACACCTGTTCGGAGAATTAATTATCTTCATTTTCCCGCTCCAGCAAGACAAATTGCTTTATTGAGTTAAAATCCGGCAAGAAGTGAAGAAAAAAATGTCTTAATATTACATTCTCTCTGCCTATCTTTATTGTTCATAAATATTCTTGTTATTACTATTTTACTGTCTTAAATAAGACCGAAAGTGTGACATTGCTTCAAGGCTCGTTTTTCACTTCCCGCAGTTTTGGGCGACACGTTTTAAGTAGGTGGTCTAGAACACTACTACTAGCACTCTGGCCATTATATAAATACTGCAAGATTTGTTCACATGTGAGTATACAAATTTATAGGATAGATTGCGATTTTTACAAACTTTTTGTTTTTCATTTTCATAGTGCTTTTAGAAGTAAGCTAATCTACTAGTTCACCAAAACAAAGCACATCGCTGTTCTTTTAATCTCTACTAGTAGAATTTGTTTAGAAAATAGAAATCAACGTAGCACTTTGCGAGTGAATAAATCTTCTTTTTCTTCTCTAAATATCTTATTTTCTCATATTTAGAGAAGAAAAGTTTAATTTTTTATCATTTTTTTGGATATAAATGTGGAAAAAATATGTTAAGAACTAATTTTGCCCATTTTGCTGAGTATTGTGCATGTGTTGTCTACACAGTAATTTTCTCTCTTTTCTTAATCTACTCCGACCTAAAAAATTTTGGCTGCGAGAAGAAAAGATAGATATTCTTTTAACACTTCATACCCTACGGTTTGAGGTTATAATACTGATTTTGATAACAAAACCAATTTGGCATTTAATAATATTAGTAATTTTGTTTCCATAATACGTTACATTAATATTCAAATTGGAAAGGCTTTTAGCGGTAAAGCTCCAGCTTTTATATTGGTAGTACCTAAATTTTCATCCCCAATATTTTGTAAAAATTACTAAAGTAAGAATTAATAAAGCCAAATATTTATTTAAAACTATTGTCTAATTGTGGAATGACACTTTAAAAATGTAAAAAATAATAAAGCCAAATTTGGTTATAATAAATTAAATAAGAAACCTTATTAAATAATACAATGATCTTAAATTTACCACTCACCCATTATAAACAACGGTTGTGAATTCAGACAAAATGTAGGTATGTATATGTACCTATATATAAAAATAATTTCAATATGACTTATTTAAAAAAAAAAATGGAAAACATATAAACAAACGTACATTGAAAGTTGGAAGCCTTAATATATAATCATGTTCAAATATTATCCGATTCCACATTTCAATAAACATACAAGTTAAGCTAATAATCTCCTTATTTATTAATAGTCGGTTCAAAAAATATTTCTAATGAAACAAATACATAAACAAGATTTTTTATAAAATCGTTATATGTAAATATGTATATACATTTTATAATAATAGAATTAATATTTACTTGTACTATTATATAGAAGCTTTTATGCGCTACAACTGAGTCAAGTTTAAGTGTGATTTATGACTAACAACTTTTTCAATATATCCCCAATAATCTTGTTTTAGTGCTAAGATATATTAAACTATAGTCTAAGGGACAATAGTTAACTTATGTCAGATCTTTATTAGATGTTAAAAAGTTAAAAAGAAAAAAAAAATAAACAATGAAAAAATATGTTACATTTTATTTAATAGTTGAAGTGTTGAACAATTGAATTATATATATTTATATGGAGATGTATTAGCAGTCGTAATATATATATATACACATATATATATATATATATATATATATATATATATATATATATATATATATATATATATATATATATATATATATATATATATATGTGTGTGTGTGTGTGTGTGTGTGTGTGTGTGTGTGTGTTACGACTGCTAATACAAATCAGATTTTAAAGCCATTATTGTACTTTGTAATACGTATTAATACAAAAAATTGTAATATTTAATAAGTTCTTTGATTTTCACGATTATTACTCATTTAAAATAAAACTATTTTAACCCAAATTAAATCAGCTTCACGTTGTATCCCGCACACTCCGTTTCCCATTTTCCGGCAAGCTCGGAGGCATTTAGTGTTGAGTGGCGGCGCTTTGACTCGACACCAGAGCGAAGAAATGAAAATATAAATGTAGATTAATATTTCTTTTTCCTCGAGTGGTGATCGAACTTGCAACCAGTCAATTTTACAGTCTCACTTTGTGCCCCTGTATACCCCGACCCGTGACTACGGGTAGACTTTACCCGTGACCACGGACCGGTTAAAATAGTTTCATTTAAAATTGTACCATTTTTTCCAGTCAAATTATAGGTATAAGAAATGGTAAAAAATGTTTGCGGATCTAAAAGTGTAAGAGACCATGTGCTCTCATATTAAGGACATATATTCTAATGAATGATCCTAAATATATTTAAACAATCAACTTCAATCTTTGCACAGGTAAAGTACATACTTAGACAGCCGCTTCTCAGACTACACGGAATATTACCCACGGAAGTTAGGCAAGCACTGTACTCGAATAGAACAATATTGTTTAGTTAACATTCCATGAGGCTATAAAGTTACATTGTACTGAATGAACCACAGTTCCACGTTATAATATTATATATTCATTGGCATTACAGTGGCGTTGTTATTATGTGAAAATTTAACACACTGCTAGTTCATCTCGGAGAGCTTTTGTATATTTAAGAAATTTATATTAAGTGAGTAGAAACGATCTATAAACATTAAAAATGCATTTGCAGTTGAATGTTTTAATTACTAATTTATTATGGCGGATAGTTTTGATATTATTATCATATTATGTTAGTTTTACATTAGGTTTCTCTTTAACCAAACAATCGTTGAGGATGTGCGAAATGAAAATTTTAATAAAAATATATTCTGGCCATGTCAATCTGTAAAATTAAATTGTCTTTAAAAACAAAAAAAAGTCGTTTAAAACAAAAAAATCATAGTTTACAGATTTATCATATTCGGTCATATCCAAGTTATAAACAGTACAATAGTTACAAAAATATACTAAAATTAAAGACATTTTTATATTTTTTTTCATAGTCTAGTCTAACATGTCCATTTCACAAATAGTACACCCATCATTATCAGAGTGCCAACTAAAAATATAGACTAATGATGCGAGGAAAAATGAAAATACTACTGTCTCGTTTCACAATTGCTACCCTCTAAGTATCTAGCAAGAAATTCATATATTTTTTCCACTTTTATGCTTTTTCCCGCATATTGTCTTATCAGTGCAAGGAAACTAAAATAATTTAAATATATGGCTATAAGGCTGATCCATTGCGCCGCAAGGGCCTCACACATCCAGATAAGCACTGACTCCAAAATAATGTATTTTATATAGTAATTTGGTGGTACATTAGTGTCAGTTGAGGCCAGTCGTGGCGCAGGGGCACAAGGTGTGACTGTAAAACCGACTGGTTGTGGGTTCGATCTCCACTCGAGAAGATGAAATATTTACTTAAATTTATATTTCCATTTCATCGCTCTGGTGTCGAGGACAAGCGCGGCGTTGAGTTCTGCCACTCAACACGCAATGCCTCCAGAATTCGGCAGAAAGTGGAGTGTCTTAACACACTAGGCGTGGAGCTGATTTTTTTATTTTATTAGTGTCAATAATTTCATATATTATTTTTCAATTTCCTTTACTTTGCGTTGAAGTTTGTGCATATTAATATAATCTTGTAGTCGGTTTCAATGTATATTAAATATATTTTTCTGTGTATATAAACCTTTTAAAATTTTATATTAAAATTCGAACGTACAAGAAATTTAACCCACGTTGGATTACACGCCCAAGTGTTGTAGCCAATTAGGCTACGCGTTTATATACCGCTACGGCATAACACCTTTACACTTTATTATAAAGTCGCAAGCACCTATGTAAAAAAATATGAAGCTTCGCTACAAAAAGATTGATTATCTAGAAAAATAGGCATATCTGGGCCTTACTCTTGAAAGTAATTTCAATCCCATTTTGACGTCCAATATTGTCCAATGCAATCCTGCGGCGACGTTATTTTGGTACTCTTGAAACCAATACTCTCAAAGTCGGATCATTACGCGCGGTCGCGCGTGGCCAAGTTCAGTAAAACAGAACTGGCGAGCGGCACCGAGGGTAATTTTACACGAACCATTTGAAGCCACTTTTTACCCCTTCATAACTCAAAAACTATTCCACCTAAACCTGTCAAATTTAGCTAAAAAATTCAGACCCGCTACTTGTATACGTGCATCAAATTTCATAAATACAGCTCAAAGGGTTACTTAGACAATGAAGTCCCAAAATCGTTAATTTTAACAGGGGGTCGACTGACCTATAGACCTTAATTCTAACCCAGTTCTAGATGACTTAGAACGGTGAAATTTGGCATCCAGTTAAGTAATTGGGTGTATATAAAGGAAAAACTCCGAAACTAGTAATTTTTTATCATTTTCTTACAATTTTTCAATAAATATTCTACTAGGAACATTTACTTATAGCGCCTGTAATGTAAGAATAGCAATCAAAGTTGATGACAAATGGTTTTTAGGTTTAACGCCTGACATTTAAATAAGAACAATGCATTATTTATATGTTGCTTTATTTAAATGTCAGGCGTTAGTAAATATTTTATTTTTGTTTTGTAGACTAACTGTCTGTATAAGAAATATTTCTCCAATTGTAACAGAAAATTACTGTAGTGTATTTTTAAACATTTTTAAAGTGTTATTCCACACTTAGAAAAGAAAAATACTTATTTAAAAAACGTATAAAAATTTCAACGTAGCGGGACTCGAACCCGCGCCTCCTAGAAACCGACCAGGCGCTCTGACCACTAAGCCATACGTTCCAACGGCCTAGTCGGTTTCTAGGAGGCGCGTGTTCGAGTCCCGCTACGTTGAAATTTTTATACGTTTTTTAAATAAGTATTTTTACTGTAATTTATGTCCTGAGAAAGCCTGTCATCATGTGGATTTCAAGGGCTTCACGTAAAAATATAATTAATGGATTAACATCCTTCATTATTTAATAATTCAAACATACGTTTTAGTACTTATTATATTAAGAGGACTTGCATAGTCGACTAATGTATTTGATTTTTGGTATTAAGTTATTATTACAGTATTTAGCGGACATCAGTAGTGGAAGTTCATAACTTATAAAAGTTAATATCTAAACGACTGAGCTTTACTCGAATAAAGGATAGGAGCCTGTAAAACACACCTAAAAGTATTGTTGTTGTAACTTTAAAATTATTAAAAATATTTTATTATATGATGAAAATACAAATTTACAGAATTAGCAATTTTTCCTTTATTTCTTCTATAAGACTTTGTTGCGTTTTTTTTTATGGAAAAGGACAAGGCAAACGAGCGTTCGGGTCACCTGATGGTAAGTGACTACCACTGCCCACGACCCCGTGTAACACCAGAGGAGTTACAGGTGCGTTGTCAGCCTTTAAGGTGGGTTGGGTGCCGAAGCCCGGTATTACCTAATGCAAAACGCAGTGGCATAAAGTCACTACTTAACGCCGGTTCTAAATGCCGGTGGTGGTAATGATCCGGTCGAGTCTGTCCATGCGTGTAGTAGATCTGACTTAGCTTCTAGCTGTATCCCGCACACAGCAGGGCACGGCAGGGCAGGCAGAGAGAACCTAGTGTTAAGACACTCCGTTCTCCAATTTCCGCCGACTTTTGGAGGCATTGCGTGTTGAGTGGCAGAACTCAATGCCGCGCTTTGCCTCGACACCAGAGCGAAGAAATGAAATTATAAATATAAATAAATATTTAATTTCCTCGAGTGGGGATTGAACCCACAACTAGTCGATTTTACAGTCACTTTTTGTGCCGCTGCGCCACGACTGACCTCGTAGACCTGAAATATTTGATAAAATTTCAGATTGAAACCTCCACACGTTTTAGATAAAAAGGGACAGACGAACGGACTGACAAACAACTAAGTGATCTAAGGGTTTTGTTTTATTGCCTTCGAGGTACGGAACCATAAAAACAGTCACTACAAAAAACAAATAAAAAATTGTGTTTTTTTATTTAGAACTATAAATAATACACAAAAAATAAATATAAATAATAATTATAATGAAAAAAAAAATAGAAATATATATAAAATTTATCACTAAGTGTGACTGTAAAACCGAATGGTTGTGAGCTCGATCCCTACTCAAGGAGATGAAAATTAAATAATTTTATTATTTAAATTTATTTTTCCATTTCTTTGCTCTGGTGACACGCAATGCCTCTAGAATTCGGTGGTGGTATCTACTTTGCTGTGTGCGGGATACAGCGTGAAGCTGATTTGATTTTTAATTCGATATACTGTCAGCCTACCAGTTATCCTAAAAGAAGTAATTGTTAACAACAGTAAAAATTTAAATAATTGTTAATAAAAAAATAAGAGAAAAAAGAGACAATAAAAAATACTTAAACGAAATAATAAAATTAGAAAAAAATAATAATAAAAATATCTGATTTCTAAACGCAGCGTACATTAAATCTTTTCTAATCTGACAACTGTCATTTAATCAACAAAATAAAAAATACACTCGAGATTAAAAGCCAAATATAATATATTTTCATACATAATTAAATATAATCTTAAGAGTAATAAAACATAATATTATTGACCATAATAAAAAAAAGTAAATACTTAATTATATTAGATATATTGTATTATGCGAAGGCGCTCATTTCTTAATTGTTTTTTGTTGACCTGGGTTTCATGATTTTACTGGTTTTAGGAACACTTGTGGAAACGGCAGAGAAAAAAGTCGACCATGGAATCATTATCAATTTAGATATACCTTTATCTCGGTGCTTTGAACCATCAACACTTAATAAACTTATCGTTTATACTTTTTGCAAGGCATATTGAACAATGAATCATACAATAGAATTACTAGTGGGTGACACAAGTAGCTTACACCGAATTATTACATTGCTTTGCTATAGGAGCTGCCTATTCCATGCAATTGCATATAGGGGTTAACATGGCAGCCATATGTTGCCCAGTGTTAAGACTCTCCGTTCCCCACTCTTAGTGCTAGAGCGAAGAAATTAAAATATTAATAAATAATAGTTTATTCCCTGGAGTGGGGATCGAACCCACAACCGCCTCGTTACAGTCACACGTTAGTGCCTCTATACCTACAGTAAAACATGGAAATGGTTAATGCGAAATTACGAACAATAGCGTTTTTTAATTAAGTAATTACAATTTTAACTTTATATTTATAATGCTTGTAAATAATTAATTATGTTTTATGATATTCTATATCAATCGTTATTTGTATATTTATTGTAATTGGAATTTTATTCTAGAAATAAAAAAATTATATTATTATTATCATTATAAATGCCTTAAATTATTTTCTTTACTTTAAATAAATATTGCGCGTATGACCGAGAACCGATATTTTTTTTGTAAGTCATGTTTTATGGAAATTATATTTAGATATAAATTACATCTTGAAGAAAAATATTATTAAGGGAAAAAATATTCGGACTGGAGACAATACCAAGACTCGAACCAAGGTTCTGCTTCTGAGTTCGCACAGTTTTTCGCTTGAGCTATCATACCTTCATTAAATACGGCGACATTAACCTGTGCCACGACGGGTTTAGTATTGAACTAATAAAGAGAACCGAACATAAAAAAAGAAAACGTTCTTTAAACTCAATATATCGTTTATTCTCGTTCACAAAAATGAGCTGTTGTGTACACTCCTATTGTAAACTTTATTTAAAAAAAAACAATTGAATCTCTTGCCGTAGTAGCTTCCTATAGGAAAAAGTACTTGTAATGGACAAATTGAATAAAGAATATTTTGATTTTGATTACATTATGAATCTATACTCGATTCATTAAGGCAAGACAAAAAATATAAAGAAAAAAATTCTGTTTCTCAAACTTTATTGTATTTTTTTTATTTATATTTAATTTATTTAACGTGAAGTTTTTTTATATACTAGCATTATTGCTTGTTGTGCTTGAATGTTATTATATAAAATATCTTTGTATAAAATAAGAATAGCAAAAAATAAAATGAAAATGTACAAGTTTTACTAAAAGTTACCTAACTATTAGGATAATAAATCTTAATATATCTATTATTCAATTATTTATCAGAATTCGGAGGATTCTGAGGAACTGTCACCAACATTAATGACGAAACGGTCAACCACATTATCTATTAAATTAATTTTATTTTTCATCTTTTGCTCTTCTTTTATCACATGGTGACTACAGCTTTACCAAGCTTCTACTTTTGTATTTTTTATTAGAACAATAATGTTCTAATATAAATATTAATTACGAGATATAATTTATTTTTATAGTACTAAAATGTGTCTGAAGTTTTGAGAAGAAGTCGACTTTTAGGTGTTTTTACATGTACATGACATATTTAAAAAATATTATTAAAAATAAAAAAAACCGAGTGCATACCAACATTTTTAAATTTTAAGTTAAAATATTCTCGGCTTTAAATATGAAAACAATCTTTATTTTTATTATTGTTGTTTTACTCGAAGAAACTGGGGGTCATCAACAGAGCGAGACGGTACTCCACGCCAAAATACCGTTTGGCCCTATATAGGGCCCAGGTTCGGCCTCATATGGAGTACTGTTCTCATCTCTGGGCTGGTGCACCCCAGTATCAGCTTGAGCCATTTGATCGCATACAACGCAGAGCCATTCGAATCATTGGGGACCCAATAATCTGTAAAAGGCTTGATACTTTGGCTTTGCGTAGAGACGTTTCCTCGCTGTGCGTTCTCTATCGCATTTATCACGAGGAGTGTTCTGAAGAACTGTTTTGACCTGTTACCTGCCGCCGAATTTTCTAACCGCACAGTACGACATAAGCTAAAATATCATCCACACCATCTGGATACGTGGCAATCCACTACTGTGCGGTTTCGTAGGAACTTCCTTCCACGCACCACGGAACTGTGGAATGACCTACCCGCGGCAGTGCTTCCAGGTCGATATGACATGGGTACCTTCAAAAAGCGCGTCTATCTCCACCTTAAAGGCCGGCAACGCACCTGTAGCTCCTCTGGTGTTGCACGGCGCCGTGGGCGGCGGTAATCACTTACCATCAGGTGACCCGAACGCTCGTTTGCCTTGTCCTTTTCCATAAAAAAAAAAATAAACTTACTATTTTTCGTTTTCGTTTAATTTAACTTAACTTCTTTTTATTTACTATATATACAGAGTGCAATTTTATAAAATTTGAAAATATAAATATTTAAATTATAATTCGATAATAAGATATTTTAAAAAAAAATGTTTCGAAAATAATAAGAATTTTGTAAAAAAAAATTCTCCCCGCTTTACTGGTATTCTATTTCAATTATAAGATAATATTAAAATATTTTTTATGGCTATTTATAGTGTTATTAGCGAATTAATACTTAAAATATATATTTTTTAATTAATATAATAACTCCATCAAACCTGTAATGTAAAGGAACCTTTTTTTGACCTTTTATGTCATGCCTTCGTGAATCGAGTATACCTACTTATAATTTCTGTACAAAAAGTAATGATATCCCATCAAAAACATAAATGTAAAATGAGAGCCAAGTTCAGTAATATGATATATGCCGTGGTTGTTGTCTTCAGCGATAAAAGAAGTGAGATGTAAATGTGTGCCAAGTTCAATGGTCAGTCCTGAAAATAATTTTTAACAATATAAAATATTTTATAACATCTTAAGTGTCCTATCTTCCTACAAGTTAGGAGACTATATTTATGTGTAAGATCTGACTTGGCTAGTTTTCAAATTAATGTACGAAAGCATTGTTATAAATGAATGTATTCATAGTATACAAGCCTACTATAAATTCATATGAAAACTAGCCAAGTCAGATCTCACACATAAATATAGTCTCCTAACTTGTAAGAAGATAGGACACTTAAGATGTTATAAAATATTTTATATTGTTAAAAATTATTTTCAGGACTGACCATTGAACTTGGCACACATTTACATCTCACTTCTTTTATCGCTGAAGACAACAACCACGGCATATATCATATTACTGAACTTGGCTCTCATTTTACATTTATGTTTTTGATGGGATTACTATTTTCTTGACCAATCCTAACGCCGTTATAACTGACAGTTAGTGTTGTACACTTTATACCGATAAATCTGCAATATATAATAACCATTCATTACTCCTTGAAATATTTTTTTTTACATGCACATTTTTCCCAAAAACAATAATTATAAATCACATTTATTTTGTTTTACTTAAAAAGCAATGAAATCTTTGAAATCGTTCTAAAAAATGGATATATTTTAACCTGTATGTCTAATTATTTAGAATGTTTTGTCAAAAAAACTATTTGACATATGCATTTGTATTATTATGTTAATGTTTATGTTATCAGTAATAACAAATATATTTCAACAATCGATGTGCATTTAGCCTATAAATAGACGAAAAAAGAGGTTGAAATGTTAAATTAATTAGAGTATAACAAAATAACAAAGTTTAATGCTTTTGAAGTTCACGCGAAAACTAATGGATAACGCTTAAATGTGCATATGTAAAGAAAGAATTATTATTAGTCCATTATGTTTATAAAAGTGATTAAAATAAAAGTATTAATAAAAAAATACTTTACTACTGAATGTCTTTTTATTATAATAAGAATATTTATGTACCATTATATTATCTTAATATTAAAATAAAAGAATACAATTTATGTATAAAAAGATTCATATAACTCATGGACCAAAAAAACCTATTTTCTGTTTCTTTCCTTAATTTTGTAGCTATTATATGTTTTTACTACCAGTCAGTCAGTTGCAATGTTTGGAGACTTCTACTTCTTCTTCCTCAAAGTCTTCCAACTCATTTCTCGATAATACTTTAACACATATGTTGTCACTTGCAATATGTGTTATTTATTTACAATGCTGCACCCTGTGTTTCCATTTGTGAACATTTTTATTTATTTAGATTGAGCAGAAATGTGAATTTTAGTGAAATATTCATTCAGAAGTCATCAAATATCCACTTTTGGGCATACATATGGTCACCTACAAAATGATAGTAATAATTATTATTATTACTATTGTGGTTTATAAAATATTTAAATACCAACTATTATATTGGCCGATCGTGGCGCAGCGGCACGAGGTGACTGCAAATCGTGGTTGTGGGTTCGATCCCCACTCGAGGAGATGAAATATTTACTTAAATTTATATTTCCATTTCTTCGTTCTGGTGTCGAGGTTAAGAGCGGCGTTGAGTTCTGCCACTCAACACGCAATGCCTCCAGAATTCGGCAGAAAGTGGGGAACGGAGTGTCTTAAAACTAGGTTCCCTCTGCCTACCCTGCTGTGTGCGGGATACAGCGTGAAGCTAATTTTTTTTTTTTTATTTATTTATATTGGTATATAGGTACTGAATGATATATTGGTAGTTATTTAATATGTATTACAAAGCAAATATATTTTTTTCTGTGATAGTATATAAATGAAGTAAATAATAACTGGGTGCCTATTCCAATTAAAACTCATTCAAAAGATGAGTCCACTGAAAATATATTTAAATCTGTACATACACATTTGGAAAAATAAATACTCAGTGATTTTGCTTAGCACTTTAATCAGCAGTTACTATTATATATCTATTTTCTAAGATTAATACTTAACGTACCTAATATATGTAAGTTACAGTCATTAATTTCCTTTTTATATTTTTTGGCTTTATGTGACGAATTCTAGTTATTTCTTCGTATCACCTCTATAACAGAATTTTTCATTCAGAGAGTAAATAGTTTTCCCTTTCCTTTAAAATTCGCGAATCGACGTATATTTCGTTGTTTTTTAATGTCTAATTTATATGTTTACCTCAAAACACAGTACATAAGCACTAAACGTGCCATTTTATTGCCCGTTTTCACGAGAAAAATAACAAATCAATTTCTAAAAAATTACACTTTAGTTATTGCGTAAATTCCAATTCCAATTACAATATTGCTGTAATATTGGCTGTCAAAAACGCGTCAAGAGTACGAAATATCACAATCCTAACGAATTTTACAATAATTTTTAGTTAACGCAATCGTCAACTAGCGGGCGGTAGTGGACTTGGCAATTGATTGCTTTCAAGAATACGAAATGACAATTATTGAGGATTGATTATTGGATATTGGCGTCAAGAGTAAGGCCCCTGCTCAATTTTATATTGAACATTTTTAAAAATTATATCCTTTTTTGTTTCTTTAAAGTATCACACGAAGGATAGAAGAATATTTTAGAAAACATATAAGAATTGAAACGTAACTACAAAGATGCTAGTAACTTAATTAACAAGCGTATAAGACAGTCGACGTAGCTTGATAAAAACGTTATATATCAAGTCAAAGCGCTTGGATAGTTTCCTACCATCTGGTAGGAAACTATCCTCAATCTTTCATACGTTTCCTAAAATAATTATATATATTTCAAATAATTGTATTAAAAATATTATCAGATAGTTTCACAAATCAATATACTTTCGAAAGAAAATCTAAGTAGCGTTGCAATCAGCCAAAAAGAGAAATGATTTAAAAGCTTGCATTTCTAGAATTTCCAATTCTACTGACTATAATCTTCAATGAGGAATTAATAACTTTCTCATTTTCAATTTTCATTATTTTCTTTCGCCTTTAGGCTAAGCTAGACACGTCAGCAATTTAAAATATTTTAGTTAAGTTTTTAAATATTTCACATAGCACATAGAGGTCAGTAGTGGCGCAGGGGCAGGAGTGTGAGTCTGTAAACGCGACTAGTTGTGGATTCGATCCCCACTCGAGGAAATTAAGTATTTTCAAATCTTCACTCTGATGTCGAGTGGCAGAACTCAATGCCACGCTTTGTCTTGTTACCAAACAATTCATCACTTCAGTGAAAATCGAACCCAAACCACCACGGTTCAAGATATACGCTGCATCACTGCGCCAGACGGCCGATTTATAAATATTTATTAAGAAACTATAAAAATATACCAAAAATTGAGACTAGGGAATAATATATACATAAAGTCAATTTGCAAGGTTATTTTAAAACCATCTATTTCAGTGGTAAGAATATTTTTCCCATAGCTTTTCAGTAAAGTAATCTACGTTTTCCTGAGATCATACAATATGTAGCGTCTGTGTGAAATCTACTCGGAAATATAACTGAAAGTTTTATATTCGAGTACCTACTTTAAATAAAATATACATATGGAAGTTAAAAATATCAGTAGAGACGAGTCGAGGCGCAGGGGACACAAGCTTGCAACTGTAAACACGACAGGTTGTGAGTTCGATCCCCACTCGAAGAAATGAAATATTTAATATTTTCATTTTGCTCAGGTGTCAAAGGTGCAAAGCTCGGCGTTGATTTTATATGTAGATGTTTGAGTAAAATTGGCTTTGAAAGCTGAAAGCTTAAAAGCTTTTATTAAGGGGTTTTTTTTACTTTTTCTCTATGTTTTTAGCTCCTATACTTCCTCTAGATTTATTTTAAGTAGTAAAGTAATTTCTTTTCAGTGTTAAGTCACTCTATTGTCCATAACATGTGTCATAATTTATAAAGCTACGCTAAACACGTTGATTGCTGACAAGACAGAAACTAGTATTCAGAACCTCCTTTCCTCACATTAGAAATTTACTAATAAATTCAATTCATATTTCTTTTCTTCATTATTTAAACACTATACGCCTACAAACTTAATCACATAAACTTTTCTATTCACATTAACCGTTATAGCTAACATTACCAACAAACGCTACATAATATTTTGTATGAAATAAATGACGTCGACCAATGGGAAGAAATGGGGCTGTACGACCACTCTTGTTTGACCTCCTCCAATGGACCGATGTGCCTTGTTATTTTTCCCCGTACTCTACAAGGGTGCTCAGGATCTCTTTATACTGGCTTGAGCAACATTTTGTTGAACAAGGTAATGAACTAATTTGTCGCGGCCGTAATAGTCCCTCAAATCTGGCCTCCGAACTAAATGACCCTGTTGTTAATATCAGTACGTAAATTTAGGTTTCTACATATTTTCTTTTTTTAAAGCTATAGCTTTTATTAATTTCGTTTTTTTAGTTTCACGCTGTATCCCACATAAACTAGAGTAGATAGAGGGACCCCGGGAAGCTAGTTTTAAGACACTCCGTTTCCCATTAAGACCGTTCTCCATTTTTCGCCGAACTCTAGAGGCATTGCTGTTTGAGTTGAGTTCAGCTAGTTACCAGAGCGAAAAAATGAAATCGAATGGGAACCAAAACCACAACCTGTCGCATTTAGTCGCACGCTTTTGCCAGCTCGCCACGACTGGTCTCAATCTGGCCTTGGCTTTCTGGATTTTAAGTAAAAAATCTTATTCTTATCTGTGATTATATTAAAATAATATTAATTAAAGATTACTTTATGACATACAATCAGATATATTCGTTTAAACGTAAACCATCTCTAAAAACAAAAATAGTATATAAAAGGTATTATGACACACAATTTAGATACTTTACCGTACACTTCCAACTGAAACTGAGCTAACGAATTCACAAACATACGAGAATGCCTTGTAATTAAGAACCTTACGTACTTACGTGAGCAGCTTGTTGCATTTCCATACAAAGATATCCAATTAGGATGTATGTATGTTTGAACATCCTGGCCAAGTAGGCTAAATCTAGGCAAAAATACAGGTAGGAATGTAGACAAAAATACAGGTATATTGCGGGGTAGCATTCATGAGGTGGATGTTTTTGTTTCGTAGGAAAAAAGGAGCTGCAATGGCGCAACGCTCATTAAGCCAGCGAGGGTACAACCCTCAAATGAACAGTGCTGAATATTAGTATAGATATGGGTAGATAGGTAGAGTCGTATTCCGTATTGTTTGTTTCTCCATCAGCATTTTGCCTTATACTCAATTCAATATGAAGGATATGTAAATGTAAAGATGAACGAAATGTTTTATACAGCTTTATAGTGGCGTAGTTGTATCTCGTGTGGCTGAAGACGATGGTTGTGGGCTCAAATATTGTAACCTAAAGCAACACTATATGTGCAATGTTAACACTATATGTGCAAAGCAACGCTATATGTCGTAGATAATGTATTAATCTGAAACTAATATCAAATATTTAGATCTACGGTCTTTTGTATCACAAAAAAAATCAAGTTTCTAAGTCAACGCAATCAAAAGATATAAAAGATATGTATTTGTTGCAGCATCTTGTGATGTTATGGGAAATTCGCCGCGTAATGACCTAGTAACACTTTATTAATGTCAGAAATATCGATACTGTGTTTTCGAGTGTCAACCATGGTCTCCGGCTGCCTCTCTTTCGACTCATTCTTGCTTCATAAATATAAATATAAACAATAACTGAAAATATGTTCTTTTCTGTTGTTGCCAAAACGATTGTATATATTTTTTTTAATTAAAATATATTTTTTTAAGAAGAAGCAAGATTAGCTGCATCTTGGAAACCCATCTTCGAAAGAAGAAAGAAATAACATTTGTCTTAACGACTAGCAATATTAAAAATAAAATAATTACATAAACATGGACTATATGGTATTAAACGTGGATGTAGGAAAGAAAATCAAGCTTGTTAACTACAAGCACCGGAGCGTAGCTAACGGCCGTTGAATGTGTTTTAAAGTTGAGCCGTATGTTACAAGAGAGTTCCGAGATAGAATTGGAAACAATAGTTTTTGGTATTTTTTTTTTTTTTTAAAGTGTTGTTCTACACTTAGGAAAGAAAAATATTTATTTAGAAAACTTATATTAATTTGAACGTAGCGGGACTTGAACCAGCGCCTCCTGAAGGCTCTGATCACTAAGTCATACGTTCTTGTCAAGCTACGTCGAAACTTTTGCACACTTGTAAATGTAAATAAGTTGTTTATTTGTGTTGTTTTATGTTGTTAACTTCTCTGTAGGGAGATTATTACTAATTTCAGCTACAAATATATAGTTCAAAATTTTATACGCTTTCTATATATATATATATATATATATATATATATATATATATATATATATATATATATATATTATAGTTACACGTTGTATTCCGCATATAGTAGGGTAGGCAGAAGGAACTTTGTGTTTAGATATTGTTTCCCTTTTGTCCAATTTTTGGGAAACATTGTACCGTGAGTACCCTGCTTTACTTTCTTTTCCAGACTGAGGTAAAACAATATTTCATTCCTCTGAGTGCGAATGAAACTCACGACAGTCCAATTTCCTATTAATATCGTCATTTATTTATATTAATATAAGTAAAATTGACTTAAAAATGAAAATATGAAACATAATTGCTATATGTCTTAACTTAGACCATATACAATGATCCTCGAAGAAGGCCTCCTCACCAAGAACAAGTGTTTTAATGAAGCAAAGTTGGTGAATGTGCCTTTGATACAATTAGGAGTAGAGTATTAAACAAACTCTCCGTATTTTCACATTATTGTTAATTTTAGCCTATTTAATTTAAGTTACTTTGACTTGTGTGGCACAGTAGATTGTTTCTTATGTTTATATTGTACTGTATCTGTGTATTGATGTAATTATTTGGGGTTGTCAGCGTATGACAGTAAGCACGATGGTGTTTTCGTTCGATGCCCAAGCGGCAAAATGAAAATATTCAAATAGTTAATTTTTCATTAGTATTACTTACCTACGCAACTAAACAATAAAAAAGCAGAAAGTGGAGATTAAAATGTGTTAACACTAAGTTCCCTCTGTCTACTCTGCTACATGGAGATACAAAGTGAAGTTACAAAACCGAAAAATAAAACTATATATATACTTTTAAAATTTAACTAAAAAAATAGCATTATCAAAATGAAATCACACATAGAGTCCTTTAGAATGGCCAGGTACTAGACTACGATATTTTCAAACAAACTTGAAGCTCAGGAAGACAAACTAAACCCAGCTTATTTATATTTGTCTACATGAAGTAATATGAGAAGTTTTTATTTGAATATGACATGACATGGAGCTTATTTCAACATAAACATTTAAATACGCCGGAAGCTTTTAAGATATAAATGTAATAAGCCGAGTATATCTAAAGACTTTTTATAGGAAACTAGTGTCCGGCTGCCAATTTCGTTTACGTTAACTATAAACGTAATCCTGTTGGTTCTGGTTCCCGTGAGAAATTTGAGATATCTTCTCTAATTGTTTCTCTATACTCTAGGACAAAACTATATGCGAAATTTTGGATATGCGTTATCTGAAAGTCACTCAGAAACGGAAGGTTTTTTATTTACATTTGTATGTGTATAGCTTTTCATAATGATAATGACACAAATGTTAACGGTATTATACGCTGGTAACAGGTTCTACATTCAAAATCAGCTTCACGCTGTATCCCGCAAACAACAGGGCAGGCAGAGGGGACCTAATGTTAAGACACTCTGTTTCCCACGTTCGTCATACATTCAAATTAGCTTTTTTTAATAATTCATTTTTTGCAATAATGCACTTTTTTAGTAATGCACGTATTTGCAACTTACAATTGTACCCTAATAAAAGAGCAATCCTGTTAAAACCGAAAATACACAGACTAGAAGTTAATAAAAGATTATAATTCCAGTGAAACCTTTTCATATATTAGTTTAGTATATATTCAAAATGTTGGTGATAAAAAATGTATGACTAACACTATAGCTTTTATAAAAATTTTAAAATCAATGTATATAGGATAGCATACCTTTTTGTACAGGTAGGGTTTCCACAACTGGGGATCGAATTCATCAACCATCAAACCATCACTTTTACAGACGCTATGTGACACTGTGCCACGACGGTCTCTAAATAAATTCTATGATGTAAAATAAATGAATAAAGTAAAAATAGGACAATTATCAAAATTAAAATGTTAAACATTATTTATTCTCGCATCCGTAAACTCATAGCTGTCGTATGAAAGACATTTTATATTTCAATTGGGCTCTCGGAGGTGCTTTTCTAACATTTTTACGATGTTATAAAGAAGGAACCGACCGTTAAAATCGATTTTATTTACGTTCGTGTGTTACAGCTTTCAGTGTAGTATTATTAAAGCTTGAAACAATATATTACGATAGATTTTATCATACAATAAAAGTTTACAAATATGTAGGTACCCAATAATATTGTTTTTAGCTTCACGCTGTATCCCGCATATGGCAGGGTAGGCAAAGGGAACCTAGTGTTAAGAAATTCCGATTTCCAGTTCCAGTTCAATTTTCAAAAAATTAAATTTTTAGATGCGTGTTGAGTGGCAGAAGTCAACGCCGCGCTTTGCCTCGACACCAGAGCGAAAAAATGAAAATATAAATTTAAGTAAATATTTCATCTCCTCGAGTGGGGATCGAACCCACAGTCAGGCGGTTTTACACTCAGACTTCGTGCCGCTGCGCCACGACTGGCCTCTATAAAATTTTAAATGAGCAAAAAAATCGTATATTATTAAATTCATATTTTTTTATCGTTTTTTTCATAAAATTATTATATAGACACTATTAGGCCAGACACTATTGAGGCCAGTCGTTACGCTGGGACACATAGTGTGACTGTAAAATCGACTGGTTGTGGCTTCGATCCCCACTTGAGGAAATGAAATATTTATTTACATTTATATTTCCATTTCTTCGCTTTGGTGTCGAGGCAAAGCGCGGCATTGAGTTCCACCACTCAACACGCAATGACTCCAACTCGGCGGAAAGTGGGGAACGGGAGTGTCTGAACACTAAGTTCCTTCTGCCTATTCTGCTGTGAGCGGAATACAGCGTGAAGCTGAAAAATAATATTTAAATATAAGTATATTTGCCTATCCCTATACCAACATCTATACCAGCAATACAAAAATAATTCAACTATTGTACAAACTTGTTTGAGTAGAACCTATAGTTAGTATCTCCTCGTATGTATCAAAACACGAACAACTTCTAAATTGAATATCAAAGCGATTTCAACAATGTCATACATACAAGTACTGGCAAGTTGTATCGCAACTTGGAGCGTAACCGCGTGGTTAGAACTTGGTTGGACTATTGAAAAAGTTTAACGGTATCTCTTTTGTTATATAAAAGTATAAAGCTTAGTAATTGTATTATATAATTTTCTATAAGAGTATGCTAAAGTTCTGGCGTGGCGCAATACATAAGAGTGTGACTGTAAACGTGACAAGGTGTGGTTTCGATTCCAACTCGAGGAAATGAAATGTTTAATATTTTAATTTCTTCAATTTGGCGTTATCATTAGGATACTTCCTTTCCCCATGCTCCGGCAATTTCTCGGTATTGCGTGTTGGGTGGCGGAGCGCAACGCCTCTCTTTGCTTCGTTACCAGAGAGAGAGAAAATAAAAATATTTATTATAAATTTCATTATTCCAAGTGGAAACCGAACCTACAATCGTCACGTTTAGAGTCACACCCTGATGTGTGTCACTGCACCATGATTGTTTTAAAAAATATAAATAAAAATAAAATAAATCAGCTTCACGCTGTATCCCGCACACAGCAGGGTAGGCAGAGGGAACCTAGTGTTAAGACACTTCGTTCTCCACTTTCTGCCGGATTCTGAAGGCATTGCGTGTTGAGTGGCAGAACTCAACGCCGCGCTTTGCCTCCGCACCAGAAGTGGAGATCGAACCCACAACCAGTCAGTTTTACAGTCACACTTTGTGTCGCTGCACCACGACTGGCCTCAAAAAAATAAAATGGCCTTTAAAAAATATATATTTTTAAATAATAACACTGAAGCTCCATATATTTTTTTATATTCAAAAATAAACTTAAAATTACTTCAGTAAATTTTAATCCCATACAAGTATACAACCTACCATATAGAACCTACACCTACTTACCATATAAAACCTACACCTATTATGTAGATTTAATATTAAGTGAACTAGAAATTTCTAGAGTGCTTTATCTAGTTAATACATTACAACATATATAATTGAAACCGCAGGCGAACAGCCGCCTTTGGGAATACCAGCACCGTGTAATCTATGAGATACATTAGGTCCCATAGGTAATAACTTATTATTGTCACTAATATTATTATTAATTTATAAAATTTGTTATATAAACAAACATAGAAGTATTTAATATATATAGTTAATCAGCTTCACGCTGTATCCCGCATTCAGCAGAGGGAACTTATATCTCGTTTCCGTCGATTTTTCGAGACGTGTTGGCTTTTGCCTTGTTGGCAAAGCGAAGAAATTAAAATATTAATAAATAATAATTCATTCCCTCGAGTAGATCGAACCCACAACCATCGTGTTACAATCACACTATTGCGTCTGCGCGTGGTACACGAGCGCTATATGGATAGTTTTGAGTGAGAAATCACTCTTCTTTTCTTATTCTATAAGAATCACTGCAGTTTGGCAAGCTTTTAGCGAAATGAACGATGGACATGGCTTTTCAACTTTTTTGATGTTATTAATCTTATTTGTAATAAACGTCGATTTAAATTATACTTGCAATTTTTATATAATAACTTTAAAAAAATAATATTTCTTAATTGCAAGTACAGTACCAGTATTATCTAAAATTAAACTGTTGATAATATATTGAAAATAGAATAAGTCTTAGAACATAGACATTACAGTTCATTTTCTGAGCTAATATAAAGTAGACTTCACAATAAAGCGATGATTTCAGATATCTTTTTAATTTCACGAATTTTGTTATTTTTCTTAACAAAATTAAAAAAATTAAAACAAAATGATTTATTTTGCTTATTTTAAAAACCAATTTGAACATAAATTTTATATTATACTGAAATATATAGAAATTTTATAGAATAAAGAAATAAGCTTAATACATCATTTACTCACAGTACAAATATTCAATATTTTATACGCAAATATTTGGGCAAACACTCAAAATCAGTGCATTCAAAAGCTCCTAAAGCTGTACGTAAAACTTTCAATTAAGTTAATATAACGTGACATCTGAACATTAAACTTGCAGATTGTTTTCAAAGTTAGCTGTTTACACACACTGTGACATACGTCTTGTCTTACATTGTCGATGGTATCACAGAGAAGCTGTAAACTTCGTCTGCTTATACCTAATTTTAAACTATGTTGGTATATAGGTTGTCGATATTTCATAATTTATTGATTTAATTATGTGAACTATTTGATAGATTTAAATTAATTTTGATGAAACGTTAAGTACAATATCATAGTAGGAACAGTAATGCAAAGCTTGGTGCCACTTAATGGCTAAAAATTGGACGAAAAGTGAAGAACAAGTATCCTAACACAAAATTGTTCTTTATTTTTTCCATAGCATCATGCTGTATTACGCTCAGGATAGGCATAGGGAAATTGGCAACCCAATATTTAGAAACTGAACAGAAATTTTGAATCGAAGTCTCGAGGCATTGCGTGTTGTGTTGCGGAACTCAACACCGCGCATTTCTATTTACCAGAGCATACAAATGTAAATACTAAATATTTAACTTTACTAAGTAGAAATCAAACCTACAACGCACGCACACAGCCGCATGCTTGTGCCGCGGCGCCACGACGACGGCCTCACTGAGTTCTGCTCGTTTTGGTGTATACAATACAATACGTTAAATTACGTTAATCCGTATGAAGAAGAAATCTAACATCCAGGCGCCAGAGATGAGAAAGAAAATTCGAAGCAACTCAACTCAACTTCTGGGCAATTTTCGAGACATTGAGTTCAATAGTTACCAGTATAAGACTTAAAATAATACATTCCATTCCATTCACTGAATGAGTAAAGTATAATTATATAATTCTTTTATATAATATAAAAATATCATATTAAAATAAAACATAAAAAAATACAAGAAAAAATATCATTATAAGTTTAGGAGAATAGATTAAAACTTTTTGAATATAAATCAATTTCGAAATATACATAAATCGATAGTATCGTGAAATTAGAAATTTTATCAGGTAATTTATTACTGGCAGGTTTTTGTTTGGTGAATAATAAAGGCGTTTCTTTCATGATATTGTCGTTTCCAATATGGACGGTTAATTCAACGTTAAAAAATAGTGACAATAACTTTTTTTATGTTACATAGAATTAATATTTAGACTATATAGGTCTAACGGTTGTTTACCTTTAATTTTTTATTAAGAGTATTAACAATCGTGATAAAATTGTAGGTTCATCTTTTTCCCGTATTGCTGGGTTGGCATTCCGTTTCCTATGCACAGCCCAATTCAAGACGTCACGTTAAGTGCCGGTTCTCAACACCGCACTTCGTCTTCTTACCAGAGCGAAGAAATGTAAATAAATCAATCCCCGAATCCAAGCTACAACATTCCCGTTTACAACCACAACCCGTTTCGCTGATAAATACTTCTGCTATATGTAGATATGATAAATATTTCTGCATTAGTTGTAACCAAACTAACTTAAATTCCTTATTTTAAATTTCAAAGAGCTTATTTAAATTCGATATGGGAACTTAAAAGCAAAATTTTTCAAATTACTATCCCAATTAAATCCCTGCTAAATTATATCAACAATATCATATATTTTTTCAGTAATAGTGAAGAAAATCGTTTATAAAATTTAATTGATTAAATTTAATTGCTTTTAACGCACTTCTATAAAAAAAACACATCGAAAATATTTAATAAAACCTCCATTCAACAAGTAAACTAAACATACAATTTGAACTAGAAACAAAGAAGCTGGCTGTAAAACAAAAATAGTTCCTTTCATTAATGTCTGAGATGTCGCACATGCCGGTTACATCGCAATTTAACTTCCATCCCCGGGGGCGTTTAATATTACATATACTATACGCCGCTACAAACATATTATGTGATTTTGAGTTTGGGCTTTATTGACATAAATAAATCATAAGCTATTATTAGTTTGGCGTGTGCTGTCTAAATGTATTTTGATTAGTTGTCTAAGAAGATAACAGGAACATGTCTGGAAATTGTTGTATTAAATTTAATCATAAGAAATGTGTTAGGCTTAAAGCTAGTTAGTTTAGCAGGATAAGCAAAGGGAACTTAATGTTAAAATATTTTTTTCATTTTCAGCCAAATTTTCAAGACATTGTGTGTTGAGTGGCTGAACTGCGCGCTGCGCTTTGTCTTGTTATCAGAGTGAGGAAATGAAAATATTAATATTTCATTTCACCGAGTGGTTATCGAAAACACAACCGTCAAGTCACACGCTTGGACCTCTGAGTCACGACAACCTCAAATTCTCAATATGTGAAAAAAATAAAAACTTTTAAAATATGTTTAATTTCCATTATTCATATTTTAGTTAGTTTGACGGTTCCTTCTGTCTGCTTATAGATATAGCAAGATTTTCTATACCTCATCTTACCAAATTACTTTGATCTGAGAGTCTAGAATTTTAATAGTGTTAGTAATTACATAGTTATGTAAAAATGTCGTTTTAATATTTTCTTAATTTTTAATGTGTTATTGTACACTTAAGAAAGAAAAATACTTAGTAAGAAAATGTATAAAAATTTGAACGTATCGGGATTTGAACCCTCGACTCTTTGAAAACCATCCAATTATTCTGACGAACTAAGTTTAAGAACGTATGGCTTAGGCGCGGGTTCAAATTCCGCTACGATCAATTTTTTATACGTTTTCTTAGTAAGAATATGTCGTTTAGAACCAAAAACATGCTATACTTATTATATATATTATTAAGAACTTATAATATATTCATATGTTTTACCTAACTTTAAAGATTTAAAGTATTAGATACAAGATATAACATAAACTAATACTGAAAAAATATATATATGTAAAAGAAATATTTGTAAAGAATTTCTCAGCGCCTCGTCTAAGGAGACGGGCGTGATGAAGTGATATTTTTACAGCACACTAATAGGTAACATGCACATATAAATATATACTTGTGTTTATAATTATTATTCATTCTACATTTAAATTGACGCCGTCGTGGCCCAGTAGAAGGAGAGTGTAACTGTGAACACGAAGGAGGTGAGTTATAATCCCTCTAGACGTAATATCTAATATTTTCATTTTCTCGCTCTCAGTACGGGGCAAGGCACGGCGTTTAGTTCCACGACTCTACACGAAATGCCTCAAGAGTTTGGTGGAAAATGGGGAACGAATATGTCTTAATGGGAACAAGTTCCTTCTACCTACTGTGCTATGTACGGAACAAAGCATAAGCTAAAAATATATATTTAACTCGTTAATTGGCAACTAGAGAATTTTTACTAGAAGAAGTTTTAGAGACCTAATTGTGGCGCAGAAGTCTTGTTTAGTAATTGCAATAACTATTAGTTTAAATTGACTGTCTCTTTATGAGTCGTTTTAACCATGATTGTACTGATTTCATCCAAAATAATATAAACTACTTCGTCCTTATAAAAAGGGAGTTAGGGGTTCGTTCCGTTTGTTGTGGCCTCTTCGTATTGACTTAAAAATTATTCTTTTTGATATTTAAAAAAGATACATTTTTGGAAATTAAACTAAACAAGACCAATTATAAGCTTAATATTGTAAATTTTTCAGAAATTATCAGATGTATATATTTTTCAGGTTTAATTTTCTCTTAAATATTGTAACCCTCTCTTGCTCTAAGCGTCGGATGGATGGATGACACTTTTGTTAAAGCAATCATTTTTTTTAAATCATATACTTCAATACTTCAATACTAGATAGGCACTTGCAAAAATTGCATACACAACTAAATAAATCTAAAGCAAAAATTGTATGAAAAACCACATAGATTTAACAAAATAAACTATGACAACACTTGCAGCAGAGGAGAATGGAGGCTAGTGCAGTTTTGCATTTTTTTACATTCCCACTCGCGCACACGCTGCAGTCGAAAGAAAACAAATAACTTTTGATTCTATAATCTCTTTTTCAGTGAGCGCTGTGAATGCTACGTACATTTTGAATGTATGTATGTACGTATGCATATGTATTTTACATGAAAATGGCGGAATGGATTTCAATGGATTAACAAACGATATATTCTAACCTTATAAATGTCACAACGCAATAACTTTTATCAAAATAAAATAAAAATCGGATAAACAGTTACGTACGTCATTGCAAGTAGCTAAGGTTACTGTCCAAGCCCTATGATTACTAACAGCCGATCTCAATAACTTATTTATCTTTAAGAATCACAGAAAATAATAATATTTAAGTTATGGCAATCAATATTTAAAATCCCCTAAAATGATGGGAAATATAGAAAAAAGAAAACATCACTTAGGTTCTCTTTGCAGATTTTTTTTCTATAAAAGAAAAGATTGCGTTTAACTGTGAACGAAACAGGCTGTTTTATTATTAACTAGTATTCGCCAACAACTTCTTTGCGTGGACTTTGAAGCGTTAAAAGGAAAGTCCCGTTATTTTCTCATTCCTATAGGACTGTCAAGAAATCCTTTTCTTAGCCCCCCTACTCTCCCTAAACTACCCAAACCGTAACCCTAACCTAAATTCCAAATTTCAACTATCAAAATTTCGTAGTCTGTCAGTCATTCCGTAAAAAAAATTGAATATATACAAATATAGATATACAATCAATATTACCAAAACTAATATTTTAAAATAATATATTTAAAAATATAACAAATTGAAAAAATATATATAAAAATAAAACCACATTTCTAACACCAAATGACAATGATCCAAACGCTATGGAGGTCGGTCAGTAAATTTAGAAGCGTTTGGTATACATCACTGTTACCATGGTCCGCCGCGCCGTCTCTAGACATATTTACATACAGTACGGACGACGAGTCGTGGCCGACGTGAAGTAAGCTAAAGATGGCACAGATTAGATCTTAAGATTTTTCTTACTTATTGTTTTCTTTCCAAGTGTAAGACACGCAAAAGTTCAGAAAACCTAACTTCAGCGCGACCACGACTCGTCGATCGTACTGTACATGGTGCAAATTATTCTATTCGTATACACATGTCATATTTCCTGTCATATTTAAAACGGCGTTGACAAATATTATGATACAGTGCTCGTTTAGTTTTGATTTAGTAATTATTTATTATGGTTTAGTGTGTAGATAAAGCTTTATTGGTCGTACTGTAAATTCAAAATATATGTAGTTTAATTTACATGTTAGTCCATTTCTATAGAGTTCAAACGCTTTTTCTCGTATATCGGGGTAGAAATGCGGAGTGTTTTAATCTCTGTTCATGTTGAAAATTTTTGAAATATATTTTATTTATTTTTTTAACTCCAAAATATATAACAAATGTACACTACTATATTTAACATGACCAAGACTTAACTATTTTACTGAATGTAATCTATTAATGAAAAAAAAATCAATAATTTTTTTTAAAATTTACGAATTCATTTTTTTTTTGAAATATCAATAATATTAGTTTTAATTAAACCAAACAACCTTGATATAAAAATAAATCGATTTCAAATCGATTTTTTTGTAGGAGAAAAAAAAGCAGATCACCCAATTGGCGTGCTGCCACGCCGGTTGTAATATCTAGTGACGACCCGACGTCATTAATATTCGTTTGAGTAGCAACGCTCTCGTCAATACATTTTATTTGGTACTGTCAGCATTAGTGTTGTTCGCTATAAATGTGGACTCATATGCTATGTTAAGTTCTAAAAGAAAGAGATTATATTCTAAAAGTATCTGAGCTTAGTTTGGTTATTTTTTGTAGGAATTAAATTAAAAGGTCAGTGAGTCCAGTCGTGGCGCAGCGGCACAAAGTGTGACTGTAAAACCGACTGGTTGTGGGTTCGATCCTCACTTGAGGAGATGCAATATTTTAGTACGTTGAGTTCTGCCATTTAATACGCAACGCCTCCAGAATTCGGCAGAAAGGGGGGAACGGAGTGTCTTGCACTAGGTTCCCTCTGGCTACCCTGCTGTGTGCGGGATATAGCGGGAACAGATTGATTTATTTTTTTATTTTATTAATATTTTTTTTCATAAAACTATGTAAGATTAGCTTCACGTTGTATCCTAGTGTAAAAAATATTGAATTGAGTGTCAATTTAATCAATATTGATCTGTCCATAGTTTGAATAGTAACCATGAGAAAAAGTCAAAAGTTACAAAAAATATGAAGCATAACAAAAAAATAAAATTTCTGTAAAATACAGAAATATTCACGATCAATTGTAAAAAAATATTTTGTTTTTGTTTAAACAGAAGACAAAAGAATGAACGGAATGTAAAAGGTTGAAGTTAACTTTTCGAGTTCTCAATAATAAATATTTTCAATGGAACTAAAATTATTTTCAATAGAACGAAAATTGTACGTAGCGAGACTCAAACCCTTAAAAAAATATCTTAAAAAAATTCTTCGTCGACAAACGAATGTATAACATACTGTAAAATTATGGACATAGTTCAAACGATTTTGAAGGATACAAAATATGAGTTAGAATGTTTCGCAAAGAAAATTTAAAACTAGTAATAATAAAGGATAAAACACAATCTTTCTAAAGATTTTGTTCTTCAATCTCACTTGCGCCATCTCTTCTGATCGCCGCCCCGTCATAGTAAAATTGTATAGGAAATTATGATCTTAGGTTTGATTCATGCTCGAGTTTATATGTTTAGCTTTGTATCCCGCTTCTAACAGTGTATGCAATGGGGACCTGGTTTTAAAACATTCCATTTCCCAATTTTCCGTTCAATTTCTGAGATGTTGCGTTGTTGCTGACCTTAACGTCACGCCTTGTAATGTTATAAGAGCGAGGAAGTGAAAATAATTAATTCCTCCGACTGAGAATCGAACCGCCGCACAGCAACGCATTGCCGCTGGGCCCCAATGGCCTACGCATATATTAATAGATATTTATTGTAATAATTACAGATAACAACAGAAGTAAAATTAAAAATAATTGATGAAATTAAAAATAAAAAAGTTTATGGTTTTTTTAATGCTGGAAAATGCATTTTACATACATTAAACTTAAGTTTGAACGTATTACCAAAGTTCTACGAGTT
Organism: Heliconius himera; assembly: GCA_021202915.1. Classification (NCBI taxonomy): domain Eukaryota; kingdom Metazoa; phylum Arthropoda; class Insecta; order Lepidoptera; family Nymphalidae; genus Heliconius; species Heliconius himera. Next base: position 279,592 of record JAJHJA010000342.1, read on the forward strand.
CATATTCTGTTACAAAAAAAATGTTTTATATATTAAGATTTCAATGTTTAAATGAATAAATCTACCAAATAGTTCCAACAATAAAATCTTTTGGCAAGAAAAGTCACCTGTTTTTAATTTTAATTACAAATCGTCATCTCGATGGGTGCTGTATTACACGCGAAATTAACATTTTGTTTTTATTTTTCGTCTGGCACTGGTCCAAATAATCGATGCGTTTTGGCCGAAAGCCAAGCCGTCTGTCGACAAAACAAAAAAATAAAAAACTTAGCCCCACCTGATAACTGAGGCAGCTCATTTACATGAGATGATTAACTTCGTTCCTACCTAATAACTTTATTCAACTACACTGATATATTTTATGATGTTGTTGAAAAAAACGCTTAAATATGTGTGCGAGGAAACGATAATGAAAATTCTTATTGTAGTGGTAGTTATTTGTTATGAGGTTGTCGTGTTGCAGGGGTACAAGCGTGTGACCGTAAGCATGACGGTTGCGGGTTGGATTCCCATTTTTCCTTCCTGTGATAACAATGTAAATCGCAGCGCTGAGTTTTGCCATTTAACAAGCACTGCACCTAGAATTTGGAAAAGTGATGAACGAAAGTGTCTTAATAGGAACGGATTGTCTTAGCACTATGCTCCCAGGTTCCGTCAGCCTAACTTGTTATGTGCGGGATACAGCGCGTATGGTTGCAAATGTGATGATTCTGTGTTCGATTCTCACACTCGTAGACAACGTGTGGCGTTGAGTTCGGCCACTCAGCAAGCAGTGTATCAAATTTGTTTGTAAAGCAGAGGATAGAGTGTCTGAATACTAAATTTTCTTTATCCAGCTATATGCATTGTCATATCCAGCGAAAAGGGTTTTTACATCATTAGTACAGAGAACTAAGTAATATAAACAATATTAAGTATATCTTAAAATTGGAATTCAACCCGCAATTGACGTACTTACACAGTGACTTCCAAATCACATGATATGTACCTACTACAATCATCTTATAGTGGTCAATTTATCTAATGAAAAGTGAATCAATATGGCTGAAATAATTAAAGATCAAAATGATTTTCTATAGAATATAGTTTGGCATTGTAGGATTTGAGAAGATTGAATATTTTTCCTGTTTCTTTATACATAATATTATTATGGAACGTTATTAAATATATAATTTTATACAATGAAAATTGGAGCAAAAACATAAAGCTAAATTATTAAATAAGCCAGGATCAATTTTTCTCATAGTACGTGCAAATTGTGGCAGCTGATCCTTTAGTTTCACATTTTAGTTCTAGCGTGGGAGCCAGGGTGAACAAAACGCTACGGACCTATATCATCAATATTGTGTTGTCCAAGGTCAACTCAGATCTTCACCTCTCTTACCAACTCACTCAAAAAAGTAAGAAAAAGTAAAACAAAGAAAAATTCTAAATATTCCAAAAAAAAAAAAAATAGCTACTTTGATATTACAATTGGCATTTTCTTTAGTTTAAATTTATTTTTCACTAGTCCCACTAAAAGACGTCCATCCATTTCCCTCCTCTAAACCCATCGTCACAGTAATTTATACATTGCAAAACGTAACTAGGTGCAGAGCAATCCATTTAATAGTTTCTTAGCAATTAGAAGAGTGACCATTAATACAATATATTGCAAAGTTATTGGCGTGGCTCCAAAGGAACTTGCGAACAAAAAGTCGAGTAACAATTTATGGAACGTAATGCGTAATAATATTAAAGTAAATACAATGAAGTATAAATTATTATACATATAATATTATTTATCTTAAGTACGTATAATAAGTTCTGTTAAACATATTAGTTGTGAAGATTATTCATATCTTTTCGTAGTATTCTGAGGCCGGTCGTGGCGCAGCGGCACGAGGTGTGACTGCAAAATCGACTGGTTGTGGGTTCGATCCCCACTCGAGGAGATGAAATATTTACTTAAATTTATATTTCCATTTCTTCGCTCTGGTGTCGAGGTTAAGCGAGGCGTTGAGTTCTGCCACTCAACACGCAATGCCTCCAGAATTCGGTCGAAAGTGGGGAACGGAGTGTCTTAACACTAGGTTCCCTCTGCCTACCCTGCTGTGTGCGGGATACAGCGTGAAGCTAATTTTATTTTTCATAGTATTCATGCTTCACGTTGTATCCCACGCATAGCAGGGTAGATAGAGGGAATCTGGGAACCTAGAGTTAAGGCTCTCTGTTCTCAATTAAGCCACGTTTACCAGTTTCCGCCGTATTTTCGAGGCATTGCGTGTTGAGTGGTGGTGGAACTCAACACCGCGCTTTGCCTCGTTACAGAGTGAGTCCGCCTACTGGTAGTCGAACTCTCAACTGTCGTGTTTATAACTGTATATTCAATCACTCTCAAAAAATATCCAGTCCAAAAATTATTTTATATTCTTGGAGTGTAACTAAAAATAATGTATCTTATATTAATTTAAAAATTTAAAAATATTTGACATAAAATCGAAACCTCTTCTATTTTATAATTATTACGCATTCTCTTAAAAGTACGTTTCAAAGCTTTATAAAATAAAAATCTTTCTGTTTGAAATTTAGAGTAAAAGTCTTAATGCACTGTATATGTAATAGCTTCAAAGACTAATAGATATTCCCAATATCGAATACGGAACCATTGGCATTCGACTCCAGAGAGTATACGCTACTACTGTCATACTACATGACACCAGACGCGCACGTGCTTGTGTCACTTGTGTTCAATCTATTTTAATATCGATCTATGTTGAGCTTTGTATACAGTACGGTCGACGAGTCGTGGCCGCCACGAAGTTTTGCGCATTGTTTAGTCGGGAACAAAACAATCAAAGTTAGGTAAATTCTAAGTCAAGTCAGCGCAATCATCTACATTTACAGCTAATTTCAAGACAGCCACGACTAGTCGACCGTACTTTATATAAGTAGGTAAGTATATAATTAGTACATAATGTAATGTAGATGTGTTATTTATTTGTATAGAGACATTGCTTTGAGACGTAAACGTATGCGTAAATTCTTTGAATAATTATTTTAGATTCCTAATTATTACTACAAAAAACTCGGTTATTAGTAGACATCATAATGTAAAAATTAAACACATTTTAAAATATTATTTTTCGAATACACATTTTAAAATATTACCGAATTTAACGACGTTTTATTTAATCAAGTGTAAAATAAAACGAAAATATAGGGCAATCCATCCCACTATCTCCTCTTTCTCATCTCAAATCGACGATTTATTTAAAATAACAATGTAAATAATATTCTATTATCACATAATTATGAAGTAAACCGCCTTCTTTACTTACTCTTTTTCTTGATTATTTTTTAATAATCTTTTCGTGGCGAGGCTTAATAAAAATCTTCTTACGAAAATGCTTACAATACAAATTGTAGCGATAAAATTTTCTATTCGGGTTTTTTTTTGTATATATATTGAGACGTTTCATTTAGGTAAATTTACTTTGTTATATTATATATTGTCATTTTATAGCTTCAAGCTGTATCTCACTTAAAGGCAGGTTAGGCAGAAGGAATCTAGTGTTAAGACAACGCCCAATTTATGAAAAATTGCGTATTGACTGGCAGAGCTCAATATCAAGCATCATTTTGGATTTACGATGTGTCTCGCACAGTAGCAAGGTAGGCAGAAGGAACCTAGTAACCTAATGTTAAAACGTTCCATTCGCATTAAAACACTTACGTTCCCCACTTTCCGTCTAATTCTGGAGTCATTGCGTGTTGAGTGGCGGAACTCAGTCTCACAATATTAAATATATAATTTTCTCGAGTGGGAATCGATGCTACAGCCTGTCTCGTTTACAGTCGCACGCTTGTGCCCCTGTATCACGACTGGCCTTCTAATCGTTGGATTGGATTAATTAATATTTACGCTCTGTGAAAGTAAGAAAGACGAAGACATGCTATTTTTTACAAAACTACGAAACAACCAACAAACCTAAACATAAAAATACCCAGACTGATATAATTCAAAATACCCCTACTGAATACCTACAGGTAGAAAAGCTGTCGATACTACCGAGACTATGACAATAGTCAACAATCCTCCATTATAGTATACGTAGTGTAGTACGTAGTGGGCGGGCTTGACTACTGATTGCATATTGTTTGCATGTGCAATGCACTTCTTACGTTCGAATGAAGGAATATAAAAGTGTACTTGAGTGATTGTGGTGAATGGTTTTTGTTTTACAAAAGAAGTTATGAATGAAAGAGAAAGAATAAGAATGAAAAAAAAAAAGAATGAAGAATAGTGTTAAAACTCTCCGTTCCCCACTTCCCACTGAATTCCAAAACGTTCAAGATATTCTGTGTTCAGTGGCGGAACTCAATGCCGCACTTTGTTTTGTTACCAGAGCCAAGAAATTAAAGTTTATAATTTCCCTAGAGGGAATCGAACCCACAGTGTCTAGACCGACTTCGCCTTTACAGTCAGACGATGTGCTGATGCCCCAAGATGATCTGTATACTTTTCAGTATTAAATTAATTAAAAAAATAAGACAAAAGTACAAATAAAAAAAAAAACTCATGAGAACAGTCAGGTCACAAAGTAAGCGTTTAGACAACGCATTGTATAAAATGGGTCGCAGCTGACCGCAATAACTCATTGTCGCCACCATCATCGGGTATTAGTCGGCTATTCTATTGATATAATTCCATGATATACATCAAGAAGTCGCAATTAATCAGTTTTATGTCGTTGGTAATTATCGAAAAAAGTTAATTATTTAATGGTATTTTTTTACATCGATATGAGATTAAAATTGAGTATTCAAAATTTTAAAAATAGAGCAGTCCATGAGATCATCATGGTGCTGTGGAACAGCTCCTGATTACAAGGACGATGGTGGTGAATTATAAGGAGGAAGGATAACTACATACCATATTTATAAAAAACGTAAAGCTGATGCTGTAGTATAACACTATTTTTAGGGTCCCGTACCTCAAAAAGAAAAAACGGAATCTTTATAGTATCACTTTGTTCATCGCAACAGATGTCAAGATGAAATGAATATCAAATATTCTACGGTCTATGGACCCTTGGAGCAAACAAATCAAGCTTTTAAGTCAACGCAAGTAAAAGATATGAGCACGTGTGTATCGTTTTTGTTGCATTTTCTAAAATACAGTTAAGACGATGGAAATTGGCCGCGTAATCAAAACCTACATTCCATTGACCTAAAATTCTGAAATTAGTAAGGAACCATCAGTGGGCGAGTCCAACTCGCACTTGAACAGTTTTTTGATCTAGTATTAATTACGACTATGTTTTACTTTCCGCTAGAATAAAAAAGAACTTAATGTGGGCCCGCCTCCTTATATAGCTACATTTTGATATTTCAAGAGTTACTACGAAATGAATTATATACAAAAAGCCTAACCTCGTTTGTGTTCTTAGCTTAGTCGAATGTATGAAATGGAAATAATTAAAACCTTTGTCACGTGATTTAAGAAACGATTATTATTTGAGAAACGATTAAACCATAGCCTTCTTGAACAAAGTGCCCCAATCCAACACAAAATGAACTATTGAATTTGAACGAATAGTTCCTAAGATTAGAGCGTTCAAGCAAACAAGCACTCAGCTTTTAATATTAACAGAGAATTGCGACTAAAAATCAAATTCACGTGGAAACAAAATTAGAATTAAACAAAAAAAAACAATAGGCATAAATATTAGTAAAAAAATAATGTAGGTAACAGCTGTCAGTAATATTTAAAATAAAAGCAACAGTCATTGCCCATTACAGATTTTTAATGCGCAATGAATTTGACAATTCTTTGTGGATTAAATTAAAAAATATAAGGGCTATTATTTACAAAAAAAAAAACGAAAAACATGAATACTGAGAACATTAACATTTTTGGGACTGTCCTGACGCAGCGGTATGACGTCTGACTGTTAACGTGACGGTTGTGGTTTGATTCCCGATCGGATAAAATAACTATATATTCATTTTCTCGCTATATTAAGAAGGTAAACCTTCAATGTTGAGTGGTAGAAGCCACCCAACACCCAGTGTCTCGACAATTAGACTTTAGCACAAAATTAACTTACTAACGTACTTATTTAGAAAACGCATAAAAATTTTAACGTAGCAGGATCCGTTGCGTTTTTTTAAAGATATAAGCATACAAAGGGACAGAGGCAGCGGGAAGCGGTTAAAAATATGTTTATATTATTTGCTTACCATAAATTTTGTAATCTGAAGTTCGATCGTAGCAATTATTGTATTAACATCCAAAAGTACCTGTAAAAAAAATTGAGTATTAGTACGACAAGTAAATAATTAAATACATTTTTAAAGGGGAAAGTCGGGTAAATCTAGTGTCAATACACTCCGTTACCTACGCACCGCTCGATTTTTGAGACATTGTGTGTTGAGTGGCGTAGCACTTTTGCCCTTCCTTTTGGAAAGTAACATCATAACTGCCAACCCTGATATATATGGTATACAACGTGAAGCTATATAGATTATATTAAATATATTTTTAACAGTTTAATTATTCGAATTGATTAAAACCTTCAATTTAAATAAACCAATCAATACAAGCAACTTCGACCAGACGGTAGTACGCGCAAAATCTATTTCCTAACTCTACATAGAACAAAGAAAGTATTTAGGCCAGATGCATCTTAGCGCGGCGTCCATAACGCTCTCGTACTCGTCTTGATGACAACGTTTCAGCTCAAACACTCTCGATGTATTGGAAGTGCGACAGGTAGCGATTTATAATGTTAATACGAGGATATCTATCTAGTACTTATTTTAGGATTGTGTTTTGTTTGTAGGATAAAACGCTATTAAGGCAGCTGTGACTCAATAGGACAGTTCTGACTGTGTATACAGTTGTGGGTACGGAGGAGAAGGAGGAGAGGAGGTTGTGGGTTCGATTTTTAATTGAGGGAAATTTATTCGCTCTAGTAACAAGAAGCATAGAGCTCCATTCAACACGTTATATCAGGAGAAATTGAAATAGTTTCCCTTTGTATACTCTGCTGAATGTAGAATACAGCGACAAATTAAAAAAAAACACACATTTATATAACACAGAAATTAAGTGACACATCACTCAGCTCACAATTAATTTCACTATCAATCAAGCAGGATAAAAACCACCCACACACTAATTAACGCCTACAAAAATAATTACAATAGCTTTTGATTGGCCAATAGTTTTTAACGCCCACCGTCCACCACCCACCTTCTCTCTGCCAGACAATATATGGCACTCCGCCAGAGGAGTGATACACGCGTCGACTTAGACGTGTCGAATGTATGACAATATGATGGAGACAGTCGCGTCGTTTAATGTCTTTTATATAATTTATACTCGTACAGCCGATAGTGCCGATAGCCGATTATTTATGGTGTTCTCTACCTATGAGTGGAGCTAGAGATTGGGTTTGATAAATAAATTTTGTTTGAAATAAATAAGACAATAAATTAAAAGAATATAATTTCAAATTTCATTTATCGTTCAATTAAAATAATACATGGCTGTCAAGTTTGATTTCATTTGTAAGAATAAAAAAATAAATTTAGTACCTTACAGCAGGAGATGCAGATGGAAGTGTCAAAACACTCACTTCCCTGCTTCTCTCCCAATTTTTGAAAAAAGGCGGTTTGATTTTAAGAAATTGAGCCGTGCGTTATCTAAGCGAGGAAAAAAGTATATTATGCTTATTTCTCTGACTGGAAATCTAACGCACGACCTTCACACTTCAAGTCACACGTTGTGCCCCTGCGCCACGACGTAAAATCGCAAAGCCTGATTGGTTAAATGCTTCATTTTAAGGAACTTATTTTAAGATTTTAAAAGGTGAAGGTCTGTTAATTTTCACATACTTAGTATGTTTTTAATAAATTTATTATTTTCAGAATTCTAAGCGTGTGAATCATATTTTCCGTAAAAAAAATACATATTAAAATATTATACTATTTTATTATAGATATTATTTAAAACGTAGTGAAATTACTTAATATACACTTAAATTTTATAAAAGCAATACAAAATATAAATATAGAATAATAAATGCATTTCCTCGGTCTCTATAATTTAGTACTCGGGCAATATTACGTACGGAAACTAGGTCATTAACCGATTTTTGTTCCACGGGTCATCCAACTGTAGACCAATTTTCCAGTTTTGCTCAACATCTGCTAACTTTAATATTGATTTAACGTTTTACTAACTTATATGAATTCATAGTTATTTTGTGGCAAGTGACAATGTTAGTGTAGAGATCTTGTGACACATTTCTCCTTGATTTTAAATGATTTACAAACATACTATAGAAAAAAGGCATGGTTCAGATGCCAGTAGTGGCGCAGGGGGACAATCGTACGACTTGAAACGGGACAGGTTGTGGGTTCGATCCTACTTAAGAAAATTTATTTTCAATACCTGGCTCTGATAACTTCCGCCACTCAATACGCAATGCCTCAAGAATTCGGCGGGAAGTGGGCAACGGAACTGTTTTAATGGGAACGGAGTGTCGAAACACTAGGTTCCCAGGTTTCTTCTGTCTGTACATGGGAAGTTAAAGAAGATGTCTGGAAGCTCTACGGGCTTATAATGAGCTAGTAGTAGTATTGTTTATAATTTGGTCAATTTTTTTGTCTCTAATCTTTACAGTAAGTAAGTAGTAAGTTTTGCGGTACAGAGCAATTAACGTTAAAGTTTATCTTTATGACGTTTAAACTAGACGTGGTTTATCCTATATAAACTTATTACAATTTTAATTTCTTATTTTTAGAAATATTATTAATTATCAAAATGTTTATGATAATTTCTTTAAAGCACTTTTATATTTCACTCCGTGGATTGCCACCTAGAATAATTGCATATATTGTGTCCCTATAAGTTACAAATATTAAAATCGGCTATGTTAAAAACTGCATAAAACGGTAAAAATATTCAGAAACATTATTATATGTTAACTTCGTCACTGACTTCATGACACACCCGTCACACAGAAACGAAAACACGAGTAGAAAAAAATAACAATTTGTTTATCTTTACAGTTTATTATTCTTTACAATTTTTTTATATTTGTTTATGTATTTCACACAAAGACAATTTGTTTACACTAAGAAATTTCCTTTCCTCAACTTCCGCTCAATTGTGGAGGCATTGCGTTGAGTGGTGGTTTTCAACGCCGCGCTTTGACTCGTTATAAAAGCGAGGAAATGAAAATATAAAAAAAAGAAAATCTTCCAGGAGGAATCGAATCCACAACCGTTTGCGGTCGCACGCTTGTGTCTCTGCATCACGATTGTATTCAACAGACTTCACATTACATCACATCAGCTCGTTTGTAGCCAGGTAGCCTTAGCGCCAGTGTTTTCGTCTGCCTGGCGCCAGTCCAGATAGTCACTTGTTGCTAACAATATCACACCTCAATGATAGTGAAATGTCATAGACATGTATTTCACTATCATTATTTTATGATATTTTTTGCCAAAAACAGTATTGTCATGGCTTTGTGGAAAAGGGAGCCTAGTGACAAGTAACTACTCAATGAAAATAATTTGTTTTCTATCAGATCTATCGTACTCATTCAGTTCAATTTAAACAACATTTATTTAGCAACAGGTGCACGTTTTTCACATATAGAGTGAGCATAATGAACTTAGAGTCAAGATACTCCGTTCTCTACTTTTCGAAATATTAAGTACTATAATTCCTTCGAGGAATCGAACCTATAACCGTTGCATTTACAAACGCTCCCCTGCGCCAAAGCGGCCTCTATCTACATTTACATATCTATGAAGTAAATATAGTAAAACTAAATAAACTAAACATTTATTCAGCGTTAAGGGTTATTCAGAATTGTGTATTTCTCATTACAGTCTCAGTCAAAGTGATCGACGGATCTCTCTCTAATAGCACATTATATAAAGTCATTACTTAGTAGTAATATAAACTTAGCACACAATAGCGTAAAGTGGTATTTACTTTTAAGTATTATCAAGTCTTTAGTTTTATCTTGTTAGCATAGAATATAGTGTAGGTTTGAGTCTCGAGTAAGGATACAATTTTTTTGGCTAAATATTAATAAAAACTATTAGGGGGAGACCTCGGTTGACCTTCGAAAACACAGTATCAAAGATACTGGAAGGTCACGTAAAAAGCATGACGACCCCCCGGAGGGCATGTATGAAGAGGTTGATGACAGTGGACGAGGCGAAAGAGGTATGTAGAGACCGTAGCGTTTGGCGCTCCGTTCTCTCTGACTACCCCGCTAGGGATAAAGCGTGAAGTTAGATTAGATTAGATTAATAAAAACTTTCGAAGCCAGTCGTGGTACCGGGGCACAAACGTGCGGTACTGAGCGTTTTACCACTAGGTTTTCAAGTTCCCGCGGCCTACCCTGCTTTGTGCGAGAAACAACGTGAAACTAAAAAATAACAATAAAAAAGTTCAAAACAGAGCTGCAGCCGACGAATAGCCTATATACGTTAGTCGACGCTACGTCAGTTTTATGTGAAACGTGTGAAAATTTCAGATTCTACCTAGCATCTCGCGCAGAGATCATCTGTCAGAAATGTCCAGGTAATAGCTTCACTGGATCCTCTATGGAGATATAAATTTCTTTGTTTAGAGTGCTATATTATTCTATTATATTCTTTTAACATTTTAAAGTATTTTCATTCCAAAGTGCGGTGTTAAGTTCCGCGACTCTATACTAAAGTCTCGAAAATTAAGTGAAAATGGGGAAAGGACTCATAACACTAAGTTCCTTCTGTCTACCCTGCTGTACGGTGGTTCTATTTTTTAACAATCATATCATCATTTAATTTTCAACGATTACATTTATATAAATTAAGCATTATTTTGTACTCTTGGATTCTCATCTATAAATTAAACTAAACTTATCGATATATGCTAATTTACCTTACTTGGTTCTGAATAATGATACTGGTCTTTTAATATAAAATGTCTTTTACTATATAGTATAACTATATAGTAGAATTAGGCCTTAAAGGTCTACTTCCCTCGCATAATAATTTGGTATAACAATGACGAAATTGTATTTTTTAAGTTAAATGCTTATGCAGACTATTTCTGACACTTCGATTGAGTCTTTTGTTATTTTTAAAACATGAATATACGTCATAGTTGCACCAAATACGCGCTATAATACATTCACATTTTTTTATTTAAAAGAAAAATATATGCCAATCCTACCAGAATTTTAAATTGGTGTTTACGCCAAAAACCCACAATAAATAACATTTATACAGAAGTGATGTACGTAAATAAGCGAGAAATACTAACCTGTAAAAACAAAATTAGCTAAAACAAAATCCAGTTCGCCTGTGAAAAGATTTACATTATACTGTGACGTGAATCTTGCAATATGATAAATAATGCACTAATCTAATTAATGATTGCGATTTTTTATCTGTGAACGCAGTCTGCACTGTTTGTTTATAGTGGTAGTGAAAAGTGGTTTAAAAATAAATGAAACCGTCATCTTACTACATCTTAATAAATGTACATAATATTCTTATATATAACCTAGAGGTCGTCGTGGTGCAGCAGTATAAGCGTGCGATTGCAAACGTAACGGTTGTGGGTTTGATTTTTAATAGGCAAAATGAAATATTCAATATTTCCTTGCTATGGTAACAAAACAAAGCAAGTTGATGGCACTCAACACGCAATGCCTCGATTAAAAAGTGGGGAACGGAAGTGTCTCAATGGGGACGGAGTGTCTTAACACTAGGTTTCCAGGTTCCCTCTGCATACTAGTACACTGCTAAAAAATATCCTTATTATAATAAGTTCTTTGATTTTCACGATTATTACATAGTTCCTTATTGTATAGTTGTCACTCGTATGTTTGTGTGGAGTTTAAGATGTAAAATGGAAAATCCTATCACTTTCCTTTGGAAATTCGAGAAGTTGTTTTGCTCCCCTATACTCTGCCTGTCACTCACTCGGTAACGGAAGAGTTTTATATATATACATAGATGATAAATGCGAAAGAAAGTTTATTTGTTATCTTTTCACGAGGGAACGGTTTAACCGATAATCATAATATTTTTCTATATATTGATGCTTTCGTTTTCTCTTTAGAAAATCAAAACTACAACATTACACTGGTAAAAATTTACATTTTTTTTCATTACAATAAATACAAATTTCAATAAAAAAAACAAAACAATAAAAAAATAAAAAAATCATAACTAAATTTCATTCCACAAAGCATTAGTAAACGAAACCGTAACGTAGTATTGCGCGGAAAATAATATTTACTGTAGTATTCCCGGGCAAATCGTAAATCTGGGGTATGCCATGGCATGCAAATTTAGAGCTTGCAGGTAAATTGTGAGCTTTAGGAGAGCTTAAAAGCCCCGAAGACTCGTGTAATGAAGTAATATGCGCTTTGCAATTCATGTAGTCACCGTAACTTGGCCACACGGTGACGTTTGGTACCCAATTAGGGAAACTTGTCTGTGGCCTCGTTAACTTTTATTACTTTCAAGTGTTATAGAAAAAGTCATTTTTGGCATTGTCCTTTTTAGAGTTTTAAGTCGTTAGATGAAATTGAGTTTCGTTTGAAATTGTTGTTGATTTTTCTTTTTGGGTAGGAATAGTTATTTTTAAGAAATATTAAGTACAAAAAATGCATTGGAATAGTTTTTTTTAATAAAATTTGGCAAAACTTTTTTTAACACAAGCACAAATTGAACGAAACCTATTATTTTTAAAACTGTTTTTGTATATTATTGGACCATAAAGCAAAAAAGTGAACATTCTTTCAAATTCACACTAATATTTTTGAAGTGGCTTCCCTAATCAAATCTCACGCTAGGTAGAAATTTGCTGAAGTAGAATTCAATCGAAGACTATCATGTTGTAAGCCATTCCACATCTATGAACATCGAAGATACTCTCTCAACCGAAACAACGGTTACTATAAAAAAAATATCTCAATTCCTTTATCGTTCCAAACAAGACCCAAACGTCACCTTCGGCGGTTGTCTCTACAATTTTTTCTCTTAAGTAGGCTGACGGTACTATCAAAGTTACAATAAAACATTGGCATACGAAAATGAACTCTAAGTTCTAAATAATAGGAACGTATCTCCTTTAGCGTTTTTTAGAGATTTTTGACTTATATAATAGAAGAGACAGTCGTAACTATTTCAAGGTGGTATATAATCAAGTTAATGAGATAGCTCTGTTTTCAGGATGTCTCATCTGATTCTTCAAAGCAAACTTGGCTGAAACTCGTCTTAATAAATTTGTGGAGAGCACGTCTTGACAAACTTGGTAACTTGTAGTTTCAGTTAGTTTTACACTAATATGACATTTTCTTACTTTATTAACTTTTAGTACTTATTAAATTAATTGAACGAGGCCGTCGTGGCGCAGCGGCTGAACATCTGGATGTAAACGTGACGGTTATAAGTTCGATCCTAGTCGGAGTGATTATTTTAGTTTCCTCGCTCTGGTATCAAGACAAAACGCGATATTGGGTTCCGCCACATAACACACAATGGCTTGAAAAATACGGCGATCCAAGGAGATACAAGTGTCATGACAGGTTTCCCTCTGCCTATTCATATGTGTTATACAGAGTGAAGCTAAAAATATTTAAACAATCCAGGTATACAAGGTTCCCCATTGTGTACTATAAATGTTTGAACTGATATAGCAAATATTTATTCTAGTCTAATTAAGCCAAGTCGAGTATTTAGCAACGTAATATGTACATACGTAGTGCTATAATTACTTAAACCTCCGAGCAATTCAGATTATTGTAGAATAAGATAAATAGATATATTTATTAAGACTACATTCAAACAACACCAGGGTGCAGTGGGACAGTAGTCGACTGTAATCTAATAGTTGTTGATTCGATTTTCACTAGGGTGGATGTGTGATGGATGGATTCATCACCGGGAACCGATGTGTCTCAGTGGGAACGGAGTGTTGAAACAATAGGTTCCCAGGTTCACTTTGCATACTTTGCTATGTGAAAGAGACAGCGTGAAGCTAAAAAAAAATAGTTTACAGGCAATGTAACAAACAGACAGAATTTCGCGTATCATTTTATACCTAAATGAATGTGTTCAATATGTATCGAAACATACGGTGTTTCATTTATCTCTTATCTGGAAACAACAATGAGGATTTATATAACACAATATAATATAATTATGACTTCATCATGAAATACTGAAGATATATTTCACTGTGAACAATGGTTATGAATTCAAATTTATGTTGGAGTTGTATATTTTTTTTCAGCTTTCTCAGTAGAGAGATTGACGTTGACTTTGTATGTTAATTGGCGGGATTTAACTCCGCGCTTTGTACTATATTTAAAGTATAGTTCTTTTTTCTTTTCTTTCATACTCTTAATAGAAAATAGACAATTAAAGACAGTAAATGAAGAGAAAGTATATGAGTACCATATTATACTTACACATTTCATACAATTTTAGTAACTAATAATAATTATAATTATATTCTCAACATAATGTAGTCTCCCAGGATTATTTCAATTTCAGTGAACGACTGCAATCTCAGCAACATCAATCCAGATCCATTCTTATTGAAACTAAGATACAATACAATAACCCAGGCTTACTTTTAGACCAAACCTCGACTGAAATATTTGCAGAAATTCTGAAACGTAGCCTCAATGGGGTACGATCGATAATTTAATTCTACAAAGCCGTATTATAGTCGCTTTGATGAAAGAGTCCACGAATTGAATATAGGCGTGTAATTGTTAGGAATGAGGCGAGTTCTGCCTCAAATCACTGGCAATCGTGTTTGAAAATTACATAATCAATGATACATACGTTATGTTTTAATATAAGTAAATTCCTTTGATAAGAATTGTGTTTTATCAATATTAAGAATGCTTTTTTTCTTATTATATTTATAGGTAGGCTTGATTGAGTTTTGGTCTGGAAGTATGTCTTATTAAAATTGGATCACAAATTCGATTCCCATTCGAGATAGATCTGTTAATGACAGTCAATAGTATAAAAGTAGGTATTATATGTAAATTTCAATATGAATAGGAGTAAAAATTATTATTATGCATAAGCCCTAGTATTGTATTTGATTTTTAGACTTAGACTTTGTGTTTAGAATCTAATACCGCTTTGCTAACAATTTTACAATGTTCAATAATACACTGTCTTCAGCGCTACAATTAAGACATATAAAGAAATCCATAATTAAATATTAAATTTCACCATACAAATCGACCTATCAATCAAAAATTTAAAAAAACACCTTTCCCAAATATGAAGTAACAAATTATGTAATGATACAAAAAAGAAAATTAAAAAATAATCCTTTGAACTCACAAACAATAATATTTGGAAGATATAAAAAAATCAGCATCGCGAAAGACCGGAAGCGAGGGGCTCAAACGGATGCGACGACAAACAACTTCTGGTGAACACTATTCATAGTATTCCATAAATATCGACGACATTATGCAGAAAATATTGCGATATCTTCGCGTAGTTGCGTTGATCTTAGTATATGCAATTTGTTGTGGTTTTGTCGTGAGTTGTATGTTCGATCCTACTAGGAAGAGAAAATTATTTAAAATTCTCATTTCTTCGCCCTCGTTTAGTAAGACAAAGCGCGGCGTTAAATTCCGCCACTCAGCAATGTCTTGAAAATTCGGCAGAAAGTGGGAGACAGAGTGCCTTGACAATAGGTACCTCCACCTACCCTGCCTGTTATATGCGATATACAGTGTGAAGCTAAAATAAAAATAATAAATTAATATTAAAAGGTAGCTATTTTAAGTTTTATCACTTGGCAAAATAAAAAATTCAGGTGTACAGAACCGAACCCAGAACCAACAACAATAAATTTTAACCTAGGTATGCACAAACAGGCTATCAAGCGATCAATCTGTCATTGAATCAATCGCGACCTTTCTCTGATTTAATGAGGGGCAGTCTGATGAAGACGCGTAACAGTCAAACATTTTGATATACGCAGTAAATCGCGAACTGATTGACAGTGAAGAACGTACGAGTGAATAAAATAAATGCTAAAAGCAAAAAAAAGCCTTTAGGCGATTGAGCTATTTTTTATCTATATATATAAAAGGACTTGTGCTGACTGACTGAGGTAAGACGCACGTAGAGCCGTAACCGCTGATGGTAGAAACGTGAAATTTGGGCAGATGTTTATTTTCGTATTCTGGATATCCACTAAGAAGGGAATTTCAAAAATTTTTACCCTAAAGGGATGCAATAGGGGTTGAAAGTTTGTATGGAAAAAAAAAATAATCTGTACCGATTTTTATAAAATTTGAAATTTAGACTCTTAAAAATATTTCATTAAACACGTGTTTCATGGTTTTTAAGAATTCACCCCCTAAGGGTTCAAATAAGGGGCTGAAAGTTTATATGGAAAAATCTTTAAACTCCCACCGATTTTTATAAAAAAATAAATTCAGACTGTTAAAAATATTTTATTGAACACGTGTTTCGTGTTTTTTTTTTAAATTCACCCCTAAGGGTGCAAATAAGCGAGCGAAGCCGCGCGCGTCCACTAGTCCATTATAAAAGGGTAGGAAGAGGCAATTTAGTGTCAAGAAACTCCATTCTCCACTCTCTCTAATTTCGTGTTATTGTGTGTTGAGTGGCAAAATCAGTCCGTCAATTTTCAAGACAATTCGTGCTAAGTGGCGGACAGTAAGGCCACTTGTTTTTTTTTTAATAATGCGAAACAATGAAAATATTTCATCTGCGGGTGGAACTCGAACTCACAACCGTCGCGCTCACACTCCGACTCTGTGCCAGTACTCTACGAATTTCTCAATAATATTTAACAAAATAATATATAATTCGATCCAGTTCACTGCACTGTTGCATCGCGTCTGTCATTGTAATTGGTAATACGACGACGCGTCGCCTGTTGACTCGTTTATAGGGGTGTATCTCTATAGAGGTATATTTTATATAATGAATTGATATTTTGTAACAATTATTTATTGTTCAATCGAGTTACTATTATAATATAATAGGATTTTTTAGTTAATGAAATGTTGGGACTATTTTAAAATAATACAATGGAATGCCATAGTGGCTCAGTAGGATACCATCTGACGTGGTTGTGAGTTCGATGTCAATGGGTAAATGAATTGATTTTATTTTCCGCTTCGGCAAAGACGAAACATATAAAAAATATCGCTAACTGTTACCTATTTAAAAATATAATAGGCGAAAAATGAAAAATAAAAAGAATGATTTTTTTTTGAAGTTTAAAAAATGCAGAACGGGACAATACTTAGATATAAAATATACTGCTATTGCTAAAAGTAGTCATTTAATAGGCTATTTGATTTTAAGCAAAAAAAGCAGTTTTTTTCCACTGAAATCAGTGTAAGCAAAGGAAACCTAGTGTTAAAACACTCCGCGCCCCACTTTCCGGTCAAGTTTAGAGACATTGCACACCGAGTGGCGGAATGTGTTGCTCACCAGAGCGGGAAATAAAATAAAATTAAAAATAAGAATATAAACGAAAAACATTACCCGTTTAAACTTTATACTTTTACAATAACAGATTTATTTGGTAGCGCAAACGTAAATAACGATTCGTTTTAAGCACTTGCAATTAACAGTGAATGCGAAACTAAAGGAACATGAAATCTTTAATTACATTAAAATAACGCTTATTTGTTTTCAATCGGACTGAGAAATGTTAAGTACTAAATATTGATTTTATACCAATGGAAAGTATTTTAAGGCAGTCTTGGCGCAGCGGTAGAGGGTCTGACGATGAACGCGACGGTTGTGGGTTCAATTCTCACACGGATTAATGAATTATTTTAATTTCCTCGTTCTAATAACAAAACAGAGCATAGCTGCCGATCAGCACATAATGTCTTGAAAATTATGACATAGTGTCATAATACTTTGTTTCCTTTATTTCGCCTGCTAT
This sequence comes from Heliconius himera, assembly GCA_021202915.1. Classification (NCBI taxonomy): domain Eukaryota; kingdom Metazoa; phylum Arthropoda; class Insecta; order Lepidoptera; family Nymphalidae; genus Heliconius; species Heliconius himera. Next base: position 297,575 of record JAJHJA010000342.1, read on the forward strand.
AAAGCTAAATGCATGGTTCTGTGTAAAGATTATTTGGTATTAAAGAGACGGCTGTATCAAAGCGGGATGGCATCTCTTTACAAGCGTGATAGTCGTGGAATCGATTCCCATTCGTGGCAATGATTATATTTAAGTTCTGAGCTCCCAAGCAATACGCAAATTCTTGTATTCCTAGTTAAGCGGAACAGAAGCGTGGAGCTATAGAAAAAAAAAAGAAAATATTAAAAGCTATTACTTGTTCGCTCGGAACCGAGCTTTAACTAATGAGAAGAAATTTGAGCTGTAACACTTCTGTCGAGTGAGTGCAGTCGTTTTGTAATTGTCTGAACGTTTTCTGTATTTATTTATATTATTTTTCTGTCTCTTACTTTATATTTCTTTATGAGTCAGCTTACTTTAAGATTTATGTTTGATTTTAAATATTAATATACTGTTGATAGAGCTTTCAATAAACTCTCTTTATATAAAACTGGCTATTTCATGCGATTTCGCCTACATTTTCAAATTAAAATACTAAAAAATTGTGTATTATTATACATATTACATTTCAGTTACGGGAATACCTTTGACCGCAGGTACGGTGGGTTACATCGAAACGATTAAGGTCAGTAATTCTATAGCTTTCCTCGGTAAAGGGGTGTTCTGATAGACTTATAGAATAGGAAAGAGACTTGTTCAATTCAAAACAGTAGTTACTGAGATAAGCGCGTTTAATCAAACAAATTCATCAGTTTTATGATATTAGTTTAAATATATTTATTTTAGTTTTAGTTTAAAACTAAAACACAAGAACGTTTTACTATCACTATTAATAGTAACTTACCTGTATTTAACATCTTAAAGCTTCACACCATACCCCGGATATAGTAGGAACTCCGTTTCACCCTTTCTATTCAATTTTCGAGATATTGCGTGTAAAGTCACAAAATTTAACGCCGTCCTTTTATATTCTAACCAGAGCGAAGAAGTATGTAAAAATTGAAACCACAATCACCGCGTTTACAATCAGACAAGGTGCCACTGCGCCATGATAGCCTCCAATTTTACAACTAATAAAACCAATGAAATCCGAAATATAAGCAAAATATATAAAAACACCGCCCCAATAATGAAAGAAATGTATGGTATATCGAAAAAGTTTAATTTATTAAAAAGGAACGTCATTCGCACATATTCGCATATACATGCACTGCACACGATATTTCCATTTTTCATCTTTCATTATAATAGCTATAAATAAATTTTATGCCGGAATACTTTGTATACTGTATCGATATAAGTAAAAAAGTGGTGGTTCAATCGTTTGTACGGTAGTATCCAGTTCAGTTTCCGCGTGTGTCTTATATTCGTAATCATGATGTCATAATAAATTTACTTAAAATTTAAATTAATCTTTTGTTGTAGCCGATGGCACAACGATGTGATTGTAATGACGACGGTTTTGGGGTTCGGTTCCCACTTGGGGTAATGAAATATTTAATATGAGAGATTGAAGCTCTGGTAAATAACGCTGTATCTTGCACTAAGCAGGATATGCAGAGGGAACCTGGGAACCTATTGTTTAGACACTTCGTTAAACGGAAATTACTATTTCTGTTTCCCTCTTTTCGCTGAACTCTCAAAAAATATTTCACAAATTGCTCTATGCAAACGTTATTGTTTACATAATATCAGGAACCTAAAGTGGGTTTCACCTCTCAAAACGCAACGCAACGAAATTTGGCGAAAAGTGAGGAACGAAAGTGTCTTAATGGTAACGGCGTATATTAACAAAAAAAAAACAGTAACCAATAAGAAAATATTTGTACTTTTTTATATTATATCATCACGTATTTAGCAATAAGAGTTCTTTTTCCAGCACAGTGATGCATCAATTAATTTTCATCTACAGATTCATTTCGTCCGCCATTCGTACAGACAGAGTTGAATAGCTCCGGCTGGTTATAAAAGATGTATGTGTATTTATTTTTTTTATTTAGTTTATCCCACATAAAAAAAACTGTTAAGTCACAATTTTTATATTATATTTATAATATTGCCAGCTCAGTGGCAGAATTCAACGCAATGCTTTATCTTGTTAGTAGATCAAGTTTTTTTTTAAAGCAAGCAAATGGAAATAATTCATTGTAACGAGTAAAAATTGAACTTACAACCGTCACGTTTGCAGTGGTTGTGCCGCTGCGCCACGACGGTCTCTATGTAGAATATTAAAAACGTCAACGTTCTTTATGATATACACGGGGAGGTCCAAAAGTTCGTGGAATGAAAGGGTTCTAAAGTAAAAAAAACGGTAAATCATTTTTTTCTTTTCAATATAATCACTCTTAAGCTGAATACATTTATTGAATCTATGAATTATTCTTTCTAAGCCGTCGAAATATATATTTTTTTCTTTTGCCTCAAAATGGGCCAAAATTGCCTCCTTCACCTCATTGTCGGAAAATTTCCTTCCCCTTAAGGCTTTTTTTAAATTAGGGAACAAATAAAAATCACTGGAGGCCAGGTCTGGACTGTAAGGTGGGTGGACTAGTGATTCGAAGCCGTGCGTGTGCAGAGCAGCCATTGCAACTCTGCTCTTGTGAACTGGTGCGTTGTTTTGCAAGAGCAACACACCCTTAGCCAATTTTCCTCGACGTTTTTCTTTAATGGCCTCCTTTAATTGGTTTAGTATTTTTGGTACCCATATTGCACTGACTTTTGTCATACTCAGATAGTCATGTAGGATCCGCAGAATGGTGTTATCTGATACTTCAACTAATGCAGATAACAATTTTTTTTTAAACGGGCGTTCTCCAGTACAAGTTTTTCCACTTTTTCGATGATGTCTGATGTGGTGGCCTCATTTGGCCGTCCAGAGCGGGGGTCGTCTTCAATCGGCTCTCGACCATATTTAAAAAAACCATGCTACTTTTAAATCATGGATTTACCAAGGCAATCCTCCCCCTAAACAGTTTGCATTTCATTTTAAATGATTTGGCCATTCTTTCTTTGCTTGGTAAGGAATTTTATCACGGCACAGTGTTCAATTTTCTCCATAGTTTCAGTTTTCTTCCGGATTGACTTGTTTAGCAGGCGAGTGTTTGTAAACGAATGACGCAACAGGGCTGAAACTTTATTTATATACTAATGATGAGTAACCAAGTAGTATGAAATTAAGCGGACGCCCCTATCGCCACTCCATCCCCTCCATTCCACGAACTTTTGGACCTCCCCTCGTACGTATCACTAGCTACTAACAATACCTTTATATTTTTGTTAGCTTCACGTTGTATTCTGCATATAGCAGGACAAAGGAAACTTGGGAACCTAGTATGAAGACATTGCGTACCTCATTTTTCACGGAATTCAGGAGGCATTGGTGTTGAGTGGCGGAACTAAACCCAGTAGGTACCTTGGCTTGCTACCTTTACGAGGAAATGAAAATAATTAAATATTTAACAAATTCTTATAGAAAAATAAACAAAACTAATAAACAATTTATTTAATAAACTAAAATAATTTAAATTATATTATGTCCATATATCTTAATAACAATGGAAACATATTGTTAACAGACAGCGCGTGGTCACAGTTCTAACCGTACCTTCAATAAGCTTTAGCAATTTGAATATGTATTGATAATGAAGCGCTAGGGTTGCTGTATCATGAATATAGCAGGGTTGGCAAAGTTAACCTCTATTAAGTAAGACACTCGCCGTCCAATTTTCGAGACATATCGTGTTGAGTCCGCCACTCAACACAATCTGTCTCGAAAAATATCAACGCTGCGCTTTTTTCTTGTTACTAGAGCGAAGAACTAAATATAATTCAACCCCTAAGAAGAAATCAAACCTACAACCGTCTTATTTATAGAAAGACGCCACGACGCCCTCGTATACCACACCTATATTATTAAGACACGCACCGGAGTGTACAGTCAAGTTAAAAAGCTCGAAACGCACAAATTGGTTCAATTTACATGAACCATTTCGATTGGCAATTTCTACCGCCAAACCAAATAATAACCTAATGGTCTAGTGAAGGCTGGAAGTAACCTAACTTTATAGCCAATATTAAATTTAAAAAAATGAGTCAACTTCATGCTGTATCCCGCACACAGCAGAGTAGGCAGAGGAAGCGTGGTGTTTAGATACACCGTTCTCCACTTTCCGCCGGTGGCATTGCGTGTTGAGTGGCGGAACTCAACGCCGCGCTTTGCCCCAACACCAGAGTGAAGAGGTGAAAATATAAATATAAATAAATATTTCACTTCCTCGAGTGGAGATCGAACCCACAACCAGTCGATTTTACAATTACACTTTTTGTCTCTGTGCCACGACTGGCCTCAAATATACACATAAAAGCAAATATAATAAAGCATATAAGTGAAAAATTATCGAGTGAAATTTAGAGTTTAAACTTTATCTTTCGTCGATGAATTCGAGAACGACGCATTACTTACCATTTAACTTGGCTCTCATTTCACATTTGTGTTTTTGATGGGATACATACATGTACAACAAATAAAACAAAACATAACTACATTACAAGTAACTTTTATATACTACCTACCAACTCTATAACATTATTTACATCAGCTCGTCTAAATTCTAAGTCTGGACAAGGATTTGTGAGCGAAAAACTTTATCCATTAAGAGTGGTCGGTCATTACTTACACCCAGATTGTTTACTTATTTCGTACTTAGATTCATGTGTCTTTGTTAAGCCACCAGGAGTCTTCGGGGTTTGGATTAACTTGTATGTTGGCGCAGAAGTATTTATGCATATAGCCTGAATTAGTACTTAAATATCAATTTATCGTCACCAGTTTAAAACATCTATTCTAAAATAACCTTAATCTTTGCTCTTTGAACTCGTATTCAATTCTACATGAAATAATATTAGCGTACGCTCATACAGGCAGCGTAATGTACAGTTCGCTGAACAGGAAGATGGAAACTTTTCTGGAATCATGAAAATAAACCAATCCTCGGTTGAGTATATTTGGATCAAGTACTCGGGAAGGATTATGTTTGAAAGTAATGTATGTATGTGTACCTAAATATATATTATTATAGCTAGATCTTGCCATATTTGGTACATATAGTACAAAATGTATTATTCAATGTGGTATTTTTGTTAATATCGCGAAAGAAATGTTTATTTAAATGTGTTTAGTACATCCTGTATCGTTTAAAAAAAAGCATTTTTTTATGTAGTCTTATTATACAACACCTTTACCAGTTCCATTTATATCACAACCAATGAATTAAACAATATGTTTAATCAGAATATTGAATAGTAGTGTAGGAACAATACGCCCGCATGTGCCTTTGACAAATGCCCTCGAAGTTAAACACTATTGAGTAGAGCAAGTAAATAAAAATTAACATTTCAATAATATGAGCTGGTTAAGTGGAAAATTTGGCGACAGACGGTTAAACTAATGCGATTACGCACGATTGTTATGGGTTCGATCCTTATTCTGGTTCATTTCGTTTATCCACTCTCTGCCGAATATTTCTTTTTCTTGTCCGACAACGATACATGTCCGACAATGATCCTACTTTTTCATCCTAGCAATTTCACTATTACTTTATTTATCTCTTTTCCCATTCTTTCATCACTCACCCTTATGAGTCTGAGCCACCTGCGCCCGTCCTCCTTTACGTTCATTATTATAAAATATCCACAAACAAAGAAAATATATTTTTGAGTTCATAGTAGTCTTTATGTAAAAAAAAAAAGAATTTGCCAATATACCTAATCATATTAATAATGACTAAATTAAATTAATTAATTTATTAATTGCTGCAGAACGAAAAATTGGGAAGTAAGTAATATTATTTTCATCTATATTTGTGTTTTCCTTGTGCTGAGTGTCAAGTTTCTTTCTGTTTTTAAAATTAACATTTATTATTTAAAAATCGTCAATCGTATTGTTCCGAGGTTCCATTGTCAATGTTACCCGAACAATCAAAGTTACCCAGATTGTCTGTAATAAATTAATTAAACAAATATATAAGTATCGTGGTGGTACGTGGCACAACACACAGGTGTGACCGATTGCCATTCGGGGGAGTGGAATGTTTATTTCCTAGCTCTGGTAAGGAGGAAAAGCGCGACGTTGTCTAGAAAATCCTCGAACACTCAGCTGAAAGCAGTGCACGGAAGTGTCTTAATGGTAACGAAGTATCCTAACACTAGTTTCCCATGTTCCCTCTGCCTACCCTGTTATGTGCGGGAGACAGCGTTAAACTACTAAAACTTTCACAGATAAAAACTGGTAATACCAGCAAGACCACCAGTGCCTCAAAATAAAAAAAAAAACCTTCCTAGTTCAGGTGAAAGACGATTCGGAAGTACAAAGTACAAGTAGTGAAGCAAAGTTGAATACCAACTGTAATTACAAACATCTTAATATAATGAATGGTTGAGATTAATTCCAAGACATCCTCAATTTATGGTCAACACTGACATGGCTGTAGTGAGGGGACAAGATGTCATTGTAGGATAATTTAAGTAATAAATCTTAACGCCAACGTGAAGCAGTTGAGATATGACTTATTAATAGTGATGGCAGTAGATCTAAGCATTAATTTGTTCAAATATTTTATCTATGTACATAAGGTACTACAAAATGCATTTTAACATTAGGTTCTATGCCTACCCTGCTGTCTGAGGGGGACGTACAAAACTGAAAATATATAATCATTTTTTTTTATTCTTGCTATGTGCGGAATTCACCGTGTTTAACACTAGGAGAGACACTTCGCTCCCATTAAGAAACTTCCGTTCCCAATTTTTCGCTGAATTACGGAGGCATTACGTGTGAAATGACAAAACTCAACGCCGCGTTTGCCTCTTTATCAGAGCGAGTGAATGAAAACATTAAATATTACATTCCCCGAATAAGGATCGAACCCATAACCGTCGTGATAACAGACACCCGCTTCTGCCTTAGGCCACGAAGATCTCCAATACCATTCTTATAATACTTACTTAAGTCACATTATCAAAAAAAATATGTGTAAAGTTTTCTCAATTCACAAGCCCGCCACAATCACAATACTAACAAAATTAACCAAAACCATTTTGTATAATGTAAATTTTTGTTTTGCTCTCAAATTTCTTTTCATGCCGTCTACAACTTTTAATTGCTGTCTTGATATTAAGTTGCTTTGGGCTTCGTCGTTTTGTTTCGTGCATTACAAAAGTTTAAGCAGATCTTATTCATTTTTTAATGCTATTCTTATGTTGTTTTTGATGGTAAAATTACCTTACAGCCATTTTGAATATAGTTGCTACGTTTTTTTAAAGGAGTTATTTAATATTTTTAATATAATATTTTTACAATAATTATAAGGGAAACGTTAACATTACTTAGTCTGTGTAGCAATAGATATATGCATCTAGGTTTTTATACGCACAGTGCCAGTAAGCTAAAATATCATGTAGAATTTTTTTTTCAACACTGTAAATTGCAAATAAATTTGAGAAAAATAAATGTTTTTTATAAATTTTCTCGTTTTACCATGTATACCTTCCCCGAATATGTGTGTTGAGGAACTTCCAAATTGTTGAATAAGAAATGAAAATAATTTATTCAGTCCAGTGGAAATAGAAGCCAATAACATCACACTAATATATAGACCTTGATGATGTAGTAGTGGCCTTCGCTGTGGGTTCGATACCCACTCGGTGGAATTAAATATTCAATATTTTCATTACTTCACTCTCGTAACGAGACAAAGCGCGGCGTTGAGTTCCGCTGCTCAAATTCAAGAATTCAGCATTTGGCACTTGGTTCTTAGGTTATCTCTGTCTACACTGTGGGATACAGCGTAATCTTAAGAAAAACAGATGCTGTTCCAATGGGCCACTAAGGCGTATATAATACAAAAAAATAAAGAAACATATTGATCTTGATAGAATGTCCACTGTAAGAATTCGAAAATGATATTCTCGATATCTAACTTTTTGTGCATTCTCGCCAAGACTTAAACTTTTAACCCGACTTAAGCACGTGATACCTTGATCTTTGCGAGTCAATTGAGTCCTTGTTGTACACGTTTTACCTCGTTGTCGGCCTACTTTTGCTTTGCTTTTTAACGTTTTATGAAAAAAATGAGTATTATAAGTTTACTGCTAATTTTTTATTGTGTAAATCAGATCTAATAGTATGTCTATACCATAGTTACTGTCTTACAAGACCATCGTGGAAATTTCTTTTTTTTTTCAGTCTCACGCTGTATCTCACATATAGCAGGATAGGTAGATGGAACCTAGTGTCGAGACACTCCGTTCCCCACTTTCAGGTGGTTTTGCTTTTTTTGAGGCATTGCTTGTTGAACGCCAAAATGCCTTTAAAATAAATATTTAAATATAGTCATGTACACGAGCGGCTTAATTGGGCGGGAAACAGGAAACGGTATGTCTAAATACTTTTACTCTAGTTAGTATAGCAGAAAAATCACTTATTCGTTTCATAGTATATGTTCATGGTTGACATAAATATATTATATTTCATATAGATCCTTTTAAGAGAATAACGTACAGATTTTCTTAGCTTGGACTCGATCCATCATTCCGCAGCTACGTCTAAAAGGCCATGTCAACGGAACCCTAGCGAAATGTGAATAGATATTGCTCGAAAGCATTCGAGTAAAGTTCTTTTGTTTCCCCGCTTGGAAGTAGTTTACATTCTTCCAAATTGTTGAATAGTGGAACTATTTTCGGTGGGTATGAACGATTTTAGAAATTTAAGGCGCTTTTGGAGACTGGAACTGCTGTGTTGGATTACATAATGGATGAGCACCCACAATTTCTCGATATTTTTCTAAAATTATATAAAATTAAATTAGCTTTACGCACACAGCATGGTAGGCATGGAGGAATCCTAGTGTAAAGATACTTCTTTTCCCATTTTCCGAGGACTTCCAACACCAGAGGAAAGAGATGAAAATATAAATTAAAATAAATATTTCATTTCTTCAAGTGGGGATCGAAGCAACAACCAGTCGCGTTTACAGTCACAAAATGCCACGACTAGCCTCAAAATTATATGAATGAGAAAATTATATGAGTTACTTAAGTAACTATATAAAAATATGTACGAGTATGTAAACATGTGTAAATATTATTGTAATAAATATGAAAATTAAGACAAATGACGACGACAAAAGTAGTAGTAACAAAAATAGTTTCAAAATATATTTTAGTAGGTAGTTGAAATACGCAGTCATATTCATTAATCAATTACATTTAACGACAGAATGATTTTAATACCTTGCAACTGATTTCATTCCAATCACACATCCATTCCCTTATCACTTGATGCAATTTTATCAGCATCATTTATTTGGCCAAAATTCACGTTAATAACAGACAGTACATTAATATAATAGGTACCATTACGACGTTTCATATAATATTTAACAATATAACCACTGTCTTCTAAAGCTTGAAGGTGAATGGCGAAATTGCCTTAATTTTGTATCGTGGGCTCAAAGACTGCGTGAAACAATGAACATGACTTAGCAATGCGAACAATAGAATAGAATACAATTTTACATTTTATCTCCGACTTGATAAGTGATATGTAGTGCATAATATATTACAATTTCTTTTTAAATGACGCTCGTATAACACTAGTCTTTCCCAAGGTCTTTTAAAAAGAAAAAATATTTTTTTAGATGGATTTTTGTAGCTGAATTGTATGTGAGGAAGTTTTGTTGATAACGACAAATTGTCATATATCACCGGTTCAATTATTAATTTAATTAGAATTATTCTGAGGACTTTTCTTGCAATGATTTAATCAAAAAAATAGTTCTTTAAGCAACGTCTAAATAAATCAGAAGATGGGTGTGCAGATGAATCCTTTGCTCTGATGACATCTGTATGGACTAAATTTAGATGTTACTGTTGATATAGCATTCTGTCGTTACGACGAGTCATAAACTTGCATAAATAATCGTTAGGTCACCGGTCTTATTACCGAGCCTCAGTTGTTTCTTATAAATAATGCACGGGTGCAGCTAGCACTACTGAAAATATTAAAAGAAACGAATTATAAAAAAAAAAGAAAGTTATGAAAACAATAAGTTAAAAACAATATAGTACTCGTAGATCCAATATTTAAATAATTGGGAACCTAGTGCTGAACACTAGCCACCAAGCACCAGCCACTAGAACCCAAGGTTGTCTTTCATTTATAGACTTTTTTTAAAAGTACATACCATAAAAATATGTTATTATAATATAATTCTTGCCATATAAACAAATCAACAAAGGCAACTGATAAAATAAATACTTCTGTACTAATATAATTAATTTATATTAGAACGCGCTAATCTCATGAACTACTTGACTTATTACTGGTAATTTTATCGAGGACGGTTATAGGCTGTATCGGCGACTTTTACCATTACGACGTTATCTAATAATCGGTGTTATCTTGAGACACTTAAGGTGTGTCATACAAAAACCCTTATTTATTTCCATCAGATCATGCGGGCGAAGCCACAAGAAAAAGCTAGCAACTAATACATGTTATTTCTCGTTTTAAATGATGTAATTTGCAAAACCTTAGATAGGATAAACGAGGAATATTACTGACTTATACATAATCCCGTATTCCGCAACCGTTGTTATATTGCCTATACGTGATATATGGTGGATTTCCTCGTAGCTTGTTTAAGTTGAGAAAATTATGATATATCGAAACGGAAATCGAACGTATTACTTTTGGTTTGGTTAGTTACAATCATTATACAATAGAGAGCTCTATGCATTTTATAAGCCAAATTGTATATTATTGAAACAAAAAAGATTATATAACAAATAGAATTATTATGTCAAAAAATATAGGGAGGGCCTAGGATAGCGTCTTATTATGTGTACTGGTTCAATGCCCAGAAAATGCAGCAATCAGTTTCGACACTAAACACACACATCTCATATATAGACAATAAGTGGAGAAAGGGGTATATTAACATTACCTATCCTGTTACGTGGGTAAACGCGTGCTGCAAATATACCAAAGTATTATTGTTTTTGTTTAGCACCACGCTGTAGGCAGAATGTACTCGGGAAACTAGTATAGTGTAAAACACTCCGTTTCCATTAAGACACTTCCGTTCTCAAATTTCCGCCGAATTCTGAAGGCATTGTGGGTTGACTCTTTACCAGCGCGAGGAAATATAATAATTCATTTCCCCGAATAGACATCAAACCCACCACTTGTGACACGACGGGCCTCAAAAAACTAATTATTAACGAAAATATACACAACCCTTCACTGTCACAATTAACACACTCAATAAACTCGAATTAATTTTAACGGCATTTACCAGCAGCTACCACTAATCGTCATCACATTAACTCCAAAGGTAATTTTGGGCAATATGTTAAACTGTCCCGCCTCTAACATGCCTTAGAGACGTATTCGACTCAAGGGGATCGTAGGTCGCGTAGCAAATACACTGTACACGGACTGTCTACAGTAGTTTATATAAGTGTGTTCACCTTTTGGTTCACGTGGGACTGGTAATGTACGTGTTTTCTTGTATTAGACATAAGTTAATAGAGAAGGTAGCGATAGAAATTATATAAATTATGTACATATTTGATGTATTATTTTTACTTATGTCTAATAATAAAATGTTTGATAATATTTTCTGTCTGTAAGGCTAGTCGTGTAAAGAAGAAAATAATACATATATGCTACACGATGATAATGCTATAACTTTTTTGATTTCAGGTTTAAATGAAAAAAGATCTAAAAAAATATTTTTTGTTTTTTCTTTCATATATTTATGCGTATTTTGAAATTTGCCAGTAAAAAAATATGAAAAGTTTTAAATTTTTGCTTACTTCGTGTAACATTTGCACGGCGTGAGGCTGTGCAGCTATCGTTCTGGACCAGGATTACGCCTTCAACACACTATACACATATACCTTTTCTCACTTTCATCAAATATCTTAGTTTTTCCACTATCTTTATTTTTATATTACTTATAAATTTTGTAATAAATAATATTATTAATGTTATTTTCACGCTTTATATTCCAGTGTCAAGGCATTCTTTTCTCTACTTTTCCTCTGAATTCAAGATATTTTTTATCTACCATATTAAGTTCGCTAAATGTAGAAATCACAATTAGATTGTATTATTTTTAACTTCACACTCTATCCCCATACATAGCGTAGGTAGAGGGAACCTGAGTTCGTACTCGTAGTGTTGCGACACTTCCTAGAACCATCGCGTTTACAGTTACACCTTTGTGCCACACCACGCCAACGGTGAACGGTGATTAACAAGAAGGCGTGAAGAAAAGTAAGATTGAATTAATAAAAAAAACAACTTCACGCTTTTTCCCGCATAGCAGGATAGGCAGAACTCAACACCACGCTTTGTCTACCAGAGCAGGGAAATGAAAAGAAATTATGTACGTCATTCCCCCCGAGTAGAAATATACATATCATTTGCTAATTATATTTACATTTGTTTACGTTTTTGAGCCTCCAATAAAGCTTACTGAAGCGAATCTCTTAAAATAAAGGCACTCTCACGTGAAGTGCCCTTGGTGTTCATCTTTGATAAATTAAGCATTTATTGAAAGTCGATATTATTATTGTAATTTTTTTTAAAAGATTGATTTCTTAAACAGTGTCGAATACGAAATGTTATAATCGATGATATGTTATCAGTGTTTATCTTAAAAATGATGCATTATCATAAAGCTTCATTTACTTTGAAACAACATTACTGCAAAACATATTTTTTTGTAAATTTAATGTAAATGTAAAATCAATCATTTAATAACTTATTAGTTTATCAAATGAAAGTTCAGCTTCATATTTCATTTGCAATTACAGTAGTTGGAAGCTATATACAATGTGAACGAGGATACTATTGTTTAATACCTCCATAGAACAATAAATACATAGCAGCAATGCTTTTGCTGATTATTTTATTTTAATGATTGAAATTGATGTAAACAAAACAGGTATTGAGGGTACTAAAGCAAGATTGAATGTTCTATTTACATTCTAACAGGAAGAATTTAAAATGTATGAGAAATGAATAATTTATGGGTATAGATTCAAATTATAAAGATCAATTAAGGCCAATAAAGATGTTATATTTGTTGATACATTAGTATGCTGACTAAGTAAGGTCCGTAAATAGAAGGAAAGTATAGGTAAAGATTTACCTCATAGAAGAAGAAACTATTTAATATTTTCAATTTTCTAGCTCTGGCAACAAGGCAAAGCGCTGTGTTGAGCTCCGCCACTCAACAAGCAATGTCTCAAGAATTACGTACTTGCATATGATTATAATTTATGCATAGATATGAGACTTATACAATCCAGAAACGGTATTATAAGTAGCAATTTTGACAATTTTTTATTTTATTATTATATCAACTTAAAGTAGCAGGGTAGGCAGATGGATGGAACCTATCGTTAAGATCCTCTGTTCCCCATATTCTGCTGATTTTTCGAAGCATTGTGTGTTGTGTGGCGGCACTGAAAGCCGCGCTTTTGCCTTGGTACTAGGGCAAAGAAATGAAAACATTAAAATGTTTAATGTCCTCGACTGGAAATCTAACCCACAATCTGTCTCGTTTACAGTCACATGCTTGTGCCCCATAACTGGCGTCTTAATATAATATTTTTATAAGTACGTGTATTTGATATGTACAGAATTAATTAAACAATATATTTTGTTGTAGTATATTATTATGGACAATATATTATTATGGACCACTCCTTTTGAAACTGGATGCTATTAAGGAGTCTTTTGATTCAAAGAAATTCGATTCTGACTCAATTTTCTTAAAAAATTCCAGATTTTTCAAACAAATAATGAATTTCATTCTTTCATTAAATTCGAGGTGTGACAGTACATTGTAAAGTAGTGCCATCATAGCGTAGTGGAATTGCCATTTACGAGTACAAATTTCACACGGGCGAATGCTTCAATTTTAATTATTTACTTTTTTCAATCTTAAGATCACCAGCTAAACGCCAAAAAATAACGGTGTTCAGTTCTGTAATTTAACATGCAATGTTTGGAGATTGAGTATAAATGTAGAATATCTTTTCAGCAGGATAGGTAAGTACATACATATAGCAATATGCGGAGAGAAAAAAAAATAGTAAAGGATCAAATAATACAATACAATATTTCATGAAATTTTCAGCATCACGCTGTATCCCGCACACTGCAGGGTAGGCAGAGGGAACCTATAGCTAAGACACTCCGTTCCCCACTTTCTGCCAAATTCTGGAGGCATTGCGTGTTGAGTGGCAGAACTCAACGCTGCGCTTTGCCTCGACACCAGAGCGAAGAAATGGAAATATACATTTAAGTAAATATTTCATCTCCTCGAGTGGGGATCGAACCCACAACCAGTCGGTTTTACAGTCACTCTTCGTGCCGCTGCGCCACGACTGGCCTAATGAAATTTTGCTACAATATTATCATAAGCTACCTCTACATAAGCTATATATTTGTATATTGTATTACAAAAATCATGTATTACCATGAATTCGTAAATAATATGGATATATTGTATTACTCGATGTCAGTAAATCGTATTTAACTGCGATGTTTTCCGGCAACCTGTACTATCATTTTATATTACCATGTTTCGGACTATCGGAAGTAATGATTAAAAATGATAACACATATCATGTAGCATTATGTAATATAGTGTTGGTAATAATTTCGTAGCAATAGAGGTGAACTGGGACGCGTTTAATTGTTACCACATACTGTCATGGTCGTGGGTTCGATTACGAAACTATCTTTAAATTTTGGCTAGAATTAAGAGAATGAAAATATTTATTTTTCCCATTTTGGTATGAAAAATCACGACGTTGAATTTTAATATAGAATTTGCGTAGAAAGTGGAGAATGTGGTGGTGTAGCGACACTAAGACAATATCAAAATACAAGTGCAATATATCTTAAATGCTATAGGTATGTATAATAGTGAATTATAAAGTATCATTAATCACTACAAGGAAAACAAAGGAACTGACAAATATACATACACATAAACGCGCTTAAAACATAATCTTTTTTAAGGGTAAAGACATAACGCTGTACTCGGGTTTCGCCGTAGACGGGCAAAAAAAACTTTAATTAAGCTTTAAAGTTTTGGTGAATGTATCCAGAATCTTTGATTATTATTTGAAAACCAGAATCGTTGGTTATTAGTTGTATTTATACATATAGATACGTAAATTAAGGAATAATTTTCGATGAAAAACAAAATGGAAGTTGTTGGGTCTGTTCGTAACTAATTGTTGAATGCTTATGTTTGGCTTTTGTTTACAATATGAATAGAAGATATTACAAAACATTTGGTACATTTTAGAATCGTACTTACCTTACTTACACTTTTCACCAGAAAATAAGTCTATATTACTTAAACTTACTGTGTTTATATTTATTTTTAATTGTTACCTATATTCCGCAACATATTATAATGCAACCAGGCCAGTCGTGGCGCAGCGGCACAAAGTGTGACTGTTAAACCGGCTTGTTGTGAGTTCGATCCCCACTCGAGGAGATGAAATATTTACTTAAATTTATATTTCCATTTCTTCGCTCTGATGTCGAGGCTAAGCGCGGCGTTGAAGTCTGCCACTCAACACGCAATACCTCCAGAATTCGGCAGAATGTGGGGAACTCCGTTCCCCACTTTCACAAACTTAACACTAGGTTCCCTCTGCCTACCCTGCTGTGTGGCAGTGTAAAATAAAAAAAATCAAGCTGTTTTTTTTATTTTTTATAATGCAAAATTATTGTACATTATACACATAAAAAATATTTATGATTATTTTATAAGCATCAAGTGTAAATGTAAGTTTTTTACTTTTTTCTTTAAATTATCAAAACAAAATCATACATTATATAAAAAAATCATATAAAAGACATCTAATATTCATATCTATTTGAATCTGAAATATCTTTGGGACTGTGTGCACCATTCAAGAGTGCAAAATAAAAAATCACAATAACGTTTTATACATAAACTATCATTTACGTATATACAAAAATAATAACCAAATATAGCTGAAACAATCTCCTTAAATCCAATATTAATATTTAATTATACAAATCCAATATAAAATTTATAATAAAGCAAATCTCGGAATACGTTGCAGCTTAAGATTGAGACAGCAACGTGTTGATCCCATCGGAGCACGCTCTGCCGCCTTACGCTTTGGTACAGTAAATATCTATAGCAATTAGCTGTTAACTTGACATTCATTTATTTAATATATCGAAAAGATTGTATTCCATTAATTTGTAGAATTGTTTTGTAAATTATATGGGAATGTATGGATTTCTTTATTTATTTATATAAAGTAAATATATCATTACGCTGTATCCTGGATATAACATGTTAGGCAGAGGGAACGTAATATTAAGACATTCCGTTCCCTACTTCCATCCCAATTTTCAAGACATTGCATGTTGAGTGAAGAAACTAAACGTCGCATTTTATCTTGTGTGTTTACGCTTAATTTTAAAATAAAACTATTCCATACTTTCCTTTCTTCCATGTTTTAGTAATGATACAATCATTGTCAAAATAATATGTTACGGTAACACATTTTTTGCACTTATTTTTTATTATTATAAAACTTATATGAATATCAAAATATGTATTAAAGTAGAAATCGTAATAACATATACTTCATATTAAATCAAACAAAAATCTCAATTACAACAGATAATCCATACAAAAACAACAATTTCAATACATTCAACAACAAAATCACCAATTCTCATCCAAAAAACACACAATTCAATCCATCAAAAACTCATTAAATACCATATATTGAGAGACAATAGTATAAAAAGCAATAATTTTACCTTCCAAGCGGTCAGACGAGAGCCTTATCGTCTACTCGTGTATAACAACAAACTGTAACGCGGTCGATACGCCGGCGGCGTGCGTCGGGGGCGGCGTCGCAACAGAAACTGCTAGGGCGGGCGGGGACCAAAACTAAGTGTTTACTGTACAAATACTAGTGACAATGTGTGTATTGTGGGCTTATTATTAATATTAATCTTATAATCGATTTTTAGAAATAAATAAATTAGCTTCACGCTGTATCCCGCACACAGCAGGGTAGGCAGAGGGAACCTAGTGTTAAGATACTCCGTTCTCCACTTTCTGCCGAATTCTGGAGGCATTGCTTGTTGAGTGGCAGAATTCAACGCCGCGCTTAACCTCGACACCAGAGCGAAGAAATGGAAATATAAATTTAAGTAAATATTTCATCTCCTCGAGTGGGGATCGAACCCACAACCAGTCGGTTTTGCAGTCACACCTCGTGCCGCTGCGCCACGACCGGCCTCCAATCGATTTTTAGAAAATATATTTAAGTCGTTTTTGCGTTTTGGATGGTAGAGAAATTTGGTTACTTTATGGCTATTTCAGAAAAAATATATCATTGTATTTACTTTGACAAATAATAAAACGAGAAGATGATGCCGTTTCATAACGTAAATCTGACAGTAATCTGATCAGTTAATCTGACAGTAAATACGAGGATTGTGTGTTCCACTCCCCCTGAGTGGGCCTTTTTTATTTTCTAGCTCTGCTAAGAAGACAAAGAACGGCTTTGAGTTCACCTTTTAACACTCAATATCTATATAATACTATGACCGCTCTGGCTACTAAGACTGGCTTGTGAAGCTAAAAACATAAAAATAAAACGTGCGATATTTAAAAATATGTAGATAAGTCAAATGTCAACGTACTCTAGACTTTAGGTTTCCAATTTGGTATGTTTTTTTTTAAATATAACGTGTTTTTACGAACATTCCGAAATTAACATGAAACATCGCGATAGGTGAAGAGATACGTTATTGATAACTGAGTTATCTCTTTATTGAACGTTTATACATACATATTGGAATGTGCGTCAAATCAATTCATTTGGATACATTCTTAGCTGTATAGAAAACAAAACACATTTTCCTGCTCTGGTAGATGAAGTGAGGCGTTGAGTTCTGCCACTCAACAAATAATGTCTCGAAAATTAGTCGGAAAGTAAAGAACGGAATGTGTTCTCTAACTCTAGGTTATTTCTGTCTACCCTCCTATGATGTAAAATGTGTAAATCTACTGTGTCATTAACAGAAAACGAAGCAAGCAAGACGCAAATCTATTAGGTTTTATGAAATGAAATATATATTTTTATACTTATACTATGAATATAATGTACAAGTATGTAAATAAACACCTGTACAATAAATGCATAGGTATATATATCTACATTTTCATATATGGGTAACAATTTGCTGTATATAAATTCATTAAAAAATCAGACAAGCGCGGGTCGGGCGCGCCCACCAAGGGTTCTTTATAAAAACTGATGATCTAGGAAATCAATATATCTATGTCTAAACATCTTTAACAACAAAAATATCAGAAATAGGAATTGCAAACAACACTTACAAGCACTATTAGATAAGGTACGCATTTACATCGATGAGAGTACGCGGAAGTCGCGAAAAAACTTTAGTGGACCTTCATGAGTGTTACAAGTGACACGCCACCATACGTTCTGAGCATTATGTCCAGTTTTCTATGGTTTCAATGTTAATTATACTATATGCTGGTTCAACAAGCGTTTAAGAATTTCGACATAGCTTGATGGAAACAAATGGCTTAGTGGGTCATTGAAATGTGACTAAAATTCTTATTATCTGCGTATCATTAATAATAGAAAGAGAAATTTGCTTAATTATTTCTAACATTTAAAGTATGTTATGTTATATGATTAAAAAGTGAGTAGTTTAGTTAAGGGTACGTAAAAATTAAAATGATTATCAAAATACATTTCAGATTTATTGTACACAAAATTATACTTGAGGCCTTTTATTGAATTTTAATTATATTTGAGGCCGGTCGTGGCGCAGCGGCACGAGGTGTGACTGCAAAATCGACTGGTTCTGGGTTCGATTCCCACTCGAAGAGATGAAATATTTACTTAAATTTATATTTCCATTTCTTCGCTCTGGTGTCGAGGTTAAGCGCGGCGTTGAGTTCTGCCCCTCAACACGCAATGCCTATAGAATTTGGCAGAAAGTGGGGAACGGAGTGTCTTAACACTAGGTTCCCTCTGCCTACCCTGCTGTGTGCGGGATACAGCGTGAAGCTAATTTTTTTTTTTTTTTAAATTATACTTGTTCAATATTTAATTTCATCAAACAAGAGTATAACTCCTTCCGAAAATAGCAAATATCTCTAGGCATTGTTCGGATAATTGAATTTGGAATGGCCTAATTGCTTCCATTTCCATAGTAAATCGTAATAACTGCTGATTGAGAAGATTAATAAACGTAAATGGATAAAACACAGCTTATTGCTCATTTATTTGTATTCGATAGAGATCTTCTTTTGTAATTATATTATATTTCCTATATACTTAGGGCTAAAATTTAACAATTATATAAATTTTATATTTAAAATTATATTAATTAATTTCATTCGTCACCAAGGATAAAATCTTTTTAAAATGTAGCTTTAACTACTTGTCGCTCCCACTTCAGTTAGGATGAACTTTATTAGTGTTTGAACTGCATTTGAGGCCGGTGCAATGGTAAAGAGGTCGAATGCAAGCGCGACGGTTATAGACTCGATTTTCACTTGGGGTAATGAAACATATCATGTAAACACTCCGGTAACAAGATAAAGCGATATTTATTCTGCCTATTTTTAAGTGCGCCATGAAGCTGAAAAATTTAAAAATCACTTCAATGTTATAAACTTATAAAAATTCCGTTCTTAACATTTCTGTGGGAAATTTGGATTATTTTCTAAGGTCATTTACACACTATGGGCCTTCTTTGTAAATTTGTGTTACTTGTGGCTATGCGTTGTCTGTCAACCTCTTATTGGATAACGAAAAAATTGTATATGTAAAGATTTTTTATTTTTAATGTTAGTTAATTAATATTGGTGTATTTCTTAAATATTAAAAGTATTAATTTTAGCGAGAAATTCGTGTTGCTCTATATTATAAATCTATACTTTAAAGCTCACTATTAGAAGTATGTTAACGTTTAATCAGCTTCACGCTGTATCCCGCATATAGCAGGGTAGGCAGAGGGAATACAGTTTTAAGACACTCCGTTGACTACTTTCTAACATATATTTTTTTAAAACATTGTGTGTTGAGTTGCGTAAATCAACACTGGGCTTTTGCCTTGGTGCCAGTGCCAGAAGGTGCACTTGATTGTGTCAGAGCGAAGAAATGAAAATATAGAAGCATATTCATAATAAATATATTGCTTATTAAATGAGTATAAAGTGGTAAAGTTCACAATCTCGTGATATGAGCTTTCCCAACTTACGTCGTATAGTAAGTAGCAAGTGTTGTGCGCTTCGAGCTTTACACGATATCGCATCACGAAAGTTAAATGCTGAGCGTAAAGTTTTATGTAGTCAATTTTTGAATAAACCCTTTAAGTAAGAAGGATACTTTATAAAATTTAAGGATTAAGTACAATCAGCCAGTATAGCGAGTCGTGGCGCCGGGGCACAAGCGTGTGACTGCAAATATAAGCTGTGGTATCGATTCCTACTAGAAGAAATAAAATATTTAATATTTTCACTTCCTCGTTCTGATGACGAGGCAAAAAGCGGCGTTGAGTTCTGCAAATCCACACGCAATGCCTTCAGAATTCGGAGAAAAGTGGGGAACAGAAGTGTTTAAAGGGAATGAAGGTCCCGCATAAAACAAAGTAGGCACATCCATGTGCCATATAGCATAAAGCTAAAAACATTAAAAGTGATTATGCTATATAAAAATTATATCTTCTTCGTAAATAAGGTTTTAACAGACATTACACCGGTACCAAAATATATTAGTACTAACTACTACTTACTATATGGTACTAGTAACAGTTTGATACAAATTAAAATCTACCAATTCTCAGTGCGGCTATAAAACTTAACTCAACTTCACGCTTTATCCCTAGTGGGGCAGTCAGAGAGAACGGAGCGCTAAACGCTACGGTCTCAGCATACCTCTTTCGTCTCGTCCACTGTCATCAACCTCTTCATACATGCCATCGAGGGTATCCTCATGCTTTTTATGTGACCGTCCGTCCTAGTATATTTGGTACTTATTTCTCCGTGTTTTCGAAGGTCAACCAAGGTCTCATCATAAATCTTTTTTGCTATTCTTTCATCACTCATTGCTTCGACGTGCCCACACCAGCTGAGCACGTTCTTCTTCACTATCACCGTGACATTCTCGCTAGTACCTGTCATTCTGTTCGCATACGATACGATATAATTATGTACCTACATTGACAAAATGAAATTATAAGAATAATGCTATAACATTAATATCCTCGTTTCTATTTTAGTATTGTATTACATTACATTATTAATCGTAAAGCTTTAGAGTTATAAGCGTTTTAGTGTAATTAGTTTTTGCCTACGCATTTATTTATATCGCTTTAAAACGTTAAAGTTTGTACTGAAAGCTAGTGTGAGTATTAAAAGAGATTCCCGTGTTGTCCCGTTCCCCTAGGAAATCCGCGTAATACTGTCTTAATGCTCCTCCACATTCCCCAAGGAACCTATATACAAAATTACAGCGTTGTACGCCACGCAGTTTTAGCTATTTGTTGTTTGTTAGTCACTCAGTAGGTAACGGATAATAGGATACTTACTCTGTTCCCCATTTAGACATTTCCGGTTTGCAGTTTTTACTAAATTCCCGAGGCATAGAGTGTTGAGGGGCGGAACTCTATGCAGCATTTCCTCACGTTTACAGACCGAGGAAATGAAAATATTGAATATATCAATGAACCGAGTTGGAACGAACCTATAACCGTCGCATTTATAGTCGATTCTAAAAATAATCGGAAACCAAAAGAAAATACACAAAGGTAGTAATTTGAAGCTTTAAACTAAGGTTCCATCAGCAAACCAAATTCGCGATGCATTCACTTTTACAATTCAATACTATTCTTTCTAAGAATGGGTCCCATTTCGATGGGCCTTGATAACATCACGGCACGCGATACGGCTATGAAAATTGACGAATATCTACAATTACACAATCTTCTACCGTTTATTGTTTGGGACGGTAATTGAAATTTAAATAAAATAAATATATCTATACTATAAACATAAGTTCATTATAATGTGGCTTATATATAAATAAATATATAGATGTACCTCGCATAGTAGAATAGAAGAAAGAGAAGAAGAAGACAGATGGAACAGAGTGTTGGACTTTCCACCCATTTTTTGAGAAATTGTGTGTTAAGTAGCAACACTCAACGTCGCGCTTTGGTTTGGTAACCGAGCAAAGAAATGCAAATTATAAATTTCCTCTCGTGAAAATCGAATTCACAACCACATGTATACAGCAAATTGAGACGTTGTTCCACTACGCTAGGATGTACATAAAACATTACTTAAAAGTTACTCGAACAACTAAGTCTTAGGCCTTCAATATTTCACTATTTTACTAATAAGAAAGTTGCGATCCTAATCATTGGTTGCAAAGTTTCAAGACAGGTAAGCAAAACTTGGAGCCAGCAGCTTCGTGATATTAATTTCTTAGAGATATTTAAGCACTGCTAAGTCTTCCTTCTGGAATTACCTACCTCTGATACTGGCTTGAACAACTTTCATTTCATCTTATGATCCTGATATTTTATATAGTTTTCTATTTTAACATATTTTAAGTATTACTACTCTACATTTAAGAAAAAAAATATTATTTCAAAACGTATATAAACTTATGGCTTAGCGGTTAGACGGGCTGGGCGATTTCCAAGAGGCGCGAGTTCAAAAAGCCTATGTTAAAATTTTTATACGTTATCTAAATTAAGTAGTTATCTATTTATAATAGTTTTTTTTGTCGGAAAATTTGTTTGTTAATTTAAGCGATTTAATAGCGAATATATTTATTTTTCTACTTAATTGAATAATATCCCTACCAATAATTATTATTTCAATTTTATTATAATTAAATTTGCTTCTAACTTTCATTTATCGTAGTGCACTGGGACCTACCTATTTGTAATGGTTATAGGTTCGATCCAAATTTGGGGGAATAAATTATTTTATTTTCTGTTTTAGGAAGAAAAGGTGAGCAATGACTTGAATTCAGGTGGAAAGAGGAGAACGGAGTTTCTTAGCACAAGGTATTGTAACGATCCATACCAGAACTAATTGTGTTGGTAAATAATATAATTAATAAAAAAAAAAAAAAACATTTATAAAAAAAAATATTATAAATATAATTTATAATATTATTTAATTATAGCTTAAGATAAATACAATCTTATAAATAATAGTTTAGTTCAGTTATTTAATTACGCGTTCCATTCACAAGTAATATTGAAGTGACGTAATATACCGTAGGTAAAATACTCAGATATAAAATATATTTATTAAAAATAATTTAATAATTATAATGAAACGTTATGTATTATAATTTAAAATAAATAATAACATAATTAATATTTTAATTATTGTAAAATATCATGTTGGCTGAATAAGCTACTGTCCACGTCAAAGTCAAGGAAAGAGAAAAGAAAGGTAAAAAGAAAGAGAAGGGAGATGGCGGACGCGTCTGAGGAAGGATGCATGTTTTAAATGTTTACGAGAAGTTTTAATTTATAATTAACATATATCTAGTTATATTTAATGTATATAAAAGCATGTGAGATTGTGTTTTCAATTGTGATATAAGTATTTGAGGTTGCTAAGATAAGTTACAAGTGCTTTCACTATTTACGATTGTTTGTATTGAAATACTTCGTCGGTAAGTTTTTAATAGATTATTATTAAAATAAAGAAGAGTGATATTAATGCCGTCAATATCCAGAGATAAATATTATTTATATAGTAAATGGAAATAAATACATGAAGATGTTTTTATGAGGTATATAAAATTACAATTATGTTAATGTACGCAGAATGCCTGCCGCCATCTTCGTTAGACGCGTGTATGGGAATTGTGAAATGAAAGTTAAATAGGTTTGGTGAATTATAATAACTTATAAATGTAATTTCTATATATATTAATAAATATTTAACATGTTACTATAAAAGGAAATATACATATAATAGTATAATTTATAATATGAAATAAAACTATTATATCAAAATATATATTTACAATTTATAAATATTATATAAATATCAGTCTGTTTAATGTCCTACAATAAAAGTAATCTTTCAATATGTTTTATATATTACTTTAATTAAATATACTAGACATTAGACATTAACCAAATATTAATTATTTACGATTTATACGACTGTTAGAGTTCATTGACCCTTGTTTTAGTATATATTATATAAATATCATATAAATATGAGTCTGTTTAATGTCCTACGATAAAGTAATCTTTCAATATGTTTTATATATTACTTTAATTAAATATACTAGACATTAGACATTAACCAAATATTAATTATTTACGATTTATACGACTGTTAGAGTTCATTGACCCTTGTTTTAGTATATATTATATAAATATCATATAAATATGAGTCTGTTTAATGTCCTACGATAAAGTAATCTTTCAATATGTTTTATATATTACTTTAATTAAATATACTAGACATTAGACATTAACCAAATATTAATTATTTACGATTTATACGACTGTTAGAGTTCATTGACCCTTGTTTTAGTATATATTATATAAATATCATATAAATATGAGTCTGTTTAATGTCCTACGATAAAGTAATCTTTCAATATGTTTTATATATTACTTTAATTAAATATACTAGACATTAGACATTAACCAAATATTAATTATTTACGACTTATACGACTGTTAGAGTTCATTGACCCTTGTTTTAGTATATATTATATAAATATCATATAAATATGAGTCTGTTTAATGTCCTACAATAAAAGTAATCTTTCAATATTTTTTATATATTACTTTAATTAAATACAATAGACATTAGACATTAACCAAATATTAATTATTTACGATTTATACGACTGTTAGAGTTCACTGACCCTTGTTTTAGTATTAACTAATATTATAGTCAGAACCGACTGCTGCTTGGCTTCGTTGGTACTAATGTGTTTGGCTAAGTGAATTGCCGTGGCATTTTATTTTATATATATTATATTTAGATAGTTTCGTGGTGCCTTGTGGTGCGTCAACGTTAACACTTGGTGTATGATGGATAGGTGTGCGATGCTATTTTATGTCCTGGAGCTCTGGTGTATGTAGTAGTGTCCGCCCGTCGCATACGGGTGCGCGATGCTATTTTATGTCCTGGAACTCTGGTGTATGTAGTAGTGTCCGCCCGTCGCATACGGGTGCGCGATGCTATTTTATGTCCTGGAACTCTGGTGTATGTAGTAGTGTCCGCCCGTCGCATACGGGTGCGCGATGCTATTTTATGTCCTGGAACTCTGGTGTATGTAGTAGTGTCCGCCCGTCGCATACGGGTGCGCGATGCTATTTTATGTCCTGGAACTCTGGGGTATGTAGTAGTGTCCGCTTGTTTGTCTAACACTTGGTTTTATCGTAGATAATATAATGCGTCAATCGACTGATGTCGACGACATACTTATAATATATAGCCGGGCGTCACTGGTGCTGGCATATTTGGTATAAGCGAATTGCTTTAGTAGTGTTGGATTCTGCTGCTGAGTTTCTTCCGCCAGTTCTTCTCAGCACTGAGGTTCTTTACTGAACTGGTAGTAGAATCATGTCTACTTGGAGTCGCTGGCTATCCTAGCGATAACTGAGTA
Organism: Heliconius himera; assembly: GCA_021202915.1. Classification (NCBI taxonomy): domain Eukaryota; kingdom Metazoa; phylum Arthropoda; class Insecta; order Lepidoptera; family Nymphalidae; genus Heliconius; species Heliconius himera. Next base: position 323,357 of record JAJHJA010000342.1, read on the forward strand.
TTTTCAATTAATGATTTCTATATTACATTCCCACAACTCTGAGTCTAGTGTCAGTTCAGACAAACAGCTGCAGGGTGTGTGCTGTGCGTGTTATTCCACGACGGTTCTGTTTAAAAGAGGCGTTACAATAACAGTGAATATAAATTATATTAATATTGAAACTAGGGCACGAATATAATAAGAGCACGAAGGTAATAATTATAATACGAATTATACTATATTAACGAATTCATACGGAAATAAGAAACATTAAACACGTCACATTATACGTACAGAATTCAATATTATTAAGATACGATTAGTAAATATATAGTTATAAGAAATATACACGAAAGTTAAATGGGTATATTAATGTAATGCCCTCTAGTTACTTTCTACTTGAAGTGGATTCACATGATCGGCCGCCTAGCGGTAGTGAGTTCGATCTGATATGTGAAGCAGAGAGTTATATGTTATATAATTATGGCTACGGCCTACATATAGTAATCTCAACTCCATTGCAAGTATGTATATTAGACTTCGGTCTTTGCATCAGAATAATTATAATATGAAATATATAAATGGGTATATTAATGTAATGCCTCTAAAGAAACAAACTGAAGTGGATTCACATGATCGGCCGCCTAGCGGTAGTGAGTTCGATCTGATATGTGAAGCAGAGAGTTATATGTTATATAATTATGGCTACGGCCTACATATAATAATCTCGATTCCATTGCAAGTATGTATATTAGACTTCGGTCTTTGCATCAGAATAATTGACCTTTCGCTTTTGCGATTATGGTTTTCCATTATAAGAATCACAAATATTAACTATTCCGATCCGTCCCGGAGGGTTCAGAGCCGAACGGCCGGAATCCACGGTAAGTGGCGGGTGCGGGGCCACTCACTACCCCCCCTTAGTTATAACCATCAGTAATGACTGGGTGTAATAGAGAGGAGGATAGGACGTCTACGATATTCTTTAGAAATATCACGAGAGAAAGAAACGGACAGACAATGACATTTTATTTATCATAATCTCTTTTATTTGTATTTATATTAAACTTATTGTACATTTAATATTTATATTGTTACCTCTGAATCTCTAAAAGATCTTGGATTACTTACGATCACTGCGACAGGGTTCTAACTATATTAGACGTATCACGAGCCATACTAAATATTCAAATTATTATTTAAATATTTTATTGAGTGTAGGGTGGGATGTCAGTTACAATTTGGTGCCGTGACCAGGATAGTCAAGCGGCTTCTTTATAAAAATATAAAAGTAGGCATACGCTTACAATTTGGTGCCGTGACCAGGATGGTCAAAACGGCTTTACATTAAATATTTTATGGTAGGCTTTTGCCTACAATTTGTTGTCCGTGAAATGGAGAGAGATAGAGGAGGTAATATGGTGTTAGGAATTTTCAGGTCGGGGGGTTGAAAAGTTAGGGGGTTGTATAGTCGGGGGGTTGGTTAGAGAATTGTTGAATCTGGGGGTTATTATGTTAGTGATATATGAAATCTGGGGGTTGATAATAAATGTAAGTAGAAGTGTAAATTCTATTCCGATAAACTTCATAGAATTTAGGGGGTTGATTGTAACGATCCATACCAGAACTAATTGTGTTGGTAAATAATATAATTAATAAAAAAAAAAAAAAAACATTTATAAAAAAAAATATTATAAATATAATTTATAATATTATTTAATTATAGCTTAAGATAAATACAATCTTATAAATAATAGTTTAGTTCAGTTATTTAATTACGCGTTCCATTCACAAGTAATATTGAAGTGACGTAATATACCGTAGGTAAAATACTCAGATATAAAATATATTTATTAAAAATAATTTAATAATTATAATGAAACGTTATGTATTATAATTTAAAATAAATAATAACATAATTAATATTTTAATTATTGTAAAATATCATGTTGGCTGAATAAGCTACTGTCCACGTCAAAGTCAAGGAAAGAGAAAAGAAAGGTAAAAAGAAAGAGAAGGGAGATGGCGGACGCGTCTGAGGAAGGATGCATGTTTTAAATGTTTACGAGAAGTTTTAATTTATAATTAACATATATCTAGTTATATTTAATGTATATAAAAGCATGTGAGATTGTGTTTTCAATTGTGATATAAGTATTTGAGGTTGCTAAGATAAGTTACAAGTGCTTTCACTATTTACGATTGTTTGTATTGAAATACTTCGTCGGTAAGTTTTTAATAGATTATTATTAAAATAAAGAAGAGTGATATTAATGCCGTCAATATCCAGAGATAAATATTATTTATATAGTAAATGGAAATAAATACATGAAGATGTTTTTATGAGGTATATAAAATTACAATTATGTTAATGTACGCAGAATGCCTGCCGCCATCTTCGTTAGACGCGTGTATGGGAATTGTGAAATGAAAGTTAAATAGGTTTGGTGAATTATAATAACTTATAAATGTAATTTCTATATATATTAATAAATATTTAACATGTTACTATAAAAGGAAATATACATATAATAGTATAATTTATAATATGAAATAAAACTATTATATCAAAATATATATTTACAATTTATAAATATTATATAAATATCAGTCTGTTTAATGTCCTACAATAAAAGTAATCTTTCAATATGTTTTATATATTACTTTAATTAAATATACTAGACATTAGACATTAACCAAATATTAATTATTTACGATTTATACGACTGTTAGAGTTCATTGACCCTTGTTTTAGTATATATTATATAAATATCATATAAATATGAGTCTGTTTAATGTCCTACAATAAAAGTAATCTTTCAATATTTTTTATATATTACTTTAATTAAATACAATAGACATTAGACATTAACCAAATATTAATTATTTACGATTTATACGACTGTTAGAGTTCACTGACCCTTGTTTTAGTATTAACTAATATTATAGTCAGAACCGACTGCTGCTTGGCTTCGTTGGTACTAATGTGTTTGGCTAAGTGAATTGCCGTGGCATTTTATTTTATATATATTATATTTAGATAGTTTCGTGGTGCCTTGTGGTGCGTCAACGTTAACACTTGGTGTATGATGGATAGGTGTGCGATGCTATTTTATGTCCTGGAGCTCTGGTGTATGTAGTAGTGTCCGCCCGTCGCATACGGGTGCGCGATGCTATTTTATGTCCTGGAACTCTGGTGTATGTAGTAGTGTCCGCCCGTCGCATACGGGTGCGCGATGCTATTTTATGTCCTGGAACTCTGGTGTATGTAGTAGTGTCCGCCCGTCGCATACGGGTGCGCGATGCTATTTTATGTCCTGGAACTCTGGTGTATGTAGTAGTGTCCGCCCGTCGCATACGGGTGCGCGATGCTATTTTATGTCCTGGAACTCTGGGGTATGTAGTAGTGTCCGCTTGTTTGTCTAACACTTGGTTTTATCGTAGATAATATAATGCGTCAATCGACTGATGTCGACGACATACTTATAATATATAGCCGGGCGTCACTGGTGCTGGCATATTTGGTATAAGCGAATTGCTTTAGTAGTGTTGGATTCTGCTGCTGAGTTTCTTCCGCCAGTTCTTCTCAGCACTGAGGTTCTTTACTGAACTGGTAGTAGAATCATGTCTACTTGGAGTCGCTGGCTATCCTAGCGATAACTGAGTATTTTCAATTAATGATTTCTATATTACATTCCCACAACTCTGAGTCTAGTGTCAGTTCAGACAAACAGCTGCAGGGTGTGTGCTGTGCGTGTTATTCCACGACGGTTCTGTTTAAAAGAGGCGTTACAATAACAGTGAATATAAATTATATTAATATTGAAACTAGGGCACGAATATAATAAGAGCACGAAGGTAATAATTATAATACGAATTATACTATATTAACGAATTCATACGGAAATAAGAAACATTAAACACGTCACATTATACGTACAGAATTCAATATTATTAAGATACGATTAGTAAATATATAGTTATAAGAAATATACACGAAAGTTAAATGGGTATATTAATGTAATGCCCTCTAGTTACTTTCTACTTGAAGTGGATTCACATGATCGGCCGCCTAGCGGTAGTGAGTTCGATCTGATATGTGAAGCAGAGAGTTATATGTTATATAATTATGGCTACGGCCTACATATAGTAATCTCAACTCCATTGCAAGTATGTATATTAGACTTCGGTCTTTGCATCAGAATAATTATAATATGAAATATATAAATGGGTATATTAATGTAATGCCTCTAAAGAAACAAACTGAAGTGGATTCACATGATCGGCCGCCTAGCGGTAGTGAGTTCGATCTGATATGTGAAGCAGAGAGTTATATGTTATATAATTATGGCTACGGCCTACATATAATAATCTCGATTCCATTGCAAGTATGTATATTAGACTTCGGTCTTTGCATCAGAATAATTGACCTTTCGCTTTTGCGATTATGGTTTTCCATTATAAGAATCACAAATATTAACTATTCCGATCCGTCCCGGAGGGTTCAGAGCCGAACGGCCGGAATCCACGGTAAGTGGCGGGTGCGGGGCCACTCACTACCCCCCCTTAGTTATAACCATCAGTAATGACTGGGTGTAATAGAGAGGAGGATAGGACGTCTACGATATTCTTTAGAAATATCACGAGAGAAAGAAACGGACAGACAATGACATTTTATTTATCATAATCTCTTTTATTTGTATTTATATTAAACTTATTGTACATTTAATATTTATATTGTTACCTCTGAATCTCTAAAAGATCTTGGATTACTTACGATCACTGCGACAGGGTTCTAACTATATTAGACGTATCACGAGCCATACTAAATATTCAAATTATTATTTAAATATTTTATTGAGTGTAGGGTGGGATGTCAGTTACAGTATTCCCTGCCTATTGTTCTATATGCGAGATAAAGCGCAAAGCTCGTCAGTAAAAGATAATTCAAATTGTTTATATTCAATTAAATATTATGGAAACACATAGTTGAGTTTACAAATAAATTATGATCATAACTAGGAGTTTATCTTACATAATAATAATAAAAAATCTATACCGATAATAAAAGAAATACTATAAACTATAATAAAAATTATTTTTAAGCAAATAAAACTTTTGAATATTTTTTCATTTCCAAAGGAATCTTCAAAAATATGCGCTATGAGAATTTCAACGCAGACTCCGTGCCTTATCTGGGGGAGAGAGCAATATCCATCAAGGCTTATCGCCTTTGGGATGCAATAGGCTTTTGACGCGACGATTGCCGATCACAATGTATCCAATAAAATCTAGATCTGCCGATATGGTATTGGTTCTTTGAAGTTTAATGGAACAACCTCGATCGATTTTTTTGTTATTCTTGTATTGAGATAGAAATGTTAACTTATTAGGATATTAGCGGTTGTTAGTTATTTTTTTTTACCTTTATGTTTATACTTATTTTGGCAAGGTAGGTAGAGGGAGAATAGTATTAAGACACTCTAAATTTCCGTCCAATTTTCTAGACACTCTGGGTATATGTTCTTTCCAAAACGAGGAAATGAAAATAATTCTTGTGTCCGTGTAAGAAACGAACTCACTACTGTTGTGCTTAGAGGCAGATTCCGTGCCGCTCTCAATGATGGCCTGTACAAAATTTAATAAACTTCTTACTTTGTTTCTTTATAAAGCTCTACAGATAATCTGCTATACAATTTCCACGCGTAAAAAAATACGGCGGATAGTGGGGAACAGTGTCTTAACACTAGGTTCCCTCTGCCTACGATGCTGTGTGCGCGACACAGCGTGGAGCTGATAAAAGAAATATCGAAATGGAAATCATTTCTCTTGGGACGCCAGAAATATTAAAAATTATATCTTTAGTTGTACCAAGTAGACGCGGCGCGCTGTTTAATAATTACTTTATGCTTCCCATGACTGCTTTAAGTTTGTTGTTTTTATGACGCTACCTGATGTTTATATTATAGAGGAACTAAATGTATTTTACAGATTTTGTTCTGTTAAATGTACGAGTCAATTTACAGAAAACGAGTATATAAAAAACGTAACGAGTATATAAAAAAAAATTATATATTGAGGAACCTACTGTTTTGACTCTTACATAATGTATTTTTTTTATCGAAAAGGACAAGGCAAACGAGCGTTCGGGTCACCGGTTGGTAAGTGATTACCGCCGCCCTGGAACACCAGAGGAGCTACACGTGCGTTGAAGGTACCCATGTCATATCGACCTAGAAACACTGCCGCGGGTAGGCCATTCCACAGTTCCTTGGCGCGTGTAAGGAAGTTCCTACGAAACCGCACAGTAGTGGATCGCCACGTATCCAGTTGGTGTGGATGATATTTGTGATTTTGATGATAATGTATATATAATTATAAATGCACATATACATATATTTTACGAGCGTCACGCTGTATCTGTCTAAATGAATTAATTAATATTAGTATAGACTACAACAAGCCCTTAATCACTCCGTAATTGTTGTAAAGCCGATTTTTCCGATTATAATAATTTGTAAATAATCTTTGGTTATCGAAACTTAAAAGTATTTCTATACAGACGTTAAAAACATAATTACATTAAAGCTGACCTTTTGATTTATTATTTGGGATAGTAAAAATAAATACAGAAATAAAGAATCTTGTTGCATATAAAAATACAATAGTAAATCCAAGCAAACACGCGATACAGCGTGATAGAGCGTGAAGCTATAAAAAAAGTGTGCTTTAATAAAACTTATTATATCTGTAAGTAGTAGAAATGTTATTTGTACAAAACAGTACCCGTCCATTTTATAGCGTTTTCGCCGCAAATTCAATTTTCGTTACAATCGAGATAAAGCTGTAAATTCACTATTTTATGAATGAGACGTAATCAGAAAGATTTTGTTTTGATCAAATTCGGTGTTTGCAAATAGCAATTATATCTATAATATCTTCTATACTTAATATAATATTATCAAGCTAAAAAATGTCTGTCTGAACGCACCAATCTCAGGAACTGCTAGTCTGAATTGAAAAAAGTATGACTCAAATTTAGACTGTGTCATATACAATAAAAACGTCTTATGTCATACTCTTATTTATTCCTACTTAATCGCTTTAATGCTACAGGTAAGAATTAACTTAACTTCACGCTTTTTAAAAAACGTGGGTTCTACTTCTACTGTAATAGTAGAAGAATGAAAAAAAGATGAATGCCGTAGAGATGCGATATCATTGTAGGACATGCGGAGTCGGCTAAGCTAATCGAATCCGCAATGAAGAGATACACAGAATGGCAGGTACTAGCGAGGATGTCACGTCATGTAAGAGAGAACGGAGCGCCAAACTTTATAAAATACGCTAAAGAAGAAACGAAATGTACTACATACAAAATTAACATTCATCCACAGAACGCTACTACTATTCAAAACGTACAATTACATAAATTAATCCATATTAATATTATAATTCCATTCAAATAACTCGATATGACTAGTTTGGAATGAATTCACTGAAGTGTTCACGGGCCTCTCTCTGGTACAGACTACAGAGGTAGCCGGCGTCGTAAATGGAAATTCGTCGGTTTGTATACATAAGTAACGTTGCGGCTGAATTAGTTCTAATAAATATATTTGATTTTATATGTACGTATAATTTGAATAGATTTATGTGAATGTATATTAGTATATTTGGATAGAGAAGAAAAAGCCAGTCGTGGCGCAGGGGCACAAAGTGTGACTGTAAAACCAACTGGTTGTAGGTTCGATCCCCACTCGAGGAGATGAAATATTTATTTCATCTCCTCGAGTGATGAGTGAGTATTGATCTGCCACTCAACACGCAATGCCTCCAGAATTCGGCAGAAAGTGGGAAGTGTCTTAACACTAGGTCCCCTCTGTCTACTCTGCTGTGTGCGGGATGATGATTTATTTTTTCTTATAAAACGGGTTGTATTTCGCGGTGTTGAGTTTTACCACGCAATACTCAAAGTTTTTAATCAAGATGGAAAGCGCAGAACGGAAATTGAGTGTATTGGATACTAGGTTAGAGACTAGTGTCACATTATTTCAAGAAATAAACTTTTCCTAACAAAGGATCATAAATAATTTTAAAAATTATATTAAAGTAACCTTCGTTGCGCAATAGCACACAGGTGCAACTGTAAACGTGACGGTTGTGGTTTCGATTCCCTACCTAATATTTTTATTCTCATTTCCTCTCTGTTAAACTCTGATAAATTCCGTCACTCAATACGTAATGCCCCAAGTAAGTATAAAGAAAGAAAGAAACGGAAGTGCCTAAATAGGAACGGAGTATTTTAACGCTATATTCCCCGGATCCTTCTGCCTACCCTACAATGTGCGGCACACAGAGAAACTTTCCACCACTATCATCACTTAAGCTCAAGCTTATGTCAATCCTTTAGGCCGTGGTCGACATTATGTAAATTTTATTCCACATTTGTTGGATGTTTATATACAAAGCTAAGTAGCATTCAGACCCGATAATAAAGATTTAAAGATAATTTTAAATAAGTACAAATATTAAAATTTCGGAAAATCCGTAGTTTATTTAGAAATGCCTATTTATTATAAGCTCTTATAGTACATACAATAAAATTCTCTCTATAAAAAAAATTAAACCACTACTACTAGTGACCTATCACATATGTACAAGTTTCTTTACGATTCCAAGTATTCTGAAAGAAAAAATATGTTTTCATAACTTGTTTGCAAAGTTCAAGTTGAGCTTGAGGCGATTCAGGTTTAAATTGTATCTCACGCCACGATATATAAATTTATAAAGTATATTTTTTTCTTCATGGGTTATCGAAGAAACTACATAAGGCCCGTTGTGGCGCAGCGGCACAAGCGTGCGAACTGTAACTGTAAACGCTACAGGTTGTGGGTTCGATCGCCACTCGAGAAAATGAAATGTTAAATATTTTCATTTTCCTCTGGTAACGAAGTACAGCGCAGCGTTAAGATCCGCCACTTAACACTATATGCCTCCTTAATTCGGCAAAAAGTTGGTAACAGAAGTGAAAATTAATGAAGGGAAATTATTAAGCATTCTATGAAGTCACCGTACGTACGGGTCTACCAAGTTGTAGGGTGAAGAACTCAGAGCAGTGCTTTGGATGTTCAACAAGTGTAGGCAAGTAGTCTTTGAAAAGCATATTACGATCGTCTCCACTCTCCGAGCTCCATTTTACCTGGTCTAATCCAAAATTATCACGTTATTAAACGTTGAAAGCTAAATTTAATAAATGCGATCTACATACGTATACATATATAAAAAATATTTGACAATCACAGAGAAAACAAAATGTTTTGGATTCAAAAATGAATGGCTTGATTGAAATTATAAGTTAAGAATAAGAATAAAATTGTTAATTGTATGCTTGGTTTTTTTCATCTTTCTCATGTAACATTTTAGTACATTGTTTTTTTTCTTTAAAATGAAGAGATTTTATTGTCAATTCGCATATTATAATTATTTTGAAACATATGGTATGTACCTTTTGGTACAATATAATTATAATTATAATATGCAACATACGCAAATCGACTAGTCAAGTTTCTAAGAGTTCTTACTTTAAAATTTATAAAATAAGATAAGCAATAAAATATTTAAAATACAGTACAACATACACTTCAGGAAAAATATCCGGTGTAAAATAAACGAAAACTTCGAAGGTTCCTTCAAAAGCTGTAAATCTGCTCAACTTAAATTGACGTAATCTGTATCACAGAGTTAAAAAAAAAAACAAATAATGGTTCAATTTAACGGCTATCCATCTCGGCGGTTCGCTTTTGTTTGATAATCTCAATTAAGAAGTTTGCGAGACTTTGATCTTTGATCTTCTAATTTGGGCACTTCAAGTTCAGGATGCAACAGTTTCATTCTTTCCCGTTAACTTAAGTGACTTTGTAAATCTTTGTAATGGAGATTTTTAATTTTGTTAAGTGATTTCGAGATTATCTTGAGTTAGAAGGGGGTTGATTAAACTTCACGCTTTTGGTGTTAAGATACTGCGCTCCCTATATATATTTTTTTTTACATGCTTTGTCCCTATTATTAGATTAAGGCATTCCGAAAGTACCTGTTGAGCAATAAGCACATCTGCATTAGGTATATATATATCTACAGTACAATAAGGTATTTCATCTTTTGGATGTACGATTTAAATCTTTATACATTTAATATAAATTTTAAACCAAGTAAACTATGCATTAAAAATATGAACGATTCTCAAGATTTTATTTCATTTAATATTGAAATAAAGATTTATTAATATCTACACTTCACAAGTTGTGTACTCTCGCAAACTTACTTTGCACTTCTCGTAATGGAATGCGTCTCGCGAATGCAACTTTTCTCTATGAAATATTAATTTACAACGGTCCTTTCTAGTTATTTTTTATTACTTAGTATTTCTATTCCAGTCGCTTTCAGTATTGTTCTGGTTTATTTTGCTGTGCGAGTATATCACATTTTTCTATGCCGCAAGGAAATAATTTGTGAAACTGGTATTCTGAGGACGTTGTGGCCCGGTGGCAAGGGTTTGACTGTGAGCGCGACGGTTGTAGGTTCGATTTCCACTTGGGGGAATGCAATATTTCATTTTTTTTCTTTGACCTGGTAACGAAGCAAAGTGTTGCGCTGAGTATCGCCACTAAACACGCCTATAACGTCTCAAAGACTCGGCAAAAAGTGGAGTTCCAGAGTGTCTCGATGGGAACAGAATGTCTCAAAAATATTGATTACTGGAACATCAATCAGTAAATATGTAAGTATATAAAGTGTAAGATTGATGTAGCTATAAAAACCTAACCCTTCTTTTAAACGTATAAACAGTGTATATATATTCAAATATGGCGTATAAAACATCGATAGGAATATTTTACGGTTTTTCTCATTCCATGGGTCCGGATATATGTTTATTTTAAATGGTAGGTATCTACTATTTTTTGTGATCCTTTGTGTATGATTGGCATGTGATTCGTTTTTTTGTTTACTTTGTAAAGAAGTTTTTTTCTTACTTATGGCAAAATAAGGTAGATTTTGCTTTAATTATGAAAAAAACTAATAGAATTAATTCTAAGATTGAAAAGAACAAATTCAACGTGAACTTTTTTTAGTATACTGTATTTATATACGTTTCAGTCATAATCGTGCTCAGCTGGTTTTGGCACATTGAACGAATGACTGATAAAAGAATGGCGAAAACGTTTTATGATGGAAAAGTAAGCGGTAGGAGAGGCAAGTGGAGACATCGGCTGGCTGCAAAAATACAGTATCAAAGATACTGGAGGAAGGTCACGTAAAAAGCAGGAGGACCCTCCGGAGGGACTGTATGAAGAGGTTGATGACAGTAGACGAGGTGAAAGAGGTATATAAAGACCGTAGCGTTTGGTGCTCCGTTGTCTCTGACTACCCCGCTTGGGATACAGCGTGAAGCTAAGTTAAACTCATTGCTGTTTCTAAGCTTCACGCTTTGTCCTGCATAGAGCAGGGTAGGCAAAAGAACCCTAGTGTTATGACACTCTGTTCCCCACATTCCGTTTAACTAGTGTTGAGTGGCGGAACTCAGCGCTGCACTTTGTCTTGTTACCAGGGCGAAGAAATGAAAATTATAATAAAAAATAATTCTTTCCCCGAGTGGGAAACGAACCCATAACCGTCGCGTTTACAGCCACACGCTTGTGCCACTGCGCCACGATGGTCACTCACTAGCTATTCATTAAGAATCAAAATTAGAAAGTATAAGTTTAATCAACAAAACATAGAGATATTGCTTTATTATATATATAAAAGTTTTCAAGCTAATTGACCCAGCCTTTTCACTGGCTTTATCCACCAAATATCCAAAAGATATACAGTACGCATCTCCAAGGCCCAACGAGGCAACGAGCTCATCTGATGTTATAGCGAAGTAGAACGGTCGGCTGCAATAGACGTTTATTGAAATTATGGCGTCGTATCTTCGAATGAATCTAGTGGACCCTTTTCGTAAATTCTATGAGTGGATAAAGGAATTTCATATCTCAATTTCGGAATTACACTCTTGTTACTTAGTTTTGGTGAAAGCTTGTTACATTTGTATGGGTTTTTAGGTAACTATAGTTCAAAAGTAGTTAGGTGGCTTATAATAATTTGACAGAGATAGCGATATACAGCGATAATATTTTATACAATCAACTTTGGATATGTGTGTGAAAAAGTGTGGGAAACAGTACTTTTTTCACCTTCAGTTTGTATCCCACTAGTAGCAGGGTGGGCATAAAAAAATAGAATCACGACATCTAGTTCTCAACTTTTCGATAGAATTCGAGACATTCGAGACATTGCGTATTAAGTGACAGGACTTAAACCCGCAGACTGTCTTGCGAGATCGGAAAAATTTAAAATAATTGTACGCAATGGTATCTTACTGAGACCGCAGTCTTGATGGTGACTGTAAACGTCAAAAGCGCAACAACGCATTTGGAGAAACAATTTTCTACAAAAAAAATAAAGCGTGGCGTTCTTCAACGCCTCACGTCACCTAAAACGCAATGTCTTAAATCTTGGGGGAAGAGAGCGGAATAGAGTGTCCTAACACTAAGCCTCTGTCTATCTGCTATGGAAATAAAACAGTGAAACGTTTTTCCTACAATATTTTTAATAGTTACCTTAAAGTTTTATCCAATAAAAAAATAAAATAAAAAAAACAAATACTAATAAAAATATTAAAAATTTTAAGTACAAATTAAATTACTTCCTATAATTGATGGATTTACAAATATAAATGAGTTCAGATATTAACAATAATAATTCTGCTCGAGATATGATTTAACAGCTCACGTATAAAATGGATAATCAAAAACGGAAAACAGATTGTTATGGATAGGGTTAATAGGGTTTTATTAGAATTGATAAGCCCGCTCCCTAAGGACGTATACAAAATAAGGAAAATAATGTATAATTTAAAGGGAGATTACACACTTCGAAAAGATTATGAATGCATAAAATATTAGCAAGCTTTCAGTTTTTCCTTTACTAAAACCAACATAAATAAGTTTATTTTTTAGCTGCACGCTGAATCACGTAGTAGGGAACGTAGAGTTAAGACAACCTATTGCGACTGGTCTCTATAATAATTATAACATTTTTTATCTTAACAAATTTGTTTATTTTAGTTTGATTATTTTTATATTTTGTTCCTATTTTTAATTTTAAAAGTAATAAGCCAGATGAACATACATTATTTTCATGGTTTTTAAGTAGTTTATAATTTTTTATATTTTTTTCAGTCTAGGATATAAGGACATACATCCTAGACTGAAATACTACTAAAATTTAATAAATTGTACTAAATTTGCATACTTTAGTGTATGACGTCGATTTTTTTGCTAAACATTTTAGATAAAAAAAAATTATATTATTGTCATTTAACATAAAAAATCCGATTTCAAGCAATGAAGTAAATTTAAGACTTACATGATTTTCTAATGAATAGATCAACTTAAAATAGGACCACACGAGAAGCTTTCAAATAAAAAACAATCATCAAAGTCGGTCCACCCAATCAAAGTTCTGAGGTAACAAGCATAAAAAATAATCGAATACAGAACTCTCCCTCCTCCTTTAGCAAAAGTCAGTTAAAAATGAAATATTTATAGACATACGTATTTACTTATACAAAAATATTTGTTTGCTTAATATGTCTAAAATAAATATATAGATATAGTATAGTGTAGCAAGGTTCAAAAAGTCCAAGCAAATAAACAACGCGTAAACGATATTTAATTTTCATTAAACCCCTATTACATTATATTAGATAACATTAACATGTGCTTACCAAATAAATACCGTAAATTAAAATATAGAGCTAATTCTAATGACGACTTAAATTCCTTTTCGACCGGATACCTTCTAAATCCTTTAAAGATTTGTGACCTTTACGAAGGGACCAGATGGGTTTCGGCGATAAGGGTGCTATACTGATAAATGAATAATACATATTAAAATAGGACGGGAGGATTTTTTTGGGGAAACCTACAATAGCTTTTTAGGTACGTACGCGTATGTATGCATCGTGTATTTAAATATATGTATTGGTTTAAGTACACGTTTTGTGTATGAATATTAGAGTGTTTAATTTAAAACTTAAATGTACTTGAGGTTATTGTAGCACAGGGGCACAAGAGTGCGACTGTAAACGCAATAGTTGTGGGTTCGATTCCCAATCGGAGGAATGATATGTTTAATATTTTAATTTCTTAGCTCTAGTTATCGGTACTTACTTAGTTTATCGGTTTCCCGCTTCCGATTAATTTTCGGGACATTGCGTGTTGAACTAACCAACTGGGAATTGAAACCACAACCAGACTTAGTACCACGACAGTTTCTACAGCATTACAAGAACGAAATAAATACACACGCAAATACTAATACCGACTATTGGAATGGAATCCCTGTCATCCAGTCAGTTTAATAGATAACAATCGGCCAGACAGACTTACAACAAGATTATTGTTACAACCGATCTAATATAAGAAGTACACTACGCGTACGTACCCGACATTTAAGAGAACAGCGAGGAATTTAAAGAGATTAATTAGCCTCCATATAAATTGGCGTCTATCAAGACAGACACTTCAAAATGGTGATCTAAATGTAGAATGTAGTAGAATACTCCTTCCTAGTTCTATAATAAGCTACGTCTGTCTGTCGCATGTTGGCTGGAGCGTATTAGGTATGTAGCTATTGTGGCGCAGTGGGTGAGTTTGATTATAAATGTGAAATTTTGAGTGAATTTTCCACACCAAACTGTGATAAAATAAATATATTACAGTCATTTTTTCTTATAGCTACAGCAAACGTATATCCTTTAGCCCACTCTTGCTTATATTTTCATTACATAAAGAAAGGCATATGACAAATATTTTTTTTCGTAATAAGTTTTTTATTTTCACGATTATTACACATTTTTAACCGGATTAATCGCGTATATTTGGGACCCGTATACCCGTGACGGGTAGACTGAGGTGACCACGGACTACTGCAAAGTGTTCGAAACGTCGGGTTTCCAAACATGTATAATCCCAAATACACGCGATTAATTCGGTTAAAATAGTTTCATTTTAATTTTTTTTTCGGTTCATGTCGCATATAGCAGGGTAGGCAAAGGAAATCTAGTGTTTGTTAAGCCACTCCGTTCTCCATTTGCGCTCAATGTTGTTTTGAGACATTCGTTTTGTTATCAGCAAGACTAAATGACAATAATATTTTTTACCAATATAATAGACGTAGGAGAGGACCGAGCCAGCAAAAAGAGTTGAAATTAAGTCGCTGAGTTTCAGGAAACGAGCTGAAGTAATTACAAAATATAAAACTTTTTGTTAAGCCTAAAAATAAATTTCCAAAGTATTACTCGCTCATTTCTCTTTCGCGGTGGAAACTGAACTTTTGTATACCTACATTGTGGCGTAGGGGCACAAAGTGTGACTGTAAAATCGACTGGTTGTGGGTCCGATCCCCAGTCGAGGAAGTGTTATATTTATTTACATTCATATTTTCATTTCTTCGCACCGGTGTCGAGACTTCCGCCATTCAATACGCAATGCCTCCAGAACTCAGCGGAAAGTGGGGAACGGTGTGTCTTAACACTAGATTCCCTCTGTCTACCCTGCTGTGTGCGGGATACAACTCGAAGCTGATTTATTTTTACTTTTATATAAGAATTTATAATAAACATAATAAATTTTACCACTTCACTATATGCAAACAGACAGGCAGCGCTGAAGCCACTCACGCTGCAATCGCTCCTGTCGACCAAAACATTAGAAGTACCTATAACAAACAATAATACTACTAAGACTACTAAACTCTCAAATCAAAATCAACCTAGTTAAATACAAAGGCCATTATTATTAGAACTTGGCACCCGTTTGACCAACTGATAATTAATTATCATATAGTTACAGAATATTTGGCGTATACATTTACCTTAGTTCTGTCTCGCGGTTTAATTTGATCGCAATTAGAATGAGGTGTTGAAAAGATTTGTCAGTGTCAGTGTCGATGTTGAGCGTTGGATCTAAGTGCTATATGAGATTTATATGCGTTTTGTTATCAATCAATGCTCTGTAATGGTTTGGCTAGAGATTTTTTTTGGGTTGGCTGTATCCCGCATATAGCTGGGTAGGCAGAGGTAATCTGGGCAACGAGTGTCTCTCGTCTCCGTTTCTTTTCTTTCCTTTCCCAATTTCCGTCGATAGGTGGCGGAACTGAACCCACGATCTGCCCAGTTATCAAAGCTCAAGCAAATAAAAATATTAAATATTTTATTACCCCGAGTGGAGATTGAACAAACAACCGTCACGGTTACAGATGAACGCTTATGCTCCTGCGTCACAACGGTCTCCTATAGTATATATTTTTTGACGAGATAGATTTTTCTTATTTATTGATTTTATTCCCATTTCGATTATACTGAAAAATGCCCCTATTAAAACCAAAGAAGTGATAATTGCATAATCTTATTTATCTGCAGACCACAATAAGCGGTTAATTATCACCGATTAACCAACAATTTAATCTCATTTGCGGGTTTTAGATAGAACGCCTCAATATCACAAGTCAGTGGGGAATAAGACGTCGTTTAGGCTATAATTTTCGTTGCTACGATATATTATTTTAAACTTTAATAGAAAGGTTAAAAATGAAGAATATAATTATATTTTTGTATTGATTAACAAATAATACTTATATTGTTGTTGGTAAGCTTAAATAATTATTATTTTAATATAAATAATAAAGAAATAAAATTGAATATATGTAAAAACGGCATGTTGAGTGGCGGAACTCAAGGTCGCATTTTATTTTAATGTCAAAGCGAGAACAGTTCATTGCCCTGAGTAAGAATCGAACCCACAATCGTCACATTTATAGTCGGACGTTGTGCCGCAACCCTAATCGTTGAAGCTTCTGTTATATTCTTATACATCATGGATAGATAGAGAAATAATTATATGATTTCATGTTTCACTTTCCACTCCTTCAGAGATATTATATGTGTAAATGGCTGCTTTAAAAAAATACATAATACATAATATGTAGACTAAAGACATTTTTCAGCTTTACCTTCTATCCCGTGTATACTAGCTACTCTAGTAGACAACTTATTGTCAAGACACTTCGTTCTCAGCTTTCCGCCCAAATGCGAACAATACGTGTTGCCATTTTGAAGAATAACATAGAAACCTGACAGAATAGAATAACAATACAAATATAATTTATATTATTCAATATCAATGTTCTAGTTTAGCGTAATTAATGTGAGATGTAACCAGAGAGCGCCTATCCATTAGTTTCTGATGACTGATCGGGTATTTTAATTAAATTTGTTGTTTCGCGTCACTGGTATTTAACATTACACGATATAGTCATTATAATATTTAATTTTTTAGTGCATCGCATGGGAAATAATATATATCATAGATTTCATCATTTTAGATCGAATTAGAAAATTTAATTTACAATAAATTAATCGGTTATTAATTAAGGATAATGTTGTTTTCTCCGTTTCTAAGTGGTAGAACTCTTCGCCGTGTTTCGTCTACTATTGTCACAGCTTCAAATCACACCTCAATTTCTTTCTTTTCTTTTTTCTGTCACGATTTATCATTTTCTTACTAGTATGGGAGCAATGGAATTTTTTATACTTTGATTTTCTCGGTCTAGTAACGTCTTGAAACTAGGTACCCTCTTTGAGAACTCTATATGCGGGGTACAGCGTCAAGATTATAAAAGAAGCTGATGAGATCTTCGAGGACCAGTTTTCCCCAGCAGAACTGCCTTTCTCGCTGGAGGCACCTTCCTGTAGGACTGATATGAATTGACAATTCAAAAGTGTATGTAAGTTGCAATGCCCTAATTGACTAACGAGAAGTATTTTTATTTTATAACAATATATACACACATATATATTCTAACCGTAGCGTTTGGCGCTCCGTTCTCTCTGACTACCCCGCAAGGGATAAAGCGTGAAGCTAAGAAGAAGATGAGAAGATATTTATTCTACACATAATATACTACTTGGACAATCAAAATTATAAATATATTAAAATTCTATATAAAAAAGATGCCCCCATCTACATTTAAATTATATTACATTATATAAAATTAACACAAAAAGACATATTTATATAAAACATATTGTCATATAAAACGTAGAGCTTAATAGAATGTAATTATAAAGTTGAAAAGCTAAACACAATTTGCTTGTAGTTCCGGTTTGTGAACTAAACTTTTGGTTCTTTGTGTTGAAATTAACCAGTTTTTGCGACACGAGTGTTGACTGCAGTTATGCTCGTACAATTTGTATATTACGAATAATTTATTTTGTTTTGATGTGTGTTTAAATAAAACAGGAAGTAGCTTCACGCTGTATTCCTTTTAAAGCAGGATAGAAGACACCTAGTGCTGAGACACTCCGTTCATCACTTTCTGCATAATTTTTGAGAGAGTGAATGTTGAGTGGAAGAAATCCCCGACTTGTCTTGTTAACAGAGCGACGAGTGAGGGACGAAACTTAAGTCGAATCGTCCGTCGCGTTTAATCAAATGACAATTCTTTGAAAGGAACAATCGCTTAAATTCTATTGCATATTTTTACGAATCCGACGTACTCTTTCACAGGTAAACCGAGATGGTATTCGTTTTTAAGTTAAAACAATTATTATATCAGACTACCTACTACTAAAAACTTATACCAATCCTGTTTGTTACCTCCTTTATATAGTAGAAATGTTGGGCTGTACTAGCGTGTATTTAAAAGAAGGAAATAACACAACTCTTTGTATATTCTATATTCTTCCTCCCGAAACGGAAAAACCTAAAATAATAAAAAAAAACCGTGTTTCACATAAATCTTGTGTAGCACGACAGACACCAACTTTCTAAAGTTCCGGAAGCTGCATCTTACATAATAGAATCACATCTTATGCAAATATATTCGAACTATTCCGTTTCCATGTTGAAATTCAACGAGGGCCATATGTCACACTTGCAGCCGACGCGACGCGGCGCAAGATTTACTTAATTGAGTTATATTGAGGAATGGATTTGAACGTTTACTCTTAAAATGGTTTAAAATGGCTGTGATATTAAGTATTTTTTATGGCTGATGAATGATACAATAAGGGAAGGACTCTTCTTAATATTTTCTGTTTTTTAATCATGATTAAAATATGAATCCATTTTTAGAAATTTGATTACAGCGGAATTTGGACGTAAAGTTTAGTGGTCAGCGCTGAGCTTTGCCAAAAGACGCAGATTTGAAATAATTATATGTAAAATTGTTTATACGTTTCATAAAACGATATATTTTTGTTACATCTTAATACACCTAGGCACTGTGGTATAAGTACCTAATAAAGAGGAGTCGGACTAAACGGGCTGGTAAAATCAAATCACACTTAGTGATATTTTTATTTTTAACTTTTTAGCTTAACGCCTTATCCTACATATATTGTACGAGGATACCTACGCTTTCCGCTCGTATTCAACTTACAGAGTCTACTACTGATTTTCCAGAGTATAATATATTTTTTTTATGAATTTAACTAAAACAGCATACGATCTAATCAAAAAGGACATAAATCATCAATTTAGCACAGCCTAATAAAGTAAGTTGACAGTAGTGACAGTCGAACAAAGCCTACTAGCCGAATTCGTTTGTAATGTACTCCAATCAGTGAGCAATGTTAACTAACCGTTGTTTATTGTCTGACAGAAATGTGTTTCATTTGACAAAGCCGCCATCTCACTGTTTCAACATTATATACCTAGGTTGTATTAAGTTTAAGTCGAGTTCGTCGTGGCGCAGTGGTACAGATTCTATGTGCGATCCTTGTAAGAAATATTGTTATTTTTTTGCTTTACGCTGTATCCCGGATATATAAGCGTATTCGCTGAATTTTGAAAGCATTGCGTGTTGAGTGGCAGAATAATGAACATATTAAATATTTATTTTCCTCGGGAGATTTGTGTATGAAACACAAATGAATAAATCATGTTATGGGTTCGATTATATTTTAATAGTTCATATTTTCAGTATCATGTAGATATCACCCATACCTATATAACATTTTTTTATATCGACATTGAAAAAATAATTGACTGTAGCGTTATTTCTATTCTCTCTCAAACTAGGAAAAATTTACAAACAAATTAAACACATTACTACTATCTATTCATCAAGTTAGAATCAAGAAGCAAATATACATATATCAACACAAAATTTCGAAATAGATCAATAATGACAATTGGCGTCCATCAAAGATATATTCGAAGCTGAACACCGAAATTCCGCGTGCAATTGCAGACAGGCGAGTGAGCAGTAATTAATGAAACCGTTCACCTTCAAACTTGGTTTCCGTTTCCACGATAGTTATAGGCAATTATGTATTCCTTGCTAATAATGTATATCTAAAACTGTTTATACTACATTTATGGCTAAATCGATTTTGATGAAATTTTACACATATTTTTTGAGAACTTTGTTAATGTTTATAGACCCTTCTTTTGTTAAGTGACTGACAGATAACACACAGGCGAAACTACTGGGCTGAGAAAGTAAAAATAAAAAGTAAAATTTGGCATGTAGGTAGGTTAGGTTAGTAGTATAGAGGAGCATTTTATGCATAAATAATATTATTAATAGCAACATTCGTATGTTGTATTTTAAAATTATATTTTCAGAAATGTATTATAGGAATTTAACAAGAGGTGAGGGGTTTTCCTTTATCTTCAAAACACAGTGCGGTCGAGACTTGAGGAGGGTCATATAAAAATTACGAAAACGAAGCTGGATTTAAAAAAAAATATTTCAATTGGGAACCTTAGTAAAATTTTTAATAAAAGATATAAAAAAACTACCAAAAATAAATATTATTTCTAAAAGCCACATACATACGTCAACCATAACAAAATCGGTAGCTTTACAACAAAACTGTAATCAAATCAGCCATTCTCAGTGTTAAGCGAACGATGCTTAATCTAAACTATGCATTGTCCAACTCCCGCTTTGATGTACATCTGTGTTCGTTGGAATGTATTCTATTAAAGTGACTGGTCAGAATGTGAAATTTTTGTATTGTTCCTAGTTCCTACAGAATAATATATTCTTTAAATACAATTAAATATGAGTTAAGTGTATTAGAGACAGTTGTCGCACAGTGGCACAACGTCTAACTGTTAACGCAAACGTTGGATGTTCGATGTCTACTGGAGGGAAATTGTTATATTTTAATAATTTATATTCCTCCGTTCTAATAGACAAAGCGCGCTGTGTCTTATCATTGGTTAGCTGCTTACCGAGTTTAGTGAATCCAATTTTTTGAGCTTTACAGCGTGCACGGGGGGTGCATAACAGGGTAGGCAGAGGGAGCCTGGAACTCTAGTGTTAACACACTTCGAATCCTACCTTTCACCGAATTTTCCAGACATTGCGTTTGAGTGGCAAAACTCAACGCTGCGCGTTTCCAGAGCTAAGAAAAGAAGATATCAGATATTGTAGAAAATATTAAAATAGTATTTTATTATACATTTCTTAATACCTACCGTACAATCAGAAATTGAGCTATGATTTTATATAATATTCAAATTATAAGCTAATAATTGAAGTTGCCTATTGTATACAGTTAACAATTCAGATCAACATAAATAATGTATGCACTAAGCCACCTGGGACATTTGTATAATTATATCATCGCGTAGCACACTTACGTTTTGGAGTCTTTAGGAGGTTCTAGTACGAAAATCAGTTAAGAAATAGTTTTTTGTCACAACTTTAGGTTACTTTCTAGAAAAATGCATATTTCTCCATCGTATTGTATGTACGCTTACGCTTCCCACTGCGCTAGGATGACCTATATTTAAATAGTATAAAACAGAAAACAAATCAAAATATTTTATTTCAAATAAATTTTACTGAACTTTACTGGTAATATTAAAGTAAAAATATTTTATTTTAATATTCGAAACTGGATATAGTAAATGGATATTAATTAATAAAATGATACATCAGCAAGCACCAGCTTTGATATGCATCTGTGCTCGGCCGATCGTAATAACTATCATTGGACAAAATTTTGCAACAAAATCTATTGGTTTAGTTTTATTTTGTTTTAGTTTTTTCTTTTTTTTTAGCTTCACGCTGTATCCCCACCGCTGTACCCAGCAGGGTAGGCAGAGGGAACCTAGTGTTAAGACACTCTGTTCCCCATTTTCCGTTAATTTCTGGAAGCATTGCGTGTTGAGTGGCGGAGTCAACGCCACGCTTTCCCCTCGACACCAGAGCGAAGGAATGAAAATATAAATGTAAATAAGATATTTCATCTCCTCCAATGGATATCGAACCCACAACCAGTCGATTTACAGGCACACTTTGTGCCACTGCGCCAAGACTGGCCTCGACTTTTGTTTTAGTTTTTCATATAAAAGACAAAAAAATATGATGTATAAGTTTTCTAGTGTAATATCATATATCAAAATAACAACCATATTGTAAAGTTTATCTCAAGTTAATAATTTAGTAAAACTCTTACATACATATATTTAAAATATCTTTAAGGACAAATATTTAAATCATTATTATTATTAAATCTTAATATTTACAAAACAAGTAAGTTCTTTCAGTATTTTCCTTTATCACATAAATAGAACGACCTGATGAACTAAATGTCACTAGTCAGAAGGCGAAAATTGGAACACAATTGAACCAATAAATCTTGTTTAGTGAGTTCCGCCCGTACATCTAAATATACGGCTTGCTAAAACTGAAAACTTTACAAATTAAAATTTCATGTTCAATGTAGGGTAACAAATATTAAGTTATAACAATATATACATAATATATTTTTAGGTTCCCGTTGTATCCTATATATCGCAGTAGGAACCTAGTATGCAGACAATCCGTTCCCGCTCTCTACCTACTTTAGTCGCAGAACTAATTATTATTTAACATAAATCAAGGTATTTGCAATCGCAGTTTTGTTTGTTATAATTTGGTTGTGGTTGGGGTGGTTTTGTAGAATATAAAATGTTTATAAAATGAATAGATAAGAAAATAGAAGAATGTTTACACTGAAGATGGCGCTGCCAAAACAGGACCGAAAAGCTAAAATTTAAACACAAACACAAATTAATTTAAAGCTTATCAGAGTTTATCCCAAAATCCTGAGAATATCCTCATCTCCCACAAACCTTGTCACACTAGCAACACAAGTTTTGACACCTGTTCCGTTCCGTTGTCATTTGGAGTTTTTGATTTATGCCCGCGCCCTATACACAAAGAGTTAGTTGGGTGACAGCCCTTTGAAATAATGGATGTTCCATAATATTGTTCATATTTTTACACTTCAGAGACGTTCTTGCTAAATTTATTTTATGATTCGAAATATAATAAAGTAGTGTTAAGCTGTATTTTATTTTTTTATTGCTGTCATAAAGATGGTGTTTTCCATATGTCACTTTTAGTATGGTATGCTGTTGCATTTTTTCAGAGGACAGATAAAAAAGACATAAATGATTAAGTTTACAACTAAATTTATCATAAATAAGACACTAATGATTTTACCAGTTTGAGATATATTTTTTTAATATTTAAGGAAAACTTCAAATTAAATAAATACCCACCAAACGTAATGGTGACGGTTGTGGGTGTTATTTATTGTGTCTTACTTCCATACCATAAGAAACACCAACTAACAGAACAGAACAAATTCAATTTAAAGCTAAAAATGAGCGACCAAAGCCACATTGTAAATATACAGTTGCCTTTGTTCTATGTGCAATAATGATTTTGGAAATTCTACCACTTAAATATCATTTAATATATATGCAAATGAAAGCGTATTGAAAATAAATAATTAGATTTATATTTAGGGATAAAAATTTAAAATGTATGTTAATTCTAAACAAAACACTTTCTTTCCGAACCCGAACCAATTTTTTTTCGTCGCTCTGGTACTTACCAATACAAAGGGTGGCGTTAAAATCTGCCATCAACACGTAATGTCTCGAAAATTAAAGTGTTGCGTGGTGTTTTAATACTATGTCCTCTTTGCTTGTGAAAACATTCTTAAACGGCACTCTACACGGCACGTTGTCATGGTCAACTAATTTGATTTTTGAATTTGATGAATGAATGAAATGTTTAATTGAATGAGGAAAAGCAATGATAAATTGTAAAATTTAGCATAAATATCAGAGGGAAGAAATGAAAATTTTAATTTACATTTCATTTCCTCGATCTAACCCACAACCTGTCGTGTTTACAGTCACACATTGCGCCGCTGTGCAATGACTGGTCTCAAATTTAGTTGTGTTATTTTGAATTTAATCCGTATTGATAACTCTCCAAAAATATTAATAATAAATAAATATTAATAGACTATAACACAATACCTTTTAGCTCTGTGCTTATATATATATATATATATATATATATATATATATATATATATATATATATATATATATATATATATATGTGTGTGTATTTTACGCTTATTCGATTTTTATCTTGTAATGTTATAACAGAAAACATTAGAAAATTGACCTTAGATCACCTAGTTAATTCTAGAATGCTACGGCCACAAAGCCTTATCCCAATCGACTTCTACTTTGCACGTTATAAATCCCTAATCTTACAATCATCCCGTTTACTTAAAACGAAAATCTTATTATAGCAATTTAATAAGATTTTCGTTTTCAAGTAAAATTTAAATTTTCTCCAGAGCAGCAAACTGTTGTAATTTTCTCGTCTGAGTTTGAGCTAACCTTTAATCTGGTATAATTCTCGGCTTAGTTACGTACGTTTGATTACATCTGTGATCGACATCAAAGAGACAGTTTTAGGGCCACAAAATTACTTAATTTAGTGAGCTAACTCCCTAAACACGAAACAGAAATCTTATTTGTATAATTATATTTTTATTCATGTATGCTAAGTTTTTTAAATACTTGTAAAAGTGAATTGAGATATAACTAAGTAAGAAATACTTTTTTAGAATATAATTTTTTTTTTATTTTGTAATGTAAAATTTTTCTGTAATATTATTTACAGTATGGTCACTAAAAAAACCTTTTTTTTAGCTTCACGCTGTATCCCGCATATACTAGGGTAGACAGAGAGACGGAAGAAACTCCGTTTCTTAGGTTCCCAGATGGGAGTTGAGTTCCGGTTAAAGAAAGACTCCTGCGCTGAGTTTGTAGCGAACCCACAAAACTTACAGCTATCACTGTTCTACTGCGTCACGACAGCCTCTGTATTACTAAAAAATATTGCAACCTTAATTTCAATATATAAGTTAAATAACAAGAAAAAAATATAAATAAGATTATCAAAATAAGTTCTTTGATTTTCACGATTATTACACATTTTAAATGAAACTATTTTAACCGGATTAATCGCGTATATTTGGTACTTTTATACATTTTTGGAAACCCGACGTTTTGAACACTTTGCAGTAGTCCGTGGTCACGGGTAGACTGAGGTGGCATTCGTCTGTCAGTTGACATAATTATTATATCAAACTACCGCCAACGATTTCTTAATTGCCTCGCGTACTGCCCTGGATTCCTGCAGAATGAGCTGATAGTATCTTGCCCTCTGGTATGGTGGGTTTGAGACTTCAATGATTTTATGAGTGGGTCCCAGGTGGTAGAAAGTTTCCAGCCATCCTCTCTATTGAAATTAGGATGTTTTTGTATTTCAATAGCCTCGCGGATCATTCTAGGAATGTATCTGTTTTCCTTAGCGAGGATTTGGGGTTTATCAAACCTAATGTAGTGGCTGGGTTTATCCACAGTATGCTCACACACAGCTGACTTCGATACATGTCCATTCTTGATATCAGAGATGTGTTCTTTCACCCTAACACCAATCCAGGGCAGTACGCGAGGCAATTAAGAAATCGTTGGCGGTAGTTTGATATAATAATTATGTCAACTGACAGACGAATGCCTCCTCAGTCTACCCGTGACCACGGACTACTGCAAAGTGTTCGAAACGTCGGGTTTCCAAAAATGTATAAAAGTACCAAATATACGCGATTAATCCGGTTAAAATAGTTTCATTTAAAAAGATTATCAAAGTTTATAAAAACAAAACAATTCTCTGAACAAATAAAGTTCTACTCACTAAAGCGAGAACAGTTCCAATGACATAAGACCTCTACAAGATTTATAATAGAAAAACAGTTTTTCCGATTTTCTTTTTATTTATAAAATGAAAGAATGTACTTAATGGATTTTTTTATCTATTTTTTGACGTGTACAAAGGGACAAGGATATGGATTTGAATTCTATGTCAGATTAATCTATTAGTGTTACACCACATTTTGGCTCATGAGATCTACTTTTTTTTTCCAGCTTCACGCTGTATCCCGCACACAGCAGGGTAGACAGACGGAACCTAGTGTTAAGACACTCCGTTCCCCACTTTCCGCCAATTTCTGGAGGCATTGCGTGTTGAGTGGCGGAACTCAACGCCGCTCTTTTTCTCTCGGCACCAGAGCGAACAAATGAAAATATAAATGTAAATAAATATTTTATCACTTCGAGTGGGGATCGAACCCACAACCAGTCGATTTACAGGCACACTTAATGCCCCTACGCCTCGACTGGCCTCGATCTACTTAATAACTATATTAACAGCTTACACAGATATTGTAACTTCTATATAGAGCAACTGTTGAGCATCGGTAGGTTCTTCTCAACAAGAACTGAATTTCAGGTGAATGGTAGCTTTATTCGATTATTCAAATATACCTTTAAATGTCTATTAAAATAAGGGATATATTGAATTCAAAATAACGCATCGCTTATTTGATTCATTGTGGTAATGACGTATATGCATTTCTTGAAATATTGCAAGAGACGCAATAAAAATTTACAAATATTCTTTCTAAATATATTTAAACATTTTTTTAATGCAATTACATAATTATTGCACATAATAATCTCTGCTTACTATGCTATATGCGAGAAAAGCGTGGAGCTATAAAAAAAATCAAAACTGCATTAAAAATTCTCTCCACGTATACCCATTATTTCTTCATACACCAACTCTATACAGTCAAACTGCATTAATTTGTTTACAAAATTTAACACTGCAAGTAGCAATAGCATACACAGCGTATTTGTCTTTGGGATTAAAACTCAAGCCACGTCCTGAATAAAGTGGATGATTGAGAGTAAGTATGCGCGGTAGTAGATGAAAGTTTTATTCAACAAAAACAATATCGGATCGTGCCAATTGTAAGGAGTCTAGAAGAACTGGGAATGAACAAGTTTTGTCTTAAAATATGTTCCAGTTTGCATGTGAGTTGTAAGTTTAATAATAAAAATGTTTTATAGTTCAAATATTTTGTAAGAATTATTAATTTTTTTTAAGTTTATCTAGTCTTCGATACAAGTTCGTAAATATTTCGTAGTGGGGAACGGAGTGTTCTAACATTAGGTTCCCTCTGGCTACCCTGATATCTACGAGATACGTAAAGCTAAAAAATAAAAATATGTATACGTAAGTAATATTAATGGCAATACCGATATAAATTCGTTCCTTCGGGCGGTTAAATCTTCAGTCTCTGATTACAGATTGACCAACGGATCTGCAGCGAGTGATGGAGAGAATTATACTCAGTATTTCTCTACAAGACAGAATCAAAAACAAAGAAGAACGAAGGGACAGTCTACCGGTGGCGAAGAAAAATCGGCGAATGACCACATCTCGTCAAAAGGAGTTCAGGCTGTTCTCCAGCTAGGTACACTGACGACCTAAATAAGACAGCGGAAACCAGCTGAATTCAGAGAGTGCAAGACTGAATTGTAAGATGAACATTAAAGGAAGCCAGCAGTGGACTTCAAAAGATTAATTGATAGGTAAAAACCCAGCAACTAATATCTTTCAATGCTATAGGCATTTTTGAAAACTAAACAAAATTTAAGATATATAACGAAAGTATATGTAAAAGTCCTTTTTATAATACAACTAAACCAAAACAATTCAATTGTGCCTGCCAAGTGCCACTCAGTCACCGGAAGGGGTCGCACGTCACGTGTTCCGCCTAGACTATTTATGTCCGTACCTGGAGACGAATTGAGGCATTTCGTTATTTACTACCGCCATCGATACTGAGAAATGTTCTAAAAATTGGGACGCTACAAAAATGTTAATATTCTATAAGATTGCTTTAGGTTTCTTGGTTTTTTATAAAGGTAAATTAAAATTTACACCAAACATAATGGTTGTGGGTCTATCTCCACTTCAAATGGAAAACGAATTCATTTCCTTTACCCGTTTTAGTAGACAAAGTTCGGCATTGAGTTCAGTCACTTAAAACGTGGTTATGGACCTGAAAAATAACAATTGATGAAACTAGAAAATGTATTCTATCAAAAATAAAACATGTTCAACAAAAAGGATATAAAATCTAGGTACGAATGTGTGCACCAAACAATGAAATAAGAAAAACACGTTAAAGAGAATCTTATACTACAACTAAAGTATCAGTAAGAAAAGCTCTAGAGTACGAGAACATAATCAAGTTGTCGTCGGAAAGAGTTCATGTAAAATATTGTACGTTGCTCCCTAAGCTACACTTCAATGCATTGTTTGGCCATTTTGTGAAAACCTAGAAAAATAAGGCACAGATTTAAGTTGGAGTATAACAAGATAACACTATCAAAAATAATAATATATCTCATTTATAAAAAACTAATGTTAGACTTTCCTTAGATAAAAAGATTTTTCTTGTTTTGTACTTATACATTAGGCGAGTAGAAACCGTTACTATACTAAGCATTAGGTACTCCTGAATATAAAAAATGCAAGACCTTAATGTACCACAAAATGTGTTTATTGAGATTCACTGAACAATACATTTCGGTGAGCTAGAGACTAAGGTTTTTTTTTAACTTCACGCTATATCCCGCGCACAGCAGGGTAGGCAGAGGGAAGTCGCCGAGATTTAGAGGCATTGCGTGTTGAGTGGCGGAGCTTAACGCCGCGCTTTGCCTCTTCACCCGAGCGAAGAAATCAAAATATAAATGTAAGTAAATATTTCATTTCCTCGAGTGGGGATCGAAACCCACAACCAGTAGATTTTACAGTCACACTTTGTGCCTCTGCGCCACGACTGGCCTCTTTAAAGTATTATTTTATAAAAAGTACTATTAATTTATTTAATCAATTCCTACCCAAAATTTTATACAAAAAGTAGATTATCCCATCAACTTATATTAGTTTGCCAAATAAACGAAGCAACAAATAATAAATCTTTCATAAAAAAACTAGTCATATTTGAAGTAAAATTTCTAAAATTCCACATCTCACATTACTCTAGTATACACATGTGTTTTCGAGCTCGGGTGGAGTTGGATTGCGCAACATAATCTAACACATGAGCATTTTAATTATCCAGACGCTTCGTTGCAGGACTGTATAAACGAGATGTAACGACGGTTATATAGAGATATGGAGCCTTGATGTGGCTGTTACTAAATTGTTTGTTGATTTGTATAATTTTCTGTTTTAATTTGTGTTTTAGAATATTTTAGAAGGATCTGGATTTTTAAATAACGTTATATGGCATGAATTACATTTTTTGTAAAAGTGAAAGTATAATCAGCTTCACGCTGTATCCCGCACACAGCAGGGTAGGCAGAGGGAACTTAGTGTATAATTGGCTAAGCGTTACAGTTATTGACTGAGGACGAAGTCCCTCTCTCATTTTATTAACATACAGCCTATCTAATAAACCTATAAATATTAAAAATATGCTTACGCCCATAGCCACTGCGGTATTCGGAATTATTCAGGAGAGGAACCATCCTGTATCATCATTGTAACATTATAAATCTAGAAAGTTCCTAACATTACCCTATTCATATCCAGTAGTGCTAAATCTCACGTAGGTTCTGTTCAGCGATGCGTTCCAGTTATCTGGGTCGCGCACGCTGCCTACGAGGACACTCCGAAACGGCTAGAACCAAATGTTATTACAAGGTGCATTTTTGTTGACGTCGCTTTAGACTGGACTGGAGAGTGTGATAATGGTTTAAACCTTCCTTTAATATAAGCTTTGAGTCTTTATTTTAGTATGGTCGTTTTATGTCTACACAATTAAAAAGATAACATTTTAATTAGACATATATTTAATGCATTTTTATACAACTACATTTTTTTATGGAATCATAGAAATATCTAAGAATTTTGATTCTCATTATACATTTCTTTATAATAGAACGTAAAGTGTTAAAGAAATTGATCCTAAAAATATATAAATACAATAAAGATGAATTACAGCGTACTCGTTATTCTTCATATATCCAACGCACAAAGGATTATGTTTTCAAATTGTAATGTAATATAACTTTATACGATTTAATATAAATGCTGACTCTTATTACACTCATAGTATCTATATTCTAAGCTGTTTGTTGCAGAAGTAGCGACTATAGTATAATAACTATACAACATGGCATATATGTTGTCATAACAATAAGTAAATGTCTATATTATTATTTTGGGATCTATTCAGCTAGCGAAACATTATTTGGTATTATTTGATAGAAATATGTTCATAATATGAGTACGTATCGTAATTTGATTAAAGTTTCCAGGAATAGGAAAGAGCCAATTTATGAAATTATAGGCTTAGCTAGAAATCAAAATCAATTACGAGTTATTGAATTGGAATTTCTCTTAGGGAAGTAATTTACATTAAAAAAAATCAGCTTCACGATGTATCCCACACATAGCAGGGAAGGCAGAAAGAATCTAGTATTAAGATACTATGTTCTCCAGACTCCGGCGAATTTTGGCATTGCGAAGTGTAAGTGGCGAAACTCAACGCCGCGCTTTGCCTTGAAACCAGAGCGAAAGAAATATGTAATAATATTTTTTTGGATTAAATATCTCTTTTCTTTTCTTTTCTTCTTTTTGGATTAAATATCTTGGCCCACATCAACTCTGTTAAGATCATACACACATAGAATATAACTAATCAGTTGTTATAAGCATCAGACCAATACAAAACTAATATTATGACAAGAGATTAATCAATCCCCACATAAGTACACAATAGCTGTGAGATGTTTGATGCAAATTAGATAAACGGCTTAGCCTGATCTCTGAGACGTCCAGATGCTAATGTGCATCAGCTCCATTGATATCTCTAATAAAATGATATAGGGCAATGTGTTAATATAAATTAATAAATAAACATAAATAATGCTGAAAATATATTTATGAAATATATTAATATAGTTTGTTTGAAATTCATTCATTGTATTAAATATGTTTTTCTACAAAGTTATAAAATATTTAAAATCCTGGGAGTCACTCGTGGCGCAGAGGCAGGGACAAAGTATGAAAGTAAACGTGACAGGTTGTGAGTTCGATTTCCGCTCAATCAAATGAAATATTTAATATTTTCTTCTCTCTGTGTCAAGGTCAAACGCGACTTCAGGATGGTAGATCAACAGGAAGTACAGCATAAACTGCTGTATCTTTTGATTGCGTTGGCTTATAAACCGAAGCTGACTATACGATATAAATATCAGATATAAATATATCCACGCATTCCTGAGAAAAATGGTCTTGACAGAAAAACGGACGGACGGACAAAGTAACTCTATAAGGGTTCCGTTTTTTCCTTTCAAGGTACGGAAACCTAAAAACGATATGAAAAACTAATTTATTTTCTTCACAGTCACGCAGATATTGCGAGACAAACAAACCCACCTGTTATAGGCTGTATAAGTTTAAACCATATTATTTGGTATTGGTCACGTTCAGTTTATTCAGGCACGTATCAGTGATGTTGCCAAAATCTGTTTTCTTTCCCTGTTTGAATAGTGCCGCATTATCCTTCGTACAAGAATTAATTAAATAAGATAGAACCTTGCGATAATAAAGTGGAGGATAAGTATACTTTATCGAGTGATCAAATTAACTTATCATGTTTACACCATTCGGCGTATAGATTTTTTATGAGCAAAGATTAGCGAAACTGATTTGTTTATACTTATATAGAAAATTATATTTGTTTTGTTCTTATTATGTTACATTATATTTTGCGGTAATTGTTTTTTTTTTTTAACACAACATTCGCGATACGGTAAATACTAGTAACAAGTTCATATTTTAATGTTGGTGTAATTACATTACTACAATGAAGTTCACAGTCACTACTTAACTTAACTTAGCTTCAAGCTTTATCCCTTGCGGGGTAGTCAGAGAGAACAGAGCGCCAAACGCTACGGTCTCTACATATCTTTTTGGCCTCGTCCACTGTCATCAAATATTTAAAATTTAGAATAGTGTATACATATACAATAAACAGATAGATTTATTAATTGACATCTCTGAGTGCAGCCTTCCATATGATAATGCTCCTTTAACATTAACGAAAAACGTCCCCACTATCCCAAGTTACTACTTAATTCAAGACAGCGATAGGCTTTTGTGATCACTAATTGTTTTTGCAGCATCTCAAGATGGGATAGCCCTGGACCTGGGTCGTCGCTTAGTAATTAATAGGAATCGTACCCTTGTCCTCTCCATTACGTTAAGGGAATACATAATGAACTGCAAATGGTTCGGATGCTGACCAAAATTCTATTGTTGCAAAATATTAGAATTATATTATTTCTAAATCAATTTTACCATGAGCTAGTTTATTATTTACAAATACGATTTCAAAATGTTTTAACTTTAAATTAATTGTTATTACATAGGGAATGTGTTTGTATTAGATATATTTTCATGATAGATGCCTCTAGAATTCGTCGGAAAGTGGTGCAACGGAAGCGTTGATGGGAATGGACTGTGTTAGCACTAGGTTCCCAGGTTCCACCTACCTACCTTGCTATGTACGGGATACAGCGATGAAACTATAAAAATCATGATGGAGGAGTTAAAATGTGTGTGCCGCAAATGTTCTGGTTTTAACTCCGTTTGGGGAACTATAGGTAGGTATATCAGTATTTGTTACTTTTCAAAGAGGGTAAAAGCTCAATTCATTTATAGCAATAGACTGTTCTCCCGGTGTATTCAGAAAAAGAAATTGAAAATGGTCCACAAACAAAACTCTATTGAATTTCTTTGATTATGATATCTAAGAAACGTATCGGTTGATCGGAAACTTTCCAATTTGTATGCTAATTCCTTTTATAAACTGAGGATGGGTTGAGACCGAACTAATTAATTGGCCAATTTCAAGTGCAGAAGCTTCGGGACATCGAGTTGAAAAATATATAGCTTGATAAACTTAAATACGGTGAGATACACTACAAATTTGTTTACTATAAATTTTTGTTTATTTTAGATAAGTTTTAAATAACGGGTTCGTTTTCTTATAAAAAAAATGGAAAATATTTTCTGAGAGGAAATTTAAATCACCTAATTGGATAAATAAGAGTTAAATACATAGTACAAATAGATTAATTTAACTTTATGCTTATTAAAGCTCGCTTAAGTAATTTAGAAAACGATTTATATTAGTACTTTTTACATGATTTTTAGGCCATCGTTTCGCATAAGGACAACGTAAACGAGAGTTATGGGTACGATGCCCTCTCGGTAAAATATCACTTAACTCACTCCTATGTTTTGACATTGTGTTTTCTCTATTTATACCCTGATACTTGGGGGTTGCCACGTAAAGCTGAAAAAGATATTGGATAACATATCTAACTTATGGTTCGATAAAGTTTATTTAGATTAACGATATAGCAGGGTAGGCAGAAGGAATCTCGAAAACTAGTGTTAAGACACTCATTTGCTCAGTAAGACACTTCCATCAAATATATTAAAATAAGTTAAAAATATAAAATTACATTACATTAAAAGATTTTACAATAGTTTTTAACTATTATAATACTACTAGAGGGCGCGCGCGGCTTCGCCCGCTTATTAGGAAGGAATCCAAAAAAAACCACGAAACACGTGTTCAATAAAATATTTTTTACAGTCTGAATTTTAATTTTTATAAAAATCGGTGGCAATTTAAAGATTTTTCCATATAAACTTTCAACCCCTTATTTGAACCCTTAGGGGGTGAATTCTTAAAAACCATGAAACACATGTTCAATAAAATATTTTTAAGAGTCTGAATTTCAAATTTTATAAAAATCGGTGCAGATAATATTTTTTTTCCATACAAACTTTCAACCCCTATTTCATCCCTTTAGGGTTCAAATTTTTCAAATTCCCTTCTTAGTGGATGTCCAGAATATGAAAATAAACATCTGCCCAAATTTCACGTTTCTACCATCAGCGGTTACGGCTCTGCGTGCGTCTTACCTCAGTCAGTCAGCACAAGTCCTTTTATATATATAGATAACTAGAGGGTGCGCGCGGCTTCGCCCGCTTATTAGGAGTGAATTTTAAAAAATCCACGAAACACGTGTTCAGTAAAATATTTTTAAAAGTCTGAATTTAAATTTTTATAAAAATCGGTGGCAATTTAATGATTTTTCCATATATACTTTCAATCCCTTATTTGAACCCTTAGGGGGTGAAATCTTAAAAACTATGAAATACGTGTTCTATGAAATATTTTTAAGAGTCTGAAATTCAAATTTTATAAAAATCGGTACAGATTAAAAAAAAATTCCATACAACCTTTCAACCCCTATTTCATCCCTTTAGGGTTAAAATTTTTCAAATTCCCTTCTTAGTGGATGTCCAGAATATGAAAATAAACATCTGCCCAAATTTCACGTTTCTACCATCAGCGGTTACGGCTCTGCGTGCGTCTTACCTCAGTCAGTCAGCACAAGTCCTTTTATATATATAGATATAAAAGAAAATTCAAACTTGAGACGGCCGCCTACTCTAATTACTTCAGTGGGCTGTAAGTACACTTCAAATACTCCAGAGTAAATTTTCCAAGGGCATGTTAAATGAGAGTCGAGTCAAATAGCTCGTGTAATTACATCTAGCAAATAACATAATGTTAATATTATTGAATATAGAACTTACCTTAATCTTATTTACAATCATAGAAATATATATATTAATATAACAAAGATTTATATTTGATTTGGCAGCTTAACATTTTTCTCGTATTACAGGGTAGGTAACATAATGCCGAACTGTTGAGTTTCTTGCCGGCTCTTCTCAGCAGAACTGTCTTTCGAACCGGTGCTAGTTTTTTTTTATATGTTTACTCGACGATTCAAAAGTGCTTATAAGAGTCTATTTGAATAAATAATATTTTAAATTTGTATTTACTACTTTTCTCTTTCTTTGAATTTGAATGCCAAAGCACTCCGTTCTCATCCTTGCCATGATTCGAAACACTACATATAAGTGACCAAACTCAACACCTCGATTTGTTTTGTTTGTCACACGTTGTCCTATAACGTCACGATTGGAAATTCTGTATGGCTACAATTTTTTTATCTAGCTATTGTAGTATTTCCAGTTTGAATAGTTTTGTGTTACGTATTTTTTAAAAAACAAAACCGATAAAAGACTTGATCATATGAACCGGATCCGTTCAATATTTTTTAAATTGACATAAAATACTAGTACACGGTCTGTGATCTTTGTTTAATAATTTATTTATTTATAAAAAAGAACACCTTTTATATATCACATAAATAGAATAAAATATTATTTATATTTTATTTCATAACTTAAAGGGGAACCGAATCTACAACCATCGCTATAACAGGCCCATATTTTGAACGTAAAAATGATTTTAAATATTAATAAACAATATTTTGTTGTATTAGCATGCATCCTTACGGATAAATAAATAGGCTAGAAAGACGACTCTACTTTGACGAATTCTCGACTCTGATCCGATGACGATAAATGATAAAGTTCCGGATAAAGAAACAGAATTGGGAAAAAAACACTTAGTTGCATTTAAACTTTAGTTTAAAAAGCACTACGTCGCCTACCTTTATTTGCAAGTGTGGTTTTACGGTGGCAGAATCCAACATCGGTTTTTATTATTATTTCCTTATTAAATTCTTGCCAATAGGTGAACTCGATACCATCGTGTTCAGCCACACACCGCGCAATATCACTCTAAAGGCGGGGCTATAACAATATTATCTATTTAAATCCATAATTAACTTTGTATCAGTTGAATCGATATCCAAGATCGTAGACATTCGTCTAACACATTGCATTGCGTGACACACGCTAGTTCCTACATAAATTTAAAACATATTTACCACCTTTAGTAATTATTAGAATAACAACCTTATATAAAAATAATAAGGTTTAATTTCAATTGAAAGTGAATAATTTAAAACAGGAAGTTGGAAAGCCTTATCGAGTTACCGGCGCAATCGACTATTTGAAAAGCCGAACCAACCTCATATGTGGAAACGCCGCATATTGAAAACTATTTGGAATTGTTTTGTATTTAATTGATAACTAAGACGTCTGTGTAATTAGTGCTTAGATCTTTAGATTTTTGTTTTGGTATAATTTACTTTGGATCTCCTATTCTGTGGAATTTACTTGATTTTTGTTTGTAAATAAAAGAACGGCGTGTTGTTCTTGTTGTTAGTGATATAATCTCATTTATTAAATATGCCAAATTACAACGTATTAGCATTAGCATGCAACTATAGGATCGAATTTTAATTATTATTTAACTCTCGATACTTGACGCGCAGTTAAAATTTGAAATAGACTGCACAATTGTTGTTGTCCTTCATTCTCATTCAAAGTAAGGCAAATAAGTTAAATGAAGAAAATAATTGTACATAAAAAAACAAATATTTAAATATATAAAAAAATTCAAACATAATGTATTCTAACATCTGTACTTACATATTAATAATACACACACATAAAGCAAAAAAAACTATGATTATATCTATTACGTACTTATTATAAAGCATGGTTCTTATCGACAGATCGACAGATCATATATCAGAGCATTTAATGTAAACAATCTTAGAGAAGGGAAATTTTCACCCAGTTTAAGTCAGTTCAGTTTGAGCTACGTACGCTCGGTTCATTTTACAATTTCAGATCCTAATAAGTCTTTAGTTTTGCTAGCTCGACGAGTATGTTACGTGTTACAATTGTTCAAAGTGGCGATACGGCAGAAGCAAATTTATTCTCTTCTCGTCTGATGGCTGGACAATTTGAACAAATTGGATTTACTTAATGGACCTAAGGCTCCCTTTCCAATTTGTATGAAGTGTTGCTTGATAAAAGTTCACTCTTAAATGGGAGGGGAAAAGTTTTTAAGAGGTACCCTGCGGAATTAATCTGGTGTGAAGGACCTTAATTCAATTAACATCGATTGGAGATTTGTCTTATGATTTTTTTATACTTTTAACATTAATTAAATGTTACAATTTCAGCAAGTGTCGTCAGTAGTTTCAGTATGTTAGAACGAAATCACTCTTGCTCTAAGTCTTAAGATTATCAAAATATATATTTTTTGTCAAAATATGTAGAATATTGTTAAATAGCATGAATTTATAAGAAAAACACTATCATCGTAAAAAAATTATAAATATGTCAAAAATATAAATTTCTATCTGAAGAATAGTAATTATTGAGGCTGTTCTTTTCGTTTTTTGATATTCCAATGCTAAATTATTCTTTTCACAGAATATATTACAATTATTAAAAAGATTATGATATGTAGCATATAATGAACCCCCATGGAAATATTATTGTAAAAAAGATTTTAAGACGACCATAATTTTTTCTAAATTACGTGCGTAGTAATTAAAATTTTTTTTTAGTACTTTGTTTACTTTCTTCAAAAAGATATCTTGTACATACTTAAAAATATAAAAAAAAATGTTGAGAGGTAGACATATTATGAGCAACACGCGGACTCCTTCCCCAAAGTATTATTTTAGTTAAGTTAATGAATGATACTAAAGTTATAACAAGTTGTGACACACATTAATTTTCCAAAATTTACTCATTTTAAAGTAATTTGACGGACAAAAGTTTTTGAATATAATTTAAATGAGAATATTAAGTTTGGAAATTATAGTGGAGAAGTAAGTTTCAGAGGTTTCAAATTTGACATTAAAACTAAAAATATAAAAAAAATGTTTCTATAGACAACCAAACCCCCCTGAGTGTATGTCAACTACCATATATTATTTATTATGTACTTATGATATACAAAAGAAAATATTACTTTACGTTTAAAATTATCTATATACAAGTCTTAGTAATCCATTTCAATTCAAAAAAAAATTCAGTGTTGAAAATTCAAAAATATACTACATCATTTAATTTCATTTTAATATATTTTTTTCATCTATTAAAAATCCATTGATCAAAAAATCTGGCGCACCAGTCATGCCTGTATCTTTCAATTTTATATAGGTTAGCCTTTTTAAAGTTTTCCTTCTGGCTAGACGAGGCTATCAACCTTTGGGTCATGTTGGCGTGTTTAGAATTCTTAGTACCGTATGAGTTTCTTATGAACGACTGCAACAGTATCATATGTCATGATATATTTCTAACAGCGCTATAAATTTTGACTTTAGAATATTTATTTTTATAAAGCAATAAAACGGAAGGAATATAAATTTGTTGTAGAGATAAATGTTTTTTTTTATTTTATTAGGAGAGTTCAGCCTTTTGCTTTTCTAGTTTTTACTTTGACATAATAAAAAAATATGTTTTACTATGTCAAAGTAAAAACTTTGTAATAAAAAAGGAAAATTACAAAATTAATGAAGTGCTAAATAGAATTTTCTTTGAAATGAAATTTAATCATAATTTGAACTAAAAAAACACTAAGCAAACAAATGGACAAATATTTAATAAAAATAAAAATAGATAAATAAAAAAACCTGAAAACCCAGACCATACATACATACATTCCGCGGCCAAAGAGACTCTAACAGAAATCCTGTTCCGGATATCCGGCTCTACAATGTGATTTCACTTGACACTCTATTTGGGTATTTTACCGATACGGCATTAAAGGCTGAGACGTTGTGCTGAATACACTTTTTACGACGGTTTTATTGCAAACTGGCTTGACTTGATGTAAAAGAAGACTAGTATATATAGCACCAAATTTGAATTTACAGCTGATTTAAGAGATTCATTTTAGATGTACAACATCTAAAGGAAAGCCAATCTTTTTCATGTGATAAAAGGGTTTTGTTGCAAGAAATGCAAATAAACTAAAAAAATTAAATAAATTAGCTTCACGCTGTATCCCGCACACAGCAGGGTAGGCAGAGGGAACCTAGTGTTAAGACACTCCGTTCCCCACTTTCTGCCGAATTCTGGAGGCATTGCGTGTTGAGTGGCAGAACTCAACGCCGCGCTTAACCTCGACACCAGAGCGAAGAAATGGAAATATAAATTTTAAGTAAATATTTCATCTCCTCGAGTGGGAATCGAACCCAGAACCAGTCGGTTTTGCAGTCACACCTCGTGCCGCTGCGCCACAACCGGCCTCAAATAAACGCTTTGAAATAAACAACAAATGTGCGGAGTTTATATTATTTAATATATATTTAATGAGAATTAAACACAACGTAACGTAAGTAGGTATATGGGGTGTAATCTTTGTTTAAGGCCTGTCGTGGTGCAGAGGCACAAGCTCGCAAAATATTAAATATTTCATTGCCTCAAGTGGGTATCGAACCCACAACCTCTCGCGATTGCAACCGCACACTTGTGCCCTTGCGCCGCGACTGGCCCCTCTACGTACTTTTTTTTGTTCTCTTAGTTTTTTCTTGAATTCACGTACGTATTTATAAAAGTAAGAGTATTGTATTTTTTGCCGAATAAGACCAGGTTGACACGCCTGTTTACATATTTACAAGACTTACCGTAAAACTATTACATGAATATAAATTTTACTTGGTATAAGATTATCCAAATGTATTTAGAAATTTAATTGTATACCTACATAAGTATCATATATTATACGTGTGACTTTAAGTTTATTTAAAGGGAAAATAGTTTAACTTGTTACCTTTCTCTATACCGTCCAGCGGTCCTTCGACGTGAAGTATTTGCGGAATTCCATAATAACCTTCAGAATTCCTTCGCGGCGAATAAATTGAAAATTTTTCTACTTTAGAGATTGGTATGCTTTACCTTACCTGTTCATGTTTTATTAAAACATAGCAATTTATGCATTAAAGCATAAATAATGTTGTGCCGAGAAAGTTCCAGATATTACTTTGTAAAATGCTAAACGAAAAGGTCATGTTTGTCAATTTTGGGTGTTAAAGTTTAAAATGATTTTATGTGATTTAAAGTTTAAAATTCGATAGAAGTTTACAATAAAGTAATTATGTAGAGAAATGTAACAAATTTAAATATTATTGGGTTATTTGTTCTGTTATAGTACTTTTACTTACATATAAATAATTACCTCAGAGATAAGATCTTTGAAGGATCTGTAGAGTGTGTCTGAAGCGAACAGGCGATATTAGAACGAAAAAGGAGAAATATACAAAAATAAAGTACATAAACAAAAGTCTTGGCCACATTGAGAGGATGAAAGAGTAATAAATTATGTACATTTATAATGCAAGAATAGCATGATGCGAGTTCTATAAGCAGCAGCGGAGAAGCTAACGTACAGAGAACAAAAGTATATATCAAATATTAGCAGGTTGACTGCCAATCTAATATTTTTGAAAACGCAGCGTTAAGTTTTTACACTTCCAGTTCCACTAAATGACGTAAATATGGATCCTGATATTTTCGAAAACTGACATAATGTTTGTATATATTAATCAAATCAGCTTCACGCTGTATGCACACTGAAGGGTAGGTAGAGGGAACCTAGTGTTAAGACACTCCGTTCCCCACTTTCTCCATTCCCCACTTTGTGGAGGCATTGCGTGTTGAGTGGCAGAACTCGACGCCACGCTTGTCCTCGACACCAGAGCGAAGAAATGGAAATATAAATTTAAGTAAATATTAACCAGTCGGTTTTACAGTCATACTTTGTGCCCCTGCGCCACGACTGGCCTTCCTGACTGGCCTATTAATCAAGTATATATTCATGAAAACAATATTAAAGTTGATGTTGATTGATTTTACCATCATGTAGGTATTTTAACGCAAAAAGTTAATAGCAGTTACTAATATAGGTTGAAATATTAAAACGCTATATCGAAAAATTTGGTTACGCGGGTCGCAATCGTAGTAATCTTAACGCTTATATCGGCCATTCTGACTAATTGAACAACATTCTATTATTTTTATCACCCGTGTAAAGTGGATAAGAGCACAGCTTAGGGAATAAGCTACAAGTGACATGGAAGTAAACATCAAGAATGTAAAGCCAAAAAAAAGTAAAAATTAAGGATTTAGAAGCCAGTCGTGGCACAGGGGTACAACAGCGTTGTGGGTTCAATACACACTAGAAGAAATGATATATTTTCTTTTCCTCGCTCTGGTTATGAGGCAAAGAGCGGCGTTGAGTTCTGCCACTTAACACGCAATGCCTCCAGAATTCGGTGAGAAGTGTGGAACGGAAGTATTTTAATGTGCAATGGGAACGGAGTGCTAAGCCACTAGATTTCTAGAGACGAGATTTCCGATACCTTCTGCCTATGCTATGTGCAGGATACAACGTGAAGCTAAAAAAATCTAATTTAATTTGTTTTATATGATGTAGAATAACGCTTTGAGTGTGATGGTTCACACTCAAGGCACCACAATAAAATAATTGACAGATCTGATTTTTATTATCGTAATTAAAAATAAAAATAGTTTACAATAATAGTTACC
Organism: Heliconius himera; assembly: GCA_021202915.1. NCBI lineage: Eukaryota > Metazoa > Arthropoda > Insecta > Lepidoptera > Nymphalidae > Heliconius > Heliconius himera. The sequence goes on from JAJHJA010000342.1 coordinate 365,111, forward strand.
GCTATTATTGTCAATAGCTTTTAATAGTCACAAAATTATAATCTAGGAACCTTTTTAGGTCATACCTATGACAAGTGTACTCGTATGTCATTTCCATTATAATTGTTTCTGTTCTACATGGTGTTTGAAAATTCGTGACTAATTTAATATAGAAGTCGAACGAGGTTTAGTTTCCCGGTGGCCTACACTTTTTCTCATAAGTAATTTAAAGAAAATGTTAGTCATACGGGACTTTATTTTTATTGCGTATATTTTTTTATCAAAATAATACTGAACAAACTATTGTTCAGTATTATTGCTATATATTAATTTAGGTAGAAGAGAAAGTACGTAACTTGATACATTAAGAAATATTACTTTATAATAACGAGAAAAATAATTTGATATAATATTTGTTCGAATGATTCCCATACATAATTTATAACTTTTACAATACTTTCCCAAAAAATATTTTTTTTTTTATTTTAATAGAAAAACATGCAATTGACGGCTTTGTAATATTAGTATAATTCTCTACTAATATTTTGAATCTATAGAATTTGTTTGTTAAATGCACTAATCTCAGGAAAGATTAGTTGGAATGGAAAAAATCCATTGATCAAAGGAGCTATAGGCTATATTTCAATTTTATAGTTTCCATGTAACCCTCTATACTTGCGGTCAGAGTTAACTCGGATAAAAAATTATGTCATGTGTCATACACTGTTAGTTATTTCCATTTGACCACTCGGGTGATGCCACAGATAAAATCAATATAAATATAAAATGGTACAATTCGACCTCGTGTGTTTTCGTACTAAATATATATAACTCGTAACGACGTTATATCGTGGCTATTGGGCACTTAAATTAATGTACTAAAAAATAAATGCAAACATGTTTTCCGCTATTTCGTGTAATAAATAATATTTCTCTAATTAAATTAGTGACGAAAATGTATATTAACAATAAATTTCCTTTGCTGTTGTACTATCAGAAGCAATAAATAGTGGGTTCTAATATGAGAATTTAATACTCCTGGATCCTGTTAGGAACGGAGAAAAACAGGATTTTCTATTTTATGTATTAAAGCAATTTTAAGAATTAAATAATAATAAGTAATTTTAATAAATAAATATTATTTTATTTTGTTAATTATTATATATTTGTTAATTAACACTAACACAGTTGCGGGCAATGACTAGTAGATTACATATTTTAAGTTTCATTTCTCTATCATATACAGAGAACACTATGCAAACAGAGTGTTAAGACACTCTGTCTGGTTTTCAATTTCTATTATCTCAATTGAATCATTAAATTTTTAAAAGGCTAGTGTGATATAATTAAAATATAGAATTTGTAAATCTTAGTTCAAAAAGCACAAAAACAATCTGAAACAATAAAGATATCCCTTTAAGAGCAAACGCGTGGAATCGGCTGGAACATTATCGCTAATGTTCACTTTCCATTAAAGTGGAGAGGTTGTTTAAAAAACAAGCAAAAGAATACGAGATGCTGATTCTTATGTATTATTTATTCGGTCTACAGTCACAGAGAAAAGTACTGTAAGTAGGTACTGTAAGAAAAAATTATGTCGAAAATGTAATATAAACATTTTAATATTCTTAGGAACTAAACGGATAGATGTCTTACTAGAATAGGTACACTTTCGAAAAATCCAATTTAGAAAAATATAAAACCGAATAGGTTATTTAAATACAATTTAGATGCGGTTTTTTACAATTTTAATAAATTAGATGTGTGGCGGAATTTTTTCGTTTATATAAGCAAATATACTTAAAGGAAGGGAGGAAGCTAAAAACTTTTAAATGTAATAAAAACAAATATTTATTGCTTTGCCTATCTTGATTTGTAGTAATATTATATATTTTATTTAATAAAGTTTAAATATATTTTATTTAATAAAATTTAAATATATGTTATTACAGAAAATCTAGATCTACTTTTTCACACGACTGTACTGTACATACATACCCACGTTAGCTACAACACTGATAATAGCTACCAACGCTATCGATTACCATCAATTTGCGAGAGTATTTCCACTTATCATTATTATTCACTACGACATACATAGCTTTAATAGTGTGACATGATAATAATTACTAGGCAGACCCTAGTGTTAAGACACTCCGTTACTCCCATTAACACAGTACCATCACCCACTTTTCGCTGAATTTTGGAGGTATTGCCTTTTGAGTGGCGGCACTCAACGCCGCGCTTTATTCAGATTAATTTTAGAGTTTTTCTCTTTTACAGACAGACAGCTTCACGCTGTATCCCGCACACAGCAGGGTAGGCAGAGGGAACCTAGTGTTAAGACACTCCATTCCCCACTTTCCGCCGAGTTCTAGAGACATTGCGTGTTGAGTGGCGGAACTCAGCACCGCGCTTTGCTTCGACACCAGAGCGAAGAAATGAAAATAAAATGTCAATAAACATTTCATTTCCTCGAGTGGGGATCTAACCCACAACCAGTCGATTTTACAGTCACACTTTGAGGCCCTGCGCCACGACTGGCCCCAAAAATAAAAGTTTAAATGATTTTTTTTTTCAATAAAATTTCATTACTAAGCAATATATAAGTAAAATAAATTTAAAAAAAAGCAATAAGGTTTTTCTTGCAAGTATTAAAACTTATAAGATAGAAAGTAGGAAACAAGATCAAACTCGGAGTCCGACGGGCGACTGGGCGAGTGACCCAAAACTACTTGAAAATTGTTTCCGAGATTTAAGCTGATTTGGCAACGTTTACGAAAGTTTTCAGTTTGGACAAAAGTGCTAACATTTCACCTTCTAGTTGATAAATTATGTACTATAATATTGTGATGTTATTTTAAATTCTTTAAAATATATTTAAGAGGACGTCGAAAACTGTATGTTTGTAAAAGGGACGGTTTTAGGTTCGATTCCTATTGGGAGAATTAATTGTTTTATTTCCTCGCTCTGGTTTTTCTATCTTGTGAGGCAAAACGTAACAAAAAATGGAATATGTATTGTCTTAACACAAAATTTTCTCTAACTATTCTATATGGAAAAAGGCGTGACGCTGCTGTCAAACAAGCCACTGATCTAGCAGTTTATCTATCATTAGTATGCATTTTTTTAGTTTGAGCGGAAAGTTAAGTACAGTATCGTCTTAGAGTCATCTTTTTTCTATCCTGCTAAAAACAGATAAAATATAAAAATACAATAAAGTTATCAAGTGAAAAAAGAGCAACAATTAAGTAAACGTTAACGACTATTATCATCTAAATTGCTCTACCTTCCTCATACATAGTAAGTGACCACTTAGTGAAATGACTCAATTTGAGTTCCGACTAATATATTTAATATTGCTATTGTTTTATATATATATACATCTCTTCAGCGAACTATACAGATATTTTATTAGTCCAAACGATATATAAAAAAATTAAATATTTAAAACTTGGACCTATCTGCCGTAGCTAAATGATATTACTGACATTCAAAAAATGTATAGTCATTTATTGATAAGAAGGATACCAAGAAATTTAATAAAAGTAAATTATTCAACTAAAGTTCACGATTTCATGTTTTATAGTCCTCGTAAACGTACGTTCGTGGACTATATAACCTAAAATCCTATACTTCTCCCGATTCCGGAGACATTTGGGAAACCTCGGCGTCCTACGCTGCATATCAAATCACAGAAATCTAAGCTAGAATGGCATAAAAATACAACAAACTTTCTCAATACTATTTAAATACAATTTTCGAGAACACCCACAACAATTCAATCTACGCATAAATTAAATTCCGTTTTAATCAGATCCATGTAAATATTGTCCTAAGCCCCAAATCTACAAACGCCTTATCTTGTATTGCATAAATCTTGAAAATCGGCTTATTACGAGTGCGTCGGTATATACATATATAGACTACGATCCCAAGGCCTCCAGACCTACGTCATCTTAGCAAAGCTGATTTTTTCAGGATTAATTGTCTAATACGTAGTTAAGACTGTATACGTACTAACTTGAAAGTGAGGATCTTTCAGAGGTAGTGCCACCCACTAGGGTGCACGCTCACCTACGTTGAAGTAGAAACACTCGAATTTAAGAATAAAGAATAAATAATAACTTTTTAAGAATAATATAAAAAAATAATATTTATTATTATCGGGTTTGATTAACGTGGGCCTTTACTCCCGCCAGACGTCCTAAAGGTTGTTTAAAATTGGGCAAAATACGCTATGCTAGCAAGTTTTAATTTTACATATCTTGTTTATTACGGACTATTTCAAAATTCCTTATAAAAATCCAAAATACCTCTGAAAGGATGGGGCCCTTTTAAGTTAGTGAATACGCATACATCTTAACTACATATTAGACTAAATAATGATCTTCAAAATTTCAGCTTTGCTAAAATGACGTAGTTCTGGGGGCCCTGGGATCTTGAGCTAATATGATATATTTCATTTGTCAACATCTGTGGACTTAATTAAATCCCAACACATTGTAATATTATTAATTCTTCCCCCAACGTCGTCGTGGGGTATTTTAAACGGGAAACTTTATTATCGTGTTGGAGCACATAAATAAATCGGTTTTGTACTTGAGCGATGCGCAGGTTAAGTTTGTGAAGGCGAAACTTGAGGCAGCTATAAACATTTTTATAGAAGTTATTGGAATGTCGAGGCCAGTCGTGGCGCAGACGCACAAAGTGTGACTGCAAAATCGACTGGTTGTGGGTTCCCCACTCGAAAAAAATAAATATTTATATACATTTACTAGAGGGCGCGCGCGGCTTCGCCCGCTTATTAGGAGTGAATTCTGAAAAAACCACGAAACACGTGTTCAATAAAATATTTTTAACAGTCTGAATTTAATTTTTTATAAAAATCGGTGACAATTTAATTTTTTTTCCATATAAACTTTCAACCCCTTATTTGAACCCTTAGGGGGTGAATTCGTAAAAACCATGAAATACGTGTCCAATGAAATATTTTTAAGAGTCTGAATTTTAAATTTTATAAAAATCGGTACAGATTAAATTTTTTTTCCTTACAAACTTTCAACCCCTATTTCATCCCTTTAGGGTTTAAAATTTTTCAAATTCCCTTCTTAGTGGATGTCCAGAATATGAAAATAAACATTTGCCCAAATTTCACGTTTCTACCATCAGCGGTTACGGCTCTGCGTCCGTCTTACCTCAGTCAGTCAGCACAAGTCCTTTTATATATATAGATAATTTCATTTCTTTTCTCTTGTGTCGAGCCAAAGCGCGGCGTTGAGTTCCGCCACTCAACACACAATGCCTCCCGATGCATAAAACATTTTCAAAATAATATACATCATTTTCTCTTAAATAATCTGTATTAGATACTAAAATATGATAATAATATGCGTTGAGTTCTGCCACTCAACAAGCAATGCCTCCGGAATTCGGCAGAAAGTGGGGAACGGAGTGTCTTAACACTAGGTTTCCTCTGCCTACCCTGCTGTGTGCGGGATACAGCGTGAAGCTGATAGATACTAAAATATATAGCCCACTTCGGAAAAAGGTGCAATCAGCATTTATACAGCAGTAAATGTTAATAAGAACTTAACTCATAAAATTTAAGTTAATTCAACAACGATATTAGCAATGCTCAGTTGAGTATCTGAATAACAATGTTGTTCTACGAATTGCGCAGAGGCGCAACATCCGGCTGTAATCTCGAAATTTGTAGGTTTGATTACCATTCTGTGGATTCAATTATTTTCATTTGGTATGTCGCTCTGGTAACCAAGACAAAGCGAGTATTGAAGAATAGGCGTAGGTGAGCAGCTGAAGCAGATTGTATATACATAATAATATAAAAGTACTGTACAATTTATATGGTGGGGTTCTATTTGAGGCCTATGTCGAACAATAGACAAGGACAAACTATTTTAGATGATAAACCAGCTTCATGCTTTTCGTCTGATAGCAGAGTAGACATTGGGAGGGAGGACATTCTGTTTTTTCCCACACGCAGCGCCCTAATTCGAGACATTGGATTTTGAGCGACAGAACTCAACGCCGAGTTATTCTACAAGAACGGGGAAATAATTCTAGTATAAAAAATTGCCCCGACTGCGGGTTGAGCCCTAAACCGTCTCCTTTACTATCACATGCTGCCTTACAACACCCTGATACATTGATGATGATTATTTATGTTACATTATAACCAAGCATTTTTTACGCAATATTTATTGATATATCACTAAAAAAGGACCATAAAATACTACATTGACAGCTGAAATAAAGAAAAATATATTTTAAAACTATAAGTTTACACCAAGTTATACCAAGGTATATATAGTTAAGTTATTGCCGATGGACTTAAGACGAGTGTAGTATATGTAAATCGTATGTACCTAAGTGTTTTCTATAGCTTTTGCGGCGGCGGGTGTGGCGAAGCTCAACATCGCGCCTTGCTTGCTTTGCCTTGCCACTTATTACTAAAGTGAAGAAATGAATACATTAATAAATAATAATTGAATACCCTGGGCGGGGATCGAACTCATAACAGTTAGGATATAAGTCAGTAATGCATGTGCATTTGCCCAGTAGCACACCACGACTGCCTCTATAAACCTAGTAAAAGCATGCTATAACAAAACCTACGTATATATAAGAATATTTAATTTAATTTTATATTTAAATCAAGTTAAATTGAACGTTTTACAGCTTGCAGAATATTGGATTTTAGTGGGAGGTTTAATTAAGGGGGAATTTCATCACGTGACAGAGTCACGCTACAGCGAATGTTAATGCGTCGTTAAGTACGTATCACTGGGTCTTGGCGTAGCACCTCCTTAATTACCTTGTAGGTACGAATACGAATATTATTTTAATATATTAATTATGAAAATTTTTTGAGGTGCTTGTGGCGGAATGGAACTGGTTGTGGAAATGGAAATGGTTGTACCCCGAATATAATTTTTGCATATAGATGGAGTAGATAAATTTACGCATTAAAAAAATATTTTTAAACAAATACACGAACACGTTCTATATATGTATACATTCTCAGTTTTTCAAACAAAATACTATGTTATTAATCACCCATTCAAAACTTTATTATCAGCTTCACGCTGTATCCCACATACAGCAATGTAGACAGAAGGAACCTAGTGTTAAGACTCTCCATTCTTCACTTTCCGCCGCAATTTGGATGCATTGCGAGTTGAGTGGCGGAACTCAACGCCGCACTTTGCCTCGACACCAGAACGAAGAAATGACCATATAAATTATAATATAATATTTCCCAATCTTTATAGCCTAACTAAATATATATTAAAACGTTTAATGGGGAACTTTTCGCCAAGTTTCCGAAATATTTCAGTGCGTGACGTGAGTGATGGAAGTCAACGCTACGCTTTATGTTGCTACTAGAGCGAGAAAATGATATGAACTCACTTCCCCGAGTTAGCATCGAAGCCACAACCTTCACGCTTACATCCAGCCCTCTTTTAGCCTATACCTTAAAAGCTGCCTCCCAAAAAGCTACAATTTTCTAATATCACACTTGACATTTAAGGTCGAAGTACTCCAAACCTATCCACGTCGTATATCGAGCTTATAGCCATCATAAGGCAGTTCGCTAATGGCGCGGGCGCCTAACTTTCATAACAAGGCTTATGTTACGACCTAAATTGGCGTTGTATCTGAAAATTAACTGGTTATAGCGGAACTTTGCTTCCTTTCGAGTTTTGGACTTTGAGAGGCGTGGAGATTTTAAATAGTTGCTGTTTACAAGACTTGAGATGTTATGATAGAATTTCGGAAAACTATGCGGTGTTATGGTGCGGTAGATCGTGATTTTTTTATTAGCTTCACGCTACCGCACGAAGTAGACAAGGACTTAGTAGGCAGAAGATGGACAGAGGGAACCTGGAAACCTAGAGCTAAGACACTCCGATCCCATTAAGACACTATGTTCCTCTTTTTTTGCTGGCTCGAAATAATATTGTATATTGTGTGGCGGAACTCAACGTCGCGCTTTACATCCCTACACACATTAATTTATTTTACATTTATAATTTACATACAACAAAACAATCCAATTCCATATATTAATAGTATTCATACTATAGAACTATAAATTGAAATTACACGAGTTGCAAACGTATCTTTAGTTTATAAGTAATGGGCGAGGAAATGGAAGTTCTCTAGTTTCCGTGACTAAAACCTATCAGGCGAATGCGATCGTAAACCATTAGGTGTGTCATCTTTATACCACACGTTTCAGTTTATAAGACATAATTTGAGCTATAAAAATAACGAAATTGCATTTTCATATCATATTCGTATTTAAGGGAAGGAGTAAACGGGATAGGTTATTGGTTCGATTTTCACTCGTGTGAAATTAATTATTTTCATTTCTTCGGTCTGATAACATATCAAAACGCAGCGTCGAACTCCGCCATTCAAGGTCCAATCTTTTGAAAATTCGACGGTGCGTGAGGACGAAGTGTCTTGCCACTTGGTTCCATCTGCCTATCTTGCTAGAATTGGGATACAACATGAAGCGTAAGCATAACAGTTCCTAACAAAAATCTTAAGTTCAAGTTAAATATGAACTAATAACTACTACATGCAGTCGAACTAACCACAACTAAACAACAAAGGAGTTTAAACAGTAAAAAAATATAACAAAATAGTAATTTCATCTTCCTTCCCGTATTTTTTAAAACTGACTTTGCTCCATTAAAATATATATATTAGTAGCTTGTAACTAAATGAAGCTCGACTTTAATATTAAGAAATTTAACACTAGAACGCTAAAAGCTAATTGAAACAGCTAAAAATATCGCTTGGCAACGCTGGACGACGATTGACGTTTCTTTGTAAACGACACCGTTCTTTGACGCTTGCTGGGGAGTCACAGTTCGGTGGACATCTCAAGGGACCATGGCGAAGCTATATAAAAGTAGAACACGTTTTTCTTTTATTTACTAAAATTTATTATTTTTACGGTCAATTTTATGTCACCAATGTTATATATGTTGGTTATATTGTTAAATAGTATAGAGTTTATTTTTTTCGAATATGAATTGATAATGTGTAAATGTTACTATTGTACCGTATGGTTAAGTTACGTAAATATATGATATATGTGATAACATAAGTATGAGATATAGGAGTACCTATCATCTACAATACATACATACATCCTATACTGGTACGATGGTTGTGAGTTCAAACTTCAATGTGAAGAATGATTTTCCGCTTTCTTAAGACAAATTGCGGTGCTGAGCCCCGCCACTGAACACGGAATGTCTTGTCTCAACACTAGGATATCTATGTTTATACTGCTATAAGCGGGATAAATCATAAAGCTGATATAATAAAAAAAAATAAATGCTTTCCTTGTCAATTTAAAAATCTATATGAGGTGTAGTACCTACTTATTTTTTAAATAATAATGTATTATTAACAGTAATAATAATAATTATTATATATTAATAGTAATCGGCTCCTCCTTATAGAAACATTATAACAATATTTACAAATATTTTTTTCACTCTATTAATATAACTTTGGTTTACATTTATTCCAACATTGAAAGGCTTTCAAGAACCACCACCAGGTAGTTATTTACGTTAGACCTTAATACAAAACTGTAGTTCGGGAAATGGTTCTTTCCACATAATATCACTTTAACCGTTTCGTACAGTCTGTTTGTGCGGAAAGCCGACAAAGTGTATGAAAAATGAATGCTATATTAAATTTTTATTTTATATTTTCCTTTGACTGGAAATGAGAAAATTCTTGAGATGATATATAACTTTTATTTATTCGTAAAGATATGACTATTATATTAAATAAAAAGAGAAATGGAGAAGCACTCTGGACTGCAACACTACACACAATGCCTCGAGCGGCGGAGAGTGGGAAGCGGAGTGTCTTAAAACTAGGTTCCCTCCGCGTACCCTGCTATATACGTGATACAGCTTGAAGCTGAAAAAAATATATGTATAAATTAAATTTGTCAATATATTTCCATCTTGAAACCTAAGAATTTTTCAAGATCGTGGTATGCTTAATTAAAATATTATTAAATGAAATAAATGGGTAAAAATTTCACTTGCTTCGCTGCGTACTCTACGTGGGGTCTATATACCAAACAACATTGATCGTCATCATCATTAACTCGTCAACCTTTCAACGGCTGTTGTTGGACATAGAACTATCCCAATTACCAACAAACCGATCAGTACCAACCAGGCCCGACTCTATATGATTAAATTGTACCTATACTTTGACTCTTAGAAAAATCAACAACTAAAAAGAATAAATGTGGCAGCTTTTAATTCAGAAGGAAAATGAATTTATGAATATGAAAATAAATGGCATTGTAGCTACAAATCAAGCATATCTTAATTTAATTCTTAAATTTAAAAATCGCGTGACTGTAATACGCTTATGTCGAATAATAAATAAATATGTAACGTACGAGTGTGTGTAATGTAGGAGTAAAAAATAAACCTGTGACGAACAAGAAATATAATTTTGGCATAACACAAAATTGTTTATATTTACTCTGATATTAAAGAGTATATTATTAACCATCTAAAGCTACTATTGAAATTGAAATTATACCATAAATATAGGAAAAATATTCAAGATTTTCTCTCAATATATGATGCAAAGTATTCCTTTACGTCACAGAGTCAGAATCTATCAGAAATAAAAAAAAAACTGATATTTTTTTGGACAATTCGCAACTGAAAAATTTTCGTTTCTTATTATAAATGTTTATGCTCCGAATACATACCCATATATTGAGATTATATAAATTATACTTTTGATCTCTCTGTAACTTCCAAGTTTTTATATGAGTAATAAAATAAAATTTTTAAAATATTTCCTTTTGCACTAAACTTTACCATTTTTACTCGTCACAGTTTTGTTCCAGTTCCGGTGACATATGTCACGTAATGCACAGGAAGTGACGTTTCATACTACGACACTTTTAAAGTAATATTTCGTTACTTATTTAGCTCTAATAATCGAATTAGGTAGTAAATAGTTTAGATTATTGTTTAATAACTATGTGATAAAGAAAACGAATTTATTTATCTTCAAAACATCGTCACTAACCGGAAACCTTCTTCTACTGGCCGAAGAGACACCGACTTTCGTTGCAGCTTTTGTCGAAACTAACCTTAAAACAACAATGGCGATATCACAATAACAATTACAGTGATGCAAGGAATATAGAAAATATACAAATTAGTAGATGTTCCTAGTGTAAGTTATGAAATTTACGGTGACTAAATAGGATTTTTCGGTACTATGGTTTTAGTAGGACAAGATTAAAATTAAAATATTAAAATAAAATTATAAGACTAAAATAAAATTACTGTAAATTTATGACATAGGAACTAATAAAACACTTTAAAAAAGATCGCGGAATATATTAAAACACTAAAACATATTGAAAGTTTAATATATTACAAGTGAGACGTATTTGAAATCGGCCAGAGCACTGTGGAACAATCGAAATATTTACCTCGTATTTCTTTTAACCCTACAAGGCACCCAGTGCCACATGAGGAACATCCCCTTTAATCGTTCCTATAATTATAAAACTAGAAGTAGCAATACCTCTTGACATCTTGATAGAAGCTACAGATATTTAGCAATGTTATAGTATGGCTCTTTACCTAATAATATGATTCATGTATTAGTTATAACTAAATTTGCTATAGCAAATGAAATGCAAAATTTGAATGAAATTGAAACGTTACTCATTTGTTGAAATTTAAAAAATATTAAAAAAAATGTTAGTCAACAGATTTGACTTAAAAAAAATATTGTGTGTTATAAGTAAGTGTATATTTTGCAAAGGTAAGTTATTTTTTATATTACATAAGTAAACATATTAGAAAATCATACTTTTATGTGTGTTCCACATACGGTACGTTGAGCTTTAGTGTGTGTTTTCACTTATACGTACTTACGATAACTTTCCTTATAAATATTATGTTTTTTTTAGTTAATGGCGCGAAGAAGATTGCATGACTAAAATATTAAGGGTTTGTTGGCCATTCCTTCTGGGTTTGAGGTCGGACAAGATTTTGTGATGCTGAATGTGATGATGACATCGAAAGATTACCCAAAACCTTCGAAGTGTTCTCCCGTCAACGATCTCGATGATTCTTTTTTAGAAATCAGACCCTCAGCCTAGTAGGTACATGAGAGACAAATACAGGTACTATTACCCAATCTCGGGCACCTAGACGATCATCGACTATGAGTGACACAATTGGTCTAGAATGAATCTAGAATCCCTGGCTCTGTAACTATAACCTAAAGAAAAAAAAGAAGATTTATGTGGAAGATTTATCTGATAAGGTTGGAAATAAAAGACAGAAACCAAATATATCAATCCTACCTCCTCGTGATATCAGACTTGATGGGTTTGAGTATTTTCCTGTATAGAGTCAAAAAAGACAACGGTGCAAATATCCTGGATGTAAAACTAACTTTGCCTCGATAAATCTAATGATTGCTTTTGATCTTTCGATCAATGAGCAGATTTATGAAATTTATGAAATAAGTTATAAGTATGATTTCTAAATATATAGTAACTGTATAGTAACGAGTGCATCGAAAAATCTGTTTATAAAAGCGTTTGTAATGTACGGAGATTATGCATCTGATCACTATCCTATTACTTTTGAATGTGACATTAATATTGTTAAGCCTAAACAAGTAACAACTAATGTTATTTATGATAGGGTGAAATGGGGTGAAAGAGACAACGTTCAAATTAATGAATATCAAGAATTTTGTCATTCTAAAATAAAATTAATTGACTTGCCATATGAATGTAGAGAATGCTCTGTTAGAATATGTAAAAATTCTAATCATCATAAATTGATAAATGATATGTATAGTAATATAGTGTGTATACTAAGAGAGGGTGCATATTGTACGTATGTAGGACGTAAAAAGGTAGGAAAACATAAACGAGTGGTAGGCTGGAACAGACACGTGCGGGCAGCTCACCAAGAAGCTCGATTATGTTATCATGAGTGGCTACTATATGGTAAACCCATAAATGGCAATATATATAATAAAATGTGTAATTCTAGAAAAATTTTTAAAGCTAAATTAAAATATTGTTTAAATAACGAACATCAAATAAAAATGGATATGCTGGCACATAATCATGCATCCAAACAATTTGGTAAATTTTGGAAATGTACCAGTAGACTTGATGTAAATTCGAGCGTACCTGTGAGTGTAGGGGGTTTCACTGAGCCGGGAGACATTGCCAACGTATTTTAGCGGCATTTTAAAATTGTGTCACCTTTATCAAGCGCGCAGCGGATGCTCGGCGCTGAGTCTAGTGCTGCGAAGATCACTAACATATTCACGGCTGAGCATGTTGCATTTCTTATTAAAAGTATGGTGAGAGGTAAGTCTCCAGGGTATGATGGTCTCAGCGTCGAGCATCTTAAGTACGCAGGCCCGCATTTGCCACGAGTCCTCGCTTTATTTTTTAACCTGTGTCTTGGTCATGGATACCTACCGCAGAATTTGATGCACACTGTAGTTATACCTATAATTAAAAACAAGACGGGAGATGCTACTGCCATGTCTAATTACAGGCCAATATCGTTGGCTACTGTTGTAGCTAAGGTACTGGATAGTTTGCTTGACAAACAGCTGGCCGAACACTTTGAACCCTTTGACGCTCAGTTTGGGTTTAGACCTGGACTGTCTACTGAGAGTGCCATACTGTGTCTCAAGCAAACTGTTCATTACTATACAGCTAGTTTTTTGGATCTGTCAAAGGCATTTGACCTTGTCTCTTACGATGTACTATGGGATAAATTGTATAAGGAAACTACGTTGCCACCTGAAACTATATCTATTTTTTCCTACTGGTATCGCAACCAAACTAACTGTGTTAGGTGGGCGGGAGCTTACTCGGACGTGTACAGGTTGGAGTGCGGGGTGCGGCAGGGGGGGTTGAGTTCGCCTCGGCTCTTCAATCTCTACATGAACCGGCTGATCGGTGAGCTCAGTAGCACCAGTGTCGGATGTCATGTTGATGGAGTTTGTATGAACAATATCAGCTATGCAGATGACATGGTGTTGCTGAGCCCATCCATTGGAGCTCTTCGTAAATTATTGGCAATATGTGAATTATATGCGGCGGCTCACGGGCTCAGGTACAATACCATAAAAAGCGAGCTTATGTTATTTAAATCAGGTACCAAAACTTACTCGGAGATACCGGTGGTCTCGCTCTGTGGCACACCGCTGTGTCGGGTAAATAAATTTAAGTACCTGGGCCACTGGGTCACTGAAAATCTTAATGATGATTCTGACATTGAGAGGGAGCGTAGGTCGCTGTCTGTGCGGTGCAACATGTTGGCTCGGAGATTTGCAAGGTGCACGAATCAAGTTAAAATAACTCTCTTTAAAGCATACTGTCAGTCATTTTACACTTGTAGCCTTTGGGTTGACTACACGCGCCGGGCATACAGCGACCTACGGGTCCAGTACAACAACGCGTTCAGGGTTCTGATGGGGCTGCCGCGACAGTGCAGTGCCTCGGGCATGTTTGCGGAGGCGCATACGCATGACTTTTATGCTATTATGAGAAAACGGTGCGCCTCCGCATTAGCTCGCCTCCGCTGTTCCTCCTGTGGAATGCTAAATGTGTTTTTTTGACCGGTGGGGCTTGCCTTTAATTGGTCGGTGGGTCAAATTACACACGACCAGATTGTTATTGTTTGGGTTCACGTACTAACAATAGTTCTTAAGCTTAAAATGTTACTAACAATGTTTATGGATGTAAATCTGATATAAATGATTATTATTATTATTATTAGTATATAAAATAATAAAATATATAAGTGATAGTCATTTCATTTAAATGGGAATTGTTCAGTAGAGACAGAAGATACGAAATACGAAGATAGGAAGATACGAGAGACGAGATTGATGTGGAAAGGCGTATTGCTGCCGGTGACAAGGTTAACGGAGCCTTGATGAGACGCCGAAACGTCAGAACAGCTGCGCGTTTGGCCGTACACAATGCAGTTTTGGTACCGACGTTGTTATACGGCAGCGAAACGTGGGTATTACAGAAGAAGATTGAAGGAAAGATAAATGCCGTGGAGATGCGATCTCTTCGCAGAATATGCGAAGTCAGCTTATCTGGTCGAATAGCGAGAATGTCACGTCAAGAATGAAGAAGAACGTGTTCAGCTGGTTTGGGCACGTCGAACGAATGAGTGATGAAAGAATGGCAAAAAAGATTAAATTAGCTTCACGCTACATCCCGCACACAGCAGGGTAGGCAGAGGGAACCTAGTGTTAAGACACTCCGTTCCCCACTTTCTGCCGGATTCTGGAGGCATTGCGTGTTGAGTGGCAGAACTCAACGCCGCGCTTAACCTCGACACCAGAGCGAAGAAATGGAAATATAAATTTAAGTAAATATTTCATCTCCTCGAGTGGGGATCGAACCCACAACCAGTCGGTTTTGCAGTCACACCTCGTGCCGCTGCGCCACGACCGGCCACTTTTTCATCATAAAAAGATTTATGATGAAAAAGTGAGTAGTAAGAGAGGGAGGCTCGGTTGACCTTCGAAAACACAATATCAAAGATACTGAAGGAAGGTCACGTAAAAAGCATGAGGACTCCCCGGAGGGCATGTATGAAGAGGTTGATGACAGTGGACGAGGCGAAAGAGGTATGTAGAGACCGTAAAGTTTGGCGCTCTGTTCTCTCTGACTACCCTAGGAATAAAGCGCGAAGCTAAGTTAAGTTAAGTACATAAGATACTATTTCCAAGGCGATTCAATATGTACTAGTTCAATACCAAAAAAGTATAGAACAGCTCAGTGTACCATATGTGGAACTAAAATAAAAAGTTATTTTTTCAGTAAAATATGTTTTCTCTATCTTCTGATCACTTATTGGAACCTATATATTTTTTTCACGTACGAAAAAAAAATTGAGCCTTAATTAGTTAAATATAAAAATACTTATCCGCTATCTACTGTAGGTACTGTAGGTACTTTTTAATTTAAATCAAATTTAAAACCTTTTTATAAATATATAATATACTATCTCATTTCCACATGATCTATATAATAAAATTGTGGAAGAGTGTATTTTAAAATCTTACAA
Organism: Heliconius himera; assembly: GCA_021202915.1. Lineage (NCBI taxonomy): Eukaryota > Metazoa > Arthropoda > Insecta > Lepidoptera > Nymphalidae > Heliconius > Heliconius himera. The sequence goes on from JAJHJA010000342.1 coordinate 381,271, forward strand.
AGTTAGATGTCACCCGCAACGTTGTTTTCGTGAACTTTAAGACGTAAATTGAAAAATCACGGTTTTTCAATTTCCTTTGGAATTTAGATAATCCTTTCGTAGTAATCCCCTCTACTCCCTAGCAAATATCAAATTTTTAAACCACGAATTATTTTAATCTTATAATTGTAGTCAGTCATTAAGTAATTGAATAGTTTTGTATATGTATATAATTATTAGAAAGTTACAGTTAAGGAGGCTTTAAATAGAATTATGTTTGCCTTATAATAGCTTAATAGTTTGTATTTTAGTAAAATAGATATTTTTGTATCCTATGAGTGGTGATATGTTTATTATAAAAAAATATTTTATTGCACTTATTGAATTGGATTTTAAGAATGCAATGCCATCACGGCGTAGTGGAACGACGTCTGTCTGAAAGCATGATTGTTGCGGGCTCCAATCCAAATTGGAAGACTGAAATTATTTTCATTTCCATGTTTTGCCTGAGCAAAGCACGGCGAGGTGAATTATTGAGCTACGCATTGGCGTTTTTATTGAAAAACATAATTTCTCGAATTTGGATGTAAATATAGACACGTTTAAACTAGGTTTAGGCAGAGGCTTAACCTGCTAAGTGAACGTTCGTGACACTGTTTAATTTAACCTTTTTATACGCCACACATTTGAGGCCAGTTGTGGCGCAGCGGCACAGAGTAAAACCGACTGATTATGGGTTCGATCCCCACTCGAAGAGATGACAAATTTACTGAAATTTATATTTCTATTTCTTCGCTCTGGTGTCGAGGCAAAAGCGCGGGGTTGAGTTCTGCCACTCGATACGCAATTCCTCCAGAATTCAGCAGAAAGTGGGGAACGGAGTGTCTTAACACTAGGTTCCTTCTGTCTACCCTGCTGTGTGCGGGATACAGCGTGAAGTTGATTTATTTATACGCGACACAATCTTCACACATGTAAATACAAGTTGTACTTACATACAAGTTGTATTCGTGTTTCACAGTAATTATCTACTTAATAGAGTACACATAATAATCAAGGTCAGTCAACACGCAATGCCTCCAGAATTTGAGGAACGGGAGTGTCTTAATGGGAACAGTGTGTCTTAACACTAGCTACCCAGGTTCCCAATGGCTTTACTGCTGCTGAATACAGCGTGAAGCTAAAAAGCCAAAATAAAATCCACACATCACTTATCTAACAATGCTTATAACGCAAAAACTTTATACAAGCGAGCTTTTACTTTTATTATGAGAATAAATTACCATCCAGAATTTGAATTTATAATTCTATTAAACCGCCTTGGTTTTATTTCTATTTTGCATGAAGCAACGGCTGCTACAAAGGACTAGCGAAATGAAATGATTAAGTTTTAATATCAGATAAGCGGAACTTTCGCGTATTCCAGCTTAATCCGGGTAAGCCCACATTGGTTGAGAAATAAAGTTTACGATTGACTTTCATACGAAATATAACGTTAGGTTTCATGTGAATTGTTAATTTATAATAATGGATTAAGAGCCATAACTCAGCAAGACCTTTGTGAATATATGTGCAAAGAAACTTTCAGGTTTTATAACATAAAACCAACAACGCTAAATAATATAAGGAATATGGAGTTTGGGTGGCGGTTATTTTGTCAGTATTTAGATAATTAAGTTACGTTAACTTATGAAACTTATTTTTTTTATATTTTCTTGAATAATTTGAGAAATAACATTATCTATTGCCAGACCTTATCTATATATATAAAAGGATTTGTGCTGACTGACTGAGGTAAGACGCACGCAGAGCCGTAACCGCTGATGGTAGAAACGTGAAATTTGGGCAGATGTTTATTTTCATATTCTGGACATCCACTAAGAAGGGAATTTGAAAAATTTTAACCCTAAAGGGATGAAATAGGGGTTGAAAGTTTGTATGGAAAAAAAATTAAATCTGTACCGATTTCTATAAAATTTGAAATTCAGACTCTTAAAAATATTTCATTGAACACGTGTTTCATGGTTTTTAAGAATTCACCCCCTAAGGTTGAACCCTTATGATAAGGGGTTGAAAGTTTATATGGAAAAATCTTTAAATTGCCACCGATTATTACAATAATTTAAATTCGGACTGTTAAAAATATTTTATTGAACACGTGTTTCGTGGTTTTTTAGAATTCACTCCTAATAAGCGGGCGAAGCCGCGCGCGCCCTCCAGTCAATCATAAAAAAACACTACGCTGTGCACCTTACGCGAGAAATTCCGATAGTAATCTACAACAGAACGATCGATAATAGCTATAATGTAAACAATAGTGTAGTATCTCAGTTATTTACAGAGCTATTGATAAATCGACGAGCAGGCAATTGTAGAACGTTGCGAGTATTTAAAAAGAGCAACTGCGCTAGAAAAATGCAACTCCATTAAAAAAGAGCGGGTAAGCCTGAAAAATTGCAAAGCGTGTTTACGAAACGTAATTAAAATTCCAGAACACTTCCGGATATAGTATTAAAGTAAATAGTACAAACTATTTGAATGTAAATACTGCCGAGTTCTGTTCGGAATATTGATGAAAATCTGTGTTCTTGTAAAAGTGTGGCAGAAGATTTATAACTTTAAAGGATTCTATTTAAGTTATATATTTTATTTTCGTGCTCTCCATAGTTAATAGATTGTATTTTGGAGGGAGAAAATGTAGGATCACATTTTATGAAAGGTTTAAATTTGTGTCACAGATATTGCTCGTTCCCGTCACTATCTATGTTTTTGTTAACTTTTTATATTTATCTATAATAATAAGTATATTAACTAGCTATGGTAACACAGTACTTTAAGAAAAGGTAGAACCCTTTGTAAACCAATAGTGTTAATGGCGATATTTATTTAGATTACTGAGCTCGAACAGTGAAGGCATGTGTGGGCTACACTTGGGTCGCAAGTTGTAGGCATTGCTCCGACCTCAAAAGTAAAAATATTTATATTAGCTATAAATTGATGAATTCATATTATTGAACGTAATTTCTACATATACAGAAGATAACAGTACATATCTATTTTATATATAAAAACGCCCAAAAATGTATATACATATAAGAATCCCATAAATTACTGTAAATGTTATAAGTCACAAGTCCCCAGCGGAGGTACAGAGGACCTATAATCCGGCGAGTATTTAATTTGTAGTAACTTTTCTTCAACGACGACACATATGTAACTTTATCCTTTGAAACCCTCTAAAAGCAATTTGAGCACTCGTTACAAGGTCTTTAAGTACCCTCATACCCTTCGAAAACTTGTATCTATTAACATATGTTTTTCTTCTTTATGTAATTTGGATGTCAGAATTCTTTCATTAATAAAATCTGCCAGAATTTTTGGCGTGTCTTGTGCTTAATAACATTGTGAAGTTGAAGATGTTAAGGGAAGACTCACACTATAGTGCTGACCACGATTCATCCTCGGTCAATATCTTCTTGTCAATATTCTAGTATGAGAAATGATATTAAACGATAGTATGTTTGCTGTCGTTATTTCTCGTACAAGAATATTTTCAACAGACTGAAATCGGACTGAGGACGAACTGTGACTGGCACTATAGTGTGTATCCTCCCTAAGATTATTGGTCTAGCAATTTTAAGTTATTTGTTCGAAAGATAGAAGATACAAAACACACATAGTCACTGTCTAAGGTCTATGCAGCTACAATATTCGCATAAAAAAAACAACTTCACGCTGTATCCCGCACACAGCAGGGTAGGCTGAGGGAACCTAGTGTTAGACACTCCGTTCCCCACACCACTCACACAGACACACACACACTTCCACAATCATGGCGTTGAGTTCCGCCATTCAACATGCAATGCCCCCAGAATTTCGCGGAAAAAGGAGAATGAAGTGTCTTAACACTAACTTTCCTCTACCCGCCTTGCTGAACAAGTAAACAATGCAATCGGTAGGTTTTACGTAAACGTCAAAAACTCAGTAATATTATTGAAACGGGTTGTGTATGGGATGATTTTGTAGTAGTACAAAACCGGCTAATACCTATAAAGGGTTTTGTAGCAGCAAACAAAAAACATATATTACCACCACTATCATTATATTACTCTTGATATTTTAACCGACTTAAAAAAGAAAAAGGTTCTCAATTCAACCGGAAAAGCTTTTCATTGAAATTATTCCATGTCTCTTAAACAATGAAATCATGTTTGTTTAAACCAATCATTGGTTTGAGGTCATTGAATTCTATAATCTCATGTTTTTACAATTTTCATCAGCGTAGTTTAAAAAATTAGACTTGACATTTGGCTACAAATCCTAAAAAAGTTACACAAATAGTTTCGAAACAAAATAAAAGGCTATCCCTGACGAAAGGATTCTAAATTTGGACTTTGGAATTAAAAATACATGTATTAAGTTATTAAGCAGTAATAATATCTTAAATGGAAATTGAAGAAGTTAATATAACTAAGTTTTAACATCACTATTACTGTGCACAATGTATGGAAAGATAAACGATTAACTTTACCACAGTTAAGCAAAGTGGATTAGGGATTTACTACAATACCCAAGCGACACATAACTTGAACACGATTACTTGTAACACAGAATATAGAATTAAATTGTATAAATACAGGCCCATCTGGGGAACTGGGTTTATGGGGAAGAAATTAAATTAAAGAACATGTTTATAAGTATTAGTTTCGCTTAAAGTTAGATGAAAAGAAAAAAGAAATATTTTTAACATTTTTTAAAGTTTAATTCACACTTAAGAAAGAAAAATACTTATTTTGGAAACGTATAAAAAACACGTTCGCTACGTTCAAATTTTTATATGTTTTCTATTATAAATAAGTAGAAAAAAGAAAAATATTATAGCAAAATTGTCAATCTGTTTGTAAAGTTATATAAATGTTTACCGTTTTATTTTTTAGGGTTGTATACTTAAAAGGAAAAAAAAAACAGACAAATAAAAAGTTATTTGTCTGTCTGTTTGTAGTTCCGTTTGATAATTTAAGATAATTTTCCCTTGATCTATGTTCTGTTCTGTTTTGTTCTTTTTATTATAGCGTTCCGAGCTACCCTTGATCTAGTGTAGGTCTAAAATTTACATGTCCCTTGTCATGTGTGGTATGTCATGACATGTCAATGTCAGCCCCTTGGAGCACAAAAAAATAAACAACTATGTCAACGCATCCAGGAAGTGACAATAATTTAATTTTAATCAATCTTCTGATTGGAGAATGAATCCACAACCAGCGATTACAGTCAGATACCGTTCCACTGCGCCACGTCGGCTTCTGTTTACTCCAAATGTTCCAGTTTAACAGACCAAACTAATCGAACTAAGTTTATGCAATCGTTTTGTAATTTATAAGGCACTACCGTTATCTCAATAAAGAGAAAGTGTATCGATAGAGTGACTAATCATTGTATAGGCCAGTTTCGCGACTATAACCAGTAGCTCCGATAGCCGTGATCGTCTAGTGGTTAGGACCCTACGTTGTGGCCGTAGTAACCCAGGTTCGAATCCTGGTCACGGCAGCTAATAGCTGTCCCGGCGGAGTTAATTTTTTTTTTCAATATATTTATAATTTTCTTAATTCTAACATCTAAAATTTTCTTAATTTAAACAAACCATTTTTTTCTTTTTTTTGAATATTATAGCACCTAAGTTTTGCAGAAGACTGTACCTGAAATAGAAATAAAAATGTTATTAAAATTTAATTTATTAATGAACTTTAGATTTATTTTATCTTTATTTAAATGATTAAAACAAGACTGATATCTTAAGGTGCGTGTGTACCACCTACATACAACTACATATATTTCATAAACTTGTAACATAAAAAAAATACATTCAAAATTCACCAAAATTCTAAGAATAGAATGGAATATTGTCTTAAAATCAAATAATAAAAAAACACACTAACCATCTTATCTTCTATTAAAAAATATATAAGCAAAAACACACCCGACTATACTAACATACCTCGAACAGTAGTTAAAGGCTTAAAAGCTTCTAAAAAGTTCCTTGCTAACATTGAATATTGGAAAAGTTATAAGTTGCCAACATCAATCGTGATACCAAATTAAATGTTTCAATTTAAGTGTTGCCAGAGTACTCGGCGCTAGTTTTAAATGAGCTTTGGACTATTCAAAACACTAATGAAAGTTTAATTAAATTTTATCGGATATCTTAAAATTATATTATTATTACATTCAAGTTTTAATTGAAATGTAAGTGATATTTCTTGGGTCAAAATTTGCATACAACTTCTTTGTGTTATATTCAACTTTGTTTTGAATATGTATTTAGTTAAATTATTTCTATAATCTGATAAAAATGGCAGTTAATAATATTTATTTGCAATGATTCATACAAAAAAGGGGTAAAACTAAATTCGTGATATCTAAAATCTTTAGCGCCATATTCCCCCATAGTCCAAGAAACCATTTTCATTTTATAAATAGCAACAAAAAACATATTCCAAGCATTATAATACACAACGAGACCCACAAACGTAATAGATGTCGCCATTTTAATAAAAACAAAGAAAAATATTACCTTAAAATACATGCAAATGAAACATAAAACACTGTATAATCATTTACGAAAAGACATGTCGAATACGAAGTGCGAAGAATAACAGAATGATAATCTTCATAGGCGGCGTCACAAGAATCGAACTTACTACCCAAGGCATAAAGGCCTAAGTCACATTCATTGCTTAGCTCGTGTACACAAAGCATATTTTTTCCATTATTTAGGGTATTCGTGCCTGTGGGTAGTTGAAATTCGTATTTTTACGACCAAGTCGGTCTGACGCCTCTGAACTTTGTGTGCCCTAAATGTTAACGAATGTTGATACTATGAATTTCCATAAGAAATCATGAGGTTTTCAGTTTTAATGTCATAAAATTATATTTAATTTATATTTAATTATTTGTGTTTGTTTTGATTATATTTATTTGAATGTATTATAGGCGTAGAAAACTTATCTCTTACCTAAATACTTGGAGAAGAGTGTGATATTATTCTAAATTTTGTATATTTGGTATAATAAGTGGAATTGTTCACTAAAAACAATATATATAACTGCTTTATTACAGCATGATAGAGTCTACGTGAAGTAAAACAGTCGTTGCTATTTCCCGCAATTGAAATCCAGGGACACATAATCTGCAGCGACATGAGGAAATTACAATTTCATAATAAGCGATGCATAAGCGATGAACTACGGAAACATTTGAATAACCAACTATGTTGTTGATAATATTTTATTTTAATTATTCAAATGAAAATTCATTCAAAAAAGGGTTCCCTATTACATTTTTATTTATTAAGTAATTATATCTTATGCGGCGTTGAGTTCTGCCACTCAATACGCAATGCCTCCAGAATTCGGCAGAAAGTTGGGAGCGGAATGTCTCAACACTAGGTTCCCTCTGCCTACCCTGATCTGTGCGGGATACAGCGTGAAGCTGATTTTTTTTATATCTTATAAGGATGCTGTCGTGGTGCAGCAATACATTGTTTGACAAAACACTGGGTTCAAGTCCCACTGAGGAAAATGCGTTATATAAATGTTCCCACTCTGGTGCGGCGTAGCGTGGAGTTCCACCAATCTACAGAGAATGTCTTATCACTAGGTTTCCTCTGCCTATAGGCAGGATACAGCGTGAATTTTTTTATATATAATTTAAGGTCTAAATAAATATTGATGAAGACAATAAAAATTAAGAATAAAATAAGAAATAAAATACGTGATTTAAAAAGATCTGCATATAAAATACGATAACAACGAGCGTCTTCTCTATTTACGCATTGTCGACAATCCAATAATGGGCACGCCACTGAAATTGACTTCGGCGACATTTTCACGATCAAATTGATAGCATTTCACGTCTCGTTTGTTTCGACTTTATAGTCTGTTTGGTAATGAATTAATAATTAGAATGTAACTCCGTGTATTTGTGATTGTAAAAGAATTGTAATAAAAAGGTTTAGGGTATTATTTTGGTGTGTGGTTGGGTTTGGGAATGAAGTATTTTCTTTTAAACAAAGAAAAAAATCCTCGTTTCCCGACGAAATCTGGAGGCGTTAAAAGATCTCATCTCGTTAAAACATCGAGGAAATGAAATTATTATATAGGTATTGCATTTTCTCGAACCTACAACCTGCAGAAGTCATATAGAATATTGAATAAAAAATACAATTCAGGCTAAAAAAAAATATATCCAAACGCCATCCAAAACTTAATTTGAATCCCTAACATAGAATCAGAATATGAAGTTGCATCGTACTGATTCATACACAAATATGTGCATACATTTTATTATGCACACTCCCAGGACTATACGCGAGGTTACTATAAATAAAAGCAAAGTAAACCGTAACAACACAAACAGTGTAATACAAACCAGAACGCAATAAAGCGCCCATACGAGTATTACTGTCCCCTACGAAATTCAATTTGGTGCATTTAGACGTCATATTACATGGAAATGTACCAGGTGGGTATAAATGTCGCTATTATTGTTGTGAGTTAACATAAAGTGAAGTTTTTGTAGTGCATTTACGGAGCTTGCTTTGTTTTTATTTTTTTCCAGCGTCACGCTGTTATCCCGTACACATCAGAGTAGACGGAGGGAACGTAGTGTTACGACACTCCGTTCCCCACTTTCTGCGAAATTCTGCTGAAGAACTGACGAAGACTGCCTAATTCTGGAGGCATTGCGTGTTGAGTAGCAGAAATTAACGCTGCGCTTTGCCTCAACATCAGAGCGAAGAAATGGAAATATAAATTTAAGTAAATATTTAATTTCCTCGAGTGGGGACCGAACCCACAACCAGTCGGTTTTACAGACGTTTTTTTTTGGAGTTATATTTACTACGTTGCAGCTATTACGTTTAAGCATCATTCAAATTAGATAGGACATATTGCTTCTTAGGTCTTAAATAAATAAGATTTTCATTTACCTATTGGTATTTATTTTAATAATGTGGTTAGAATAGTTGATAGATTGAAACAAACTTGCTAACACGCGTGGTGATCGTCGATTTAATGTATGGAACTCTCAAAGTGTAGTCAATTAATTTTCGACTAATTGACTACCATTAGGAGTAAGCGGTGCTTAACCAAAACGATATGAATTATAGTTTTATTTGTAATTAAATAAATAAATAAACCAGCTTCAAGCTGTATCCCGCACACTGCAGGGTAGGCAGAGGGAACCTAGTGTTAAGACACTCCGTTCCCCATATTCTGCCTAATTCTGGAGAACTCCACGCCGCGCTTGTCCTCGACACCAGAGTGAAGAAACGGAAATATAAATTTAATTAAATATTTCATCTTCTCGAGTGGGGATCGGAACCACAACCAGTCGGTGTTACAGTCACACTTTGTGCCATTGCGCCACAACTGGCCTCATTTATTTGTAATTTATGATCATAAATTTATTACATTTTTAGTCTGGAGCCCTTAAGATGTACATTTTAAATAAAATGCTAACATTATTGTTGATGTTTCGGGGATTATATTTGAAATATGATCACGAGATTAAAATACAACTCAGTCTCAGGTTTAAGATCTATAAAAAACAATTTTCGTTGAGAATCACTTTAAGAATCTTAATCACGTTGTCTAGTATATACCTCTATAATTCATACATCATCGCTCATTCAACTTTTTACGTTGTTATTTTGTTACCTTTCAAATATAAAATTTCTATATTAAATATTTTAAATACTAACTTCCTTAAATTCAATTTAAATATTGATTTCCGCCTAGTGAAGCCGATAGCTGGACATAGGTTTCTTCCAAGGATCTCCACGGTGGTAGATCAACAAACCACCAACCAGAAAGTCGGCCTTTTATTTTAAATATTAGATCCACCAAAAAAAATATGCATAAATAAAATCAAGTTAATCAATTTTAACGCTAACAAAACTTAAATCCAAATGAAAATATAAAAAATACATACATTTTTCATTTATATTTATAATCAAGACAACAAAGTGCATGTATGTTATAGCATTAATTTATAAGTAAAAAAAAAATTGTGAAACTGTAAAATTTATCACAACATTATTAATCTATTTTATGTGATACGCATACATAAATCATATGATATTTCTTAGGTCACGCATACATCATTCTGTTATTTTTGATGGCTTATTAGTTCCAATGGGACTATAAATGTCACAAAAATCTGTTTGGCTAGCATTCAAATTTAAAGGAACTGTTATTTTATATTATTTTCTTTGCTATTACGACGATGTATTCTAGATATATGTAAATTGAATTTCGTTTTTTTTAATATAGAACTTTAGAAGACAGCAAACGGTTTAATACGTTTTATTCGTAGCGTTTAGTTTCACGCTGTACCCCGCTGTAATTCAGAGTAGGCGGAGGGAACCTGGGGACCTAGTGTAAATACACTCCGTTCCCATTCAGACACATCCGTTCCCCACTTTATACAGAATTCTGGACACTGCGTGTTGAGTAGCGAAATTCAACGCCGCGCTTTGCTTCTTTACCAGAACGAATTAATAAAAAAAATAAATTATTAATTTCCCCAAGTGGAGATCGAACCCACATCTATCACGTTTACAGTTTCAAACATCCTGTCATTATATATATAATGACAGGATGTTTGAAACAATTTAATTTAATTAAAGTCCAAAGCTAATATCAAATTTAAACATTTCAATATTGTTAACAATATAACTAGAAACAATTCAAATGGCACTAATACAATTGTGGTTAAACAAATCATTTGTCAGATTAAATTGATCATGCTTTTGCCAGTGATTTCCTTTTTAAGTTATATGGGCAGAATGTGTATGGGTTAAATATCGTGGCGCAGGGGCACAAAGTGTGACTGTTTAACCGACTCGTTGTGGGTTCGATCCCCACTGGAGGAAATGAAATATTTATTTACATTTATATTTTCATTTCTTCGCGCTGGTTCGAGCCAAAGCGCGGCGTTGAGTTCCGCCACTCAACACGCAATGTCTCCAGAACCCAGCGGAAAGTGCGAAACGGAGTGTCTTAATACTAGGTTCCCTCTGCCTACCCTGCTATGCGCGGGATACAGCGTGAAGCTGATTAATTTTAATTAAATTTAGATATCCTTTTCAGTAATTCATTTTTTACTCTTCGTATTAAAAATAAGAATAGTTCTTGTCCTGACTGGGAATCGAACTCAAATTCGTCATGTTTAATTTAATCGAAAATAAATGTTCAATATAATCTAAGCAACAACAATGCCGATTTGACCATGATCCTATTAAATATAAATCTTAATATCTATTTGTGTCTACATTTAGATAATCGCTGAAGATAGCTGGGTATCAGGCTAATAAAAAGCCTTATAGGACTAAAATATCTCCTAAGGGAAATTAGAAAATACCCTGTCTTCTCTCAAATAAAATATCAATTTTAACGAATTTTGGCAGAATTCATTTAAAGGATTTAGGTATTATATTTTTTTCAATATTAATTTCTTGAAATTAGTTTTCTAATAAAGCCCTAATATACCTCACGACTTCGCATTCAATGATTGTAATTAGTTGGGTAAACCTAAGTGGAGATCGGAGGGAGATTACTATTGAGGCTTAAAACTAAAATCTCTGATTAACCTGCAAAATGTTAGCTTTTACACAAAATAATGTAAGTTTTTTTTTATCTTTACGTTGTGTCCCGCACATAGCAAGGTGTAGGTAGAAGGAACCTGGGAACCTAGTTTTAAGACACTCCGTTTGCATTAAGAAACTTCCGTTCTATATTTTTCACAGAATTCTGGAGGTATTGCGTGTTGAATGGTGGGCCTCAACGCCTCGCTTTAATCTTCTAAATTTAAATAATAACATATATTGTTGATATTTTACTAGCAATTTCACGCATTATTGGACCAAACCACCAACCAAGTACATACTGTAGTATAATCTAGCGTAACGTACGCGTAGGCGGATACTGGCAGCCGTTTTGTTCGGTTCTCGGTTTACACAATACACCGGTTTACCAAGATTAGGCCTACTTAACAACTAATCTTATTAAGAGAGGATTATAACGATTCAGTGATTATTATAAGCCTTCCGTCTGTTTTATGTACAGGGGGATTGTTTTTATGTTGTTTTATTGGAAAGGGTAATGTTCGTATGCCTATAAAAATCAATAATAGAATTCAAAGCCATAGTAGTGGAAAAGGACAGCGTTGTGTTCCGCCATTCAACACGCAATACGAAAAAAATGGCGGAATAGGGAAATATTTTACCATAAATTATTACGAGTTTAAATAACAAAAGGAAACAAAGTTTTTGCGCAGGAAATTGGATCATAATTGGTCTCCAATTGTTGCGTGGGTTGATGAAACCATCAAATAATATCAATGGAACTGACAAAATCAGTTTCACATTTCTAATTCTGATTGAAACTTGAACATGATTTTCTAACTTATTTCTTTCTTCCATTTCGCAGTGTCATGGAAACAATAAGGAAAGTAATTACAAAATGAAATTAAATACGAAAGAGATATTTATGCAGCATCTCTAATATCTCTCTCTCTATTATAAGATTACTTCTATTCTCACATAACATTTCGAATGAGAATCTTAATGTATTACTGTTTCGTGAGACGCTAAGACGACTCACCGCGCTTTGACACGGGTATAATGTGCATTAGTCTATAAGGCGCAAGCGTAGTATAACTACGTCGCGTCGCCTTATAAATGGATATTTGGATTAACTGCATATTCTGTGTGTTTGTTTAGCAAATGATGTTGTCGAAACACTGATATTATTACTCTGTATAATTTAGTTTAGAATTGCAACAGTTTATAGTCTAAAGCAGTGGTTCCCAACCGGTGGTCCGCGGACCACCAGTGGTCCGCAGAAGCCTAAAAGTGGTCCGCGAACAATTTTAATTTTATGACTGGGGATGGTGAGGCGAAGGTTCTGTTTAATTATCACAGTTAATTTTTAATATACCTACATGCATAGTGGTCCCTGCTACCAAGAATGATATAAAAGTGGTCCTTGATCAAGAAAAGGTTGGGAACCCCTGGTCTAAAGGGTATAGGAAGTCCTATCTGAGTCTCAATATATAATATATAATCCGCTTTTTACCACATTGCGTGTAGAACGGCGGACCACTATACCTCATTTTTCATACTTGAACAATAGGGGAAAAGAACCAGTCAAGCGCGAGTCGGATCCGCCCACCAAGGATTCCTTTAGTTGTTTTGTTTTTTTTTACAGAAAAAGGTCATGGACCGATTTATCAACATAGACCTTAGGTATAATTTTTTTTGATAAATAGTTGCAAACTAAATTATCAAATAATTTAATGACCGCGACCGCCGTGGTGCAGGGACACAGTATGGCCGTAACCGTGACGGTTCGATTCAAACTTGGTGAAATGAATTATTTCTATTTTTTATTTTTTCTTCTGGAAGCAATACAAAGTGCAACGATGAGTTCCACCGCTCAACACGCGATATCTCGAAAATTAGACGAAATGTGAGGACCGGAGTCCAGATATCTTCATACTAAGTTTGCTACCTCTGCCTACGAGGACTGCTATATGAGGAATACAGGGTTAAGCTGAAAAAAATTAACTCGATCATAAATTGCATGATCTGATTTTATGGTCTTAGTAAACTGATATACCTAAGTAAAGCAATGTATTGCAGCTGCACTTAATCAAAGTAACGTCAATCAATATTCAACATTAAAATCTATACCAAAAAAAACACTTGTCCCGTTTTACAATCAATTAAACTTAATCAACATCTTTGAGTACAAATCACATCTCTGTCACTCAGCAAACAAATGCTCAATTGTCTCTAAACAAATACTAAATCCAAATCGATTTGAACCAGTACAATTTACACAATCGATTCTACAGCGTTTGTCTCATGATTCAAATCAGCCTATGTGATAACTCGATCGCGGAATGAGGTGTTGATTAGCTGCGGCTGGCGCAATCAGTGACAAAGCAAATGAAACATTGTTGAACAAAAGACTGTAGCTCGCGGTGGGTGTACTAGATTTGTTGCTACTATTCGTGATTTATTAACGCTTTACGCCGTTTCAAATGGATTTTATACATTTTTTAATGACAAATAGTTGCATTTTATATAACTCACACGCCTGTTAACGTTTAAGCAACATTAAGTCTATATAAAAATAAATATTTGCCCTATTTTACAATTCAAAATTTATCAACATCTATATACAGCTGTGTTACTGAGCAAACAAATACTCAATTGTCTGTAAACAAATACTAAATCTAAATCGATTCGAGCTAGTACAAATTATACAATCGATTCTACAGCGTTTGTCTCATGATTCAAATCAGCCTATGTGATAACTCGATCGCGGAATGAGGTGTTGATTAGCTGCGGCTGGCGCAATCAGTGACAAAGCAAATGAAACATTGTTGAACAAAAGACTGTAGCTCGCGGTGGGTGTACTAGATTTGTTGTTGCTATTCGTGATTTATTAAAGCTTCACGATTAGGTGCAGTGGATAATGTTGTGGCAAAATTGCCTGTGCTGAGTTTAAAGGTTCAAATTTAGATTAGTATTATCATACCGAGTTGCTATGGGGCTGATTTTTTTATTTTAAAGAAAATTGTGTTTTTTTTTTATTTTAAGGAAAATTGAGTTTAATAAATTTAAAGTTAAAAAAATATATTTTATTTAATATTTTTATTTTATTTAATGTTTTTTTATTATTATAATTTTATTAATGTTTTTTCTTTATTTAATGTTATTTATTTTTCTAAAATTAGAAACTTCAAATAATCTTTTTTAGTAAAATATTATTAAACGGTGGCAAAAAAAAATGTGTGGACAATGGGCATATTTTTAGGAATGGGTGAAAAAATGGTGTGGCATCTAAAGGAAGTTACAAAAGAAATTATATAAGATAATTTGGATACTAAATTCTTATAATTTTAATAAACCAAATGCTTGAATGTTGATGTGATATAAAATGATAAATTACGTATATATAAATGTTCTGTCTAATTCTGTTTAAAAGAACCTTAAAATGTTAACGCGTTATGGATACGATTTTTCCTCGCGAAAATGAATTATTTAATATTTTGATTTCCTTGCTCGGGTTATAAGAAAATGGCGTGGAGTTCCGCTAATACTCGAAATCAATCTCGAAAGTTCGGTGGAAAGTGGGACTCTGAGTGAGTATTTTAAGACAAGATCTATCTCTGCCTATCCTGCTATAATCAGTATACAGCGTGAAATTAAAAATAAAAACTTACACTAAAAAATGCTTTTACAATTTTTTAATCAAAACCAAAAAATCCTCTAAATTTGAAAGAAAATCCATACGCAACAAGTAAGCTGTTTATAAACGTCCCACAAGTACAATCATCAACGACTTCCAAGATCAAAGGAGTCCAGTACAATTGCGACGCCTTGTGAAGTGCCTTAAGCATCATTTGACTAAGCCGTCGCTTTAAGAGAGTAGCTACATTATATTCTTACTATAGCTTAGCTGGTAATACAGGCTTTTAGTATTGAATATTTGATATTATTTTTATGTTCACGTATTTACGTTAGTATTTTGCGCAGAGAAAACTTTGTGACAAGTATCTCCGTTCTATACTGTTCCTCTAAATACTGTCTATTTATTGACATTCATCGCGTTATACGTGACGAGCCCAGCTCAAAACTTTGCCCAACCAGTTTGAGGAATAATTTAGGTTATTTTGAATATATAATATTCACTTCAGGTAATCGTAGCGCATTGATACAGCCTCTGTATAAATACGAGGTTTCTAGGTTTCAATCTCGGGATTTCGCGTGTAAATAATCTTTATATTCCTGCTCTTATGAACAAAGCGCGGCATCAAGTCTATTATTCTTTAAATATTAACATGAGTGTCAAAGCCATAAAAAGAATATGTATTATTTCGAAAAATTATTTATTCATGTGTCGATAACCTTTCAAATGATACCATATATAAAAGAAAATCTGAGCAAGAAGAAATATCTTATATCAATTAAATATCATTTTTTCTATCTTCGCATAATATAAAGCTGAATTTTGATCGGTTGAATGTCTCTGGACTTACTAATTCGAATTGAAATATATTTTTTGTCCTATATAAAATTGTATAGTGTTATGTATCATACAAAATTTTGATTTTTGCTACTTAGCAACAGAGGCGAAGCTGTGGCTGAGAGTTAGTCTATGTACATATATAGGTTCATTATTTCATAATATGAAACGAAAAGTCATAGGACATTTATACACGCATTCGATACAGCCATAAAGCTTTTTATTGCGAGTTTCATGCGCGATAAATTATCATTTCCGCGACGGTATAAATTACTAGAGTCGTCGTAAAATTCGCTAAGTGTTTCCAAACTTTACTCCCACGGTAAATAGTGTTTCTGTCGAAAATATTGTCTCTGGCAGTTCTTTCGTTACAATTATATGTAATAGGCTGTCATTATAGCGACAGCCTGTTTGTCACATAAAATAAGTTATTGTCATAACTTTAAACTACGATATTCTTTTGTTATTACGGTTTTGGTACGTTAAGACACAGTATGTAGTGTAACTATGAACACACTAGTCGTAGCTTCGATGGCCATTTAGGAAAATATTTTCTAAGTTCTGTTTTCCCAAAGTCAAAATATGAAGCTACATACTTCGTTATCAAACAAATGCTTTGACTTATGCTAATTGATAATATTTCTAAGCACGAATCGACGAAGTTTTTATTATACGATAGGTAGGTAGGGAAAACTCTAACTGGCTTAATACAAGAGATTCGGAAAATATTATATGTCCAAGTAATGTAACTCATAAAAGTTACATTTCATTTTAATTTTATTTCATAAAATGTGTAATAATCGTGAAAATCAAAGAACTTATTAAGTACTAGCGACCCGCTCGCGGCTTCGCCCGCTTAAACCACAAAATTATTTAATTAACACAATGAATTATGTTCGTGTTTTGATATACCTATAATGTATGTTTGCAACGCAATGAAGATTTTTAATGACAAATTTATTAAAACTTTAGGTCGCATTTTCGTACCTCCCATGAGAATCTTCACTTGATTTTTTGAAATAAAAACACAACTTATCGATACTTACAATAAAATCCTAACTCATCGGTGGCTGTACATGGAAGATATTACAATTAACATTGTAATAGAACTTGGTCAGTTTGTCTGTTTGTCTGTGAATTTGTTCACGATAATCTCAGAAACGGCTTAACCGATTTAAATCCTTCTTTGTTTGCATTTTGGCAATTTAATATTAGTTTTATTTTAATTAGCTTCACGCTGTATCCCTCACACAGCAGGTTAGGCAGAGGAACCCTAGTATTAAGACACTCCGTTCCCCACTTTCTTGAATTCTGGAGGCATTGCGTGTTCTCGTTCTTTCGTGTTCTCGTTCGCTCGACACCAGAGCGAAGAAATGGAAATATAAATTTAAGTAAATATTTCATCTCCTCGAGTGCTTGCACTTCGTGCCGCTGCGCCACGACTGGCCTCAACTGGACTGGACTTTATTTTAATCGGTTCACACAAAGTCAAAACCAGATCCACGCTTTATCCCGCCTTTAGCAGGGTAAAGATTATGCGTAAGATTATGAGATTATGTTGTAATGTAAGGATTAAGATATTGCGTATAATGTGTGACTGATGTGCGAAATTAAAATATTATTAAACGAAATGAAAATATTATTAAATTATAATTCAATCCTCCAAGTGGGGATCGGACCCACACCAGTCGCGTTGCAGCCACAACTTTGGCCTTTAACAAAGAACAGAAA